>PVJD01001868.1:0-233729 GCA_004026545.1 Mormoops blainvillei | reverse complement strand
TTTGAAATATTTCTTCTAGCTCTGTGAAATACATCATTGGAATCTTTATAGGGATCGTGTTGACTCTATAGATTGCTTTGGGTAGTAAGGACATTTTAATAATATTAATTTGTCATATCCATGAACATGATATGTGTTTCTATGTATTTATATCTTCTTCAATTTCTTTCTTCGATGTCATAATTTTCTGAGTACAGGTTATTTACATCCTTGGTTATGTTTAATCCTAGGTATTTTATTCTTTTTGAAGCAATTGTGAATGGGATTTTTTTATTGCCCTTACTGTTAGTTCATTACTGTTAGGGCATAAAAACACAACTGATTTCTGAATATTAATTTTGTATCCTGCTACTTTGCTGAATTCATTTTTCATTTCTACTAGTTTCTTGGTGAAGTCCTTGGGGTTCTCCATATACAGTATCATGTAATCTGCAAATAAAAACAGTTTTACTTCTTCCTTTCCAATTTGGATGCCTTTTATTCCTTTTTCTTGTCTGATTGCTGTAGCTAAGACTTCCAGTACTCTATTGAATAATTGAGTTGGAAACAGACATCGCTGTCTTGTTCCAGGTCCTAAGGTGAATGCTTGTAGTTTTTGCCCATTCAGTATGATGTTGGCAGTATGTCATATATGACCTTATTATATTTGGTATGTTCTCCCTATTCCCACTTTGCTGAGAGTGTTCATAAATCATTGCTGGATTTTATCAAATCATTTTTCTGCATTTATTGATATAGTCATGTGGTTTTTACCCTTCATTTTGTTTAACATGTGAATAACATTTATTGATTTGCAAATGTTGTACCAACCTTGCACTCCAGGGACAAATCCCACTTGGTCATAATGTATGATCACCTTGCAGCATTGCTGTATTCAATTTGTTAATATTTTCTTGAGGATTTTAATATCTATTTTCATCAGAGATAGTGGTCTATAATATTCTTTCTTTGTAGTGTCTTTGCCTGGTTTGGGAATTAGGAAAATACTGGCCTCATAAAATGAGTTTGGGAGCCTTCCTTTTTCTTGAATTTTATGAAATAGTTTGAGGAAAAGGTGTTACTTCTTCTCAGAGTGTTTGGTAAAATTCACGTGCAAAGCCATCAGGTCCAGGGCTTATGTTTGATGGAAGTTTTTTGATCACTGCATCAATTTCACTAGGTATACTCTCTTAAGTATCTCTGATTCTTCCTATATTAGTTTTGGAAGACTCTATGTTTCTAGCAATTTATCCATATCATCCAGGTTATCCCATTTGTTGGCATATAGTTATTCATAGTATTTTGTTACAATCCTTGTATTTCTTTGGTGTTAGTTGTTATTTATCTTCTTTCATTTCTGACTTTATTTATTTGGGTCCCATTTCTTTTTGTCCTGTTGAGTTTGGTTTAAGATTTGTCAATCTGTTTATCTTTTCAAAGAAATAGCTCTTGGATTCATTGACTTTTTTTATTTTTTTAATTCTATTTCATTTATTTTTTTCCCTGATCATTATTATTTCCTTCCTTTTACCCACTTTGGGTTTTGTTTGGTGTCCCTTTTCTTTTAAGTGTGATCTTAGATTGTTTATTTAAGCTCGCTCTTTCTTTCTTTCTTTCTTTCTTTCTTTCTTTCTTTCTTGCTTGCTTGCTTGCTTTTTCTTCCTTTCTTTCTTTCTCTTTTTTGAGATAGACCTGTAATGTCACGCATTTCCCATTTAGGACTGCTTTCCCTGTGTCCCATGGATTTTGGATTTCTATGTCCTCATTTTCATTTGTTTCAAGGTACCTTTGGTTTCTCCCTTGATCTCATTGTTGAGCCACCCATTGTTTAATGACATACAATTTAGCTTCCATGTCTTTGTATGTTTTTCAGTGTTCTTCTTGTGATTGATTTCTAGTTTCATAGCATTGTGGTCAGGGAAGATGCTTGATATGACATTGATCTTCTTAAGTTTATTGGGACTAGTTTTGTGTACTAACATTTGGTCTATTCTAGAAAATGTCCCAGGTGGCCTTGAAAATCATGTGTATTCTGCCACTGTGGGTGAATTGCTATGAAGTTATCAATGACATACATTTGACCTGGTGGATTGTTTTGGCTGCTATCTCCTTGTTGATTTTCTGCCTGGAAGTTCTATCCATTGAAGTCAATGGGGTGGTAAAATCCCTGAGTATGACTGTGTTTTGTCAAGTTCTCTCTTTATTTCAATCAAGATATGCTTTACATAATTAGGTGACCCTATGTTGAGTGAGTAAATATTAACTAGGGTATATCCTCTTGTTGGATTGTTCCCATTATCATTATGTAGTGTCCTTCTTTGTCTCTTACTATAGCCTAACTTTTAAAGTCTATTTTGTTAGATATAGTACAGCTACCCCAGCTTATTCTCCTTTCCTTTTGTATTTAATATGTTTTTCCATCCTTTACTTTTACTCTGTGTGTGTTTTTTTTTTTTTATCTCAGAAGAGTATCTTTGAGGTAACATACATATGGGCCTTTTTTTTTTTATCCATTCAGTTACTGTATGTCTTTAGGTTCAAGCATTTAATCCATTTACATTAAAGGTGATTTTATATACACACACACATACACACATGCACATATGTATGTATATATAGTACTATTTTATTATTAGGCTGTGTTTCTTTCTTCTCTCTTTTTTTCATTCTCTTTTTCTTCTTCTTAAAGTAAGCCCTTTAACATTTGTTGCTATTCTGTTTTGGTCTTAACAAAATCCTTTAGCTTTTTCTTATCTGGGAAGCTCCTAATTTCTCCTTCAATTTTAAATGACAACCTTGTTGGATAAAGTATCCATGGTTGTAGGTCATTCCTTTTCATCAACTTGAATATTTCATGCCACTCCCTTCTGGCCTGAAATGGTTTTGTTGAGAAATCAGATGACAGTGTAAATGGTGCTTCCTTATATGTAACTATGTGCTTTTCTCTTGCTACTTTTAAGATTCTGTCCTTGTATCTAAGCCTTGTCATTAACCCATGTTGATGGGTCCTGTATGCACATTCCTTGATGACCCTCCCCCTACCTTCCCCCTGTCATCATCCTCCCTCCTCCCCTCAGGTTACTGTCAGTTTGTTTTTTTATTTCAATGTTGCTGGTTATATTTTGCTTGGTTGTTTATTTTGCTGATTAGGTTTCACTTATAGGTGAGATCATATGGTATCTGTCTTTCACTGCCTGGCTTATTTCACTTAGCATAATGCTCTCCATTTTCATCCACGCTGTTGCAAATGATAGGAACCCCTTCTTCCTTTCTGCTGCATAGTATTCCATTGTGTAAATGTACCAGTTTTTTGATCCACTCATTTGCTGTTGGGCACTTAGGTTGCTTCCAGTGCTTGGCTACTATAAATTGTGCTACTATGAGCATTGGGGTGTATAGGTTCTTTTGAATTGGTGCTTCAGGATTCTTAGGGTATACTCCCAGTAGTGGAATTGCTGGGTCTAAAAACAGATCCATTTTTAGTTTTTTGAGGAAATTCCAAACTGTTTTCCAGAATGGTTGCACCAGTCTGCATTCCCACCAACAGTGTACTAGGGTTCCTTTCTCTCCATGTCCTCGCCAGCACTTGTTGTTTGTCGATTTGTTTATGATGGCCATTCTGACTGGTGTGAAGTGACATCTTATTCTGGTTTTAATTTGCATCTCTCTGATGGCTAGTGATGCTGAGCATCCTTTCTTGTGCCTCCGGACACTGCATATGTCCTCCTTGGAGAAGTGTCTGTTCAGGTCTTTTGTCCATTCTTTAATTGGGTTGTTTGTCTTCCTAGAGTGGAGTCATGTGAGTAGTTTATATATCTGGAGATCAAACCCTTGTACAAAGTATTATTGACAAATGCATTTTCCCATACAGTTTGCCCCTTTTCATTTTGCTCATGTTTTCTTTAGCTGTGCAGGAGCTTCTTATTTTGATGAAGTCCCATTTGTTTCTTTCTTTTATGTCCCTTTCTCTGGGGAACATAATGGTGAAAATATTGCTGCATGGCATGTCTGAGATTTTCCTGCCTATGTTCTCCTCTAGGACATTTATGGTGTCACAACTTATATTTAAGTCTTTTACCCATCTTGAGTTTATTTTTGTTTGTGGCATAAGTTGGTGGTTGAATTTCATTTTTTTTGCATGTAGCTCTCCAGATTTCCCAACACCACTTGTAGAAGAGGCTATTTTTATTCCATTTTATGCTTCTGCCCCCTTTGTCAAATATTAATTGACCAGGGAGACATGGGTTTATTTCTGAGACTAAGCCTTTTCATTTTAATTTTGATGTATCTTGGTGTAGGCCTCTTTGGGTCTAACTTGTTTGGGAATCTCTGAGTTTCCTGGATTTGTGTGTATTTTTCCTTCACCACATTAGTGGAGTTTTCAGTCATCATTTCTCTAAGTAGGCTCTTCATCCCTTGCTCATTCTTTTCTTATGGTATTCCCAAGATACAGATATTGTTATACTTCATGTTTTCCAAAATGTTTCTTAAACTTTCTTCATTTTTTAAATTATTTTTTCATTTTGTTTTTCATCCTTGGTGTTTTCCTTTGATATAAATGTTTTTATTTTTGTTATTGTTGTTCAAGTACAGTTGTCTCCATTTTCCTGCCAGCACTTTCCCCTGTCCCACCCTCAATCCTACTCTCCTTTGGCTTTGTCCATCAGACCTTTATACATGTTCCCTGACAACTCTATCCATTATTTACCCCATCATTCCCCTCCTTGCACCCATCTAGTTATTGCCAGTTTGTTCTTTATTTCAGTGCCTCTGGTTATGGTATCTGTCTTTCACTGCCTGGCTGATTTCACTTAGCATAATCCCTTTCAGTTCCATCCATCCTGTTGCAAAGGGTAGGAGCTCCTTCTTTTTCTCCAGTGCATAGTATTCCATTGTGTAGGTCAAGTAGTTTTTTGGTGGAGTCTATAGCGTTTTCTATGTACACTATCATGTCATCTGCAAAAAAAATGAGTTTTACTTCCTCATTTCCAATTTGGATGCCTTCTATTTCTTTTTCTTGTCTCATCACTGTGGCTAGAACTGCCAATACTATGTTGAATGGAAGTGGTAAAAGCAAACATCCTCATCTTGTTCCTGATCTTAGTGGGACATCTTTTAGATTTTGCCTGTTGAGTATGATGTTGACTGTAGGTTTCTTGTATATGGACTTTATTATGTTTAGGTATGTTCCCTCTACTCCCTTTTTGCTGATTGTTTTTATCATAAAGGGCACTGTACCTCATCAGATTCTTTTTCTGCATCTATTGATATGATCATGTGATTCTTGTCTTTCCTTTTCTTTATGTGATATATTACATTTATTGATTTGTGAATATTATATCATGCTTGCATCCCTGGATGAATTCCACATGATTATGGTGTATGATCTCTTTAGTCTATTGCTGGATCTGGTTTGCCATTTAAGTGTTGATGATTTTAACATCTATGTTCATCAGTGCTATTGGCCTGTAGTTTTGTTTCTTTGCGGTATCTTTCTCTGGTTCTGGGATTAGGATGATGCTTGCCTCATAAAAAGGACTTGGGAGCTTTCCCTCTTCTTGGGTCTTGTGGAGTAGGCTGAGAAGGATAGGGGTTAGCTCTTCCTTAAGTGTTTTATAAAACTGTCCTGTGAAACCATCCAGTTCTGGATTTTTGTGTGCTGGAAGATTTTTGATTAGTGCTTCAATTACACCACATTTATCAGTCTGTTCAGGCTTTCAGATTCTTCATTCAGTTATGGAAGATTATATTTTTCTAGAAATTTTTCCATTTAACCCGGGTTTTCAAATTTCTCAGCATATAGTTGTTTGTAGTAATTTCTTACAATCCTTTGTATTTTGGTGGTATCAGTAGTAATCTCCCCTCTTTCATTTCTGATTTTATATCTTTGGGTCCTCTCACTTTTTTTCTTGATGAGTCTATTTAAAGGCTTGTTGATTTTGTTTTTCTTTTCAAAGAATCAGTTCCTGGATATTTTGATCCTTTGAACTGTTCTTTTAGTCCCTATATCATTTAATTCTGCCCTGGTCTTGGTTATTTCCTTCCTTCTTCTCATTCTGGGCTGTGTTTGTTGTTGTTTCTCCACTTCTCACAGATGTAGGGCTAGGTTGTTTGAACATTTCTCTTTTTTAGGTAGCCCTGTATCGCTATGAACTTTCCTCTCAGCACTGCTTTTATTGTGTCTCTTAGGTTTTGGACTGTCATGTGTTCATTTTTCATGTTTCCAGAAATTTTTTGTTCTATTCCTTGATCTCATTATTAACCCATTCATTGTTTAAGAACTTACCATTCAATCTCCATGAATTTGAATGCTTTTGAGTTTTTTCCTTGAGGTTGGTTTCTAGTTTCAGGTCTTTGTTATCCAAGTAAATGCTCTTATAATTTTAATTTTCTTAAATTTGTTGAGGTTGTTTTGTGTCCTATCCTGTGGCCTCTCTCTGAAGACATCATATGTATTTGAAAATAATGTGTATTTTGCTTCTTTGGGATGAAAAGTTCTATATATCTATCAGTTAAATCCATTTGATCTAGGGCATTGTGCAATACTTCAATATTCTTGTTGATACTTTGTTTGGAAGATCTCTCTGTAGTTGACAATGAGATATTAAAATCTCCTAGTATGAGTGTGTTGCAGTCAATTTTTTTCTTGAAGTTCTCCAAGATATTCCTTATGTATTTAAGTATTCCTATATTGGGCGCATATATGTTTATAATGTTTATGTGTTCTTGATGGATTTCCCTTGAGTATTATGAAGTGTCTTTCCATGTCTTTTTTTATACCTTTTGTTTTAAAATCTATTTTACCTGATATAAGTATTGCTACCCTGGCTTTATTTTCTTGTCCTTTTGCTTGGAGTAGTTTTTCCAATGCTTCACTTTCAGGTCTTCTTTTCTGAGGTGGGTCTCTTGTAGGCAGCATATGTGTGGGTCATGTTTTCTTATCCATGCAGCTACCCTATGTCTTTTGATTGGAGCATTTAATCCATTTACATTTAAACTTAATTGTGATAGTTATTTATTAACTTTTGTACCTTTGTACCTGTGTTCCTCTCTTTCTCACTCTTGTTCTTGTTCTTGTTCATCTTGTTCTTGTTCTTCTTGTTCTTGTTCTTCTTGTTCTTGTTGTTGTTGTTGTTGTTGTTCTTCTTCTTCTTCTTCTTTTCTTCTTCTTCTTCTTCTTCTTCTTCTTCTTCTTCTTCTTCTTCTTCTTCTTCTTCAAGCATTCCCTTTAATATATCTTGCAATGCTGGTTTGGTGTAGGTGTATTCTTTTAGCCTTCCTATGTTTGGGAAACTCCTTAATTCACCTTCCATTTTAATTTAGAGCCTTGTTGCGTAGAGTAGTTTGTTGCAGGTCTTTAGTTTTCATTACTTGGAATATTTCTTGCCACTCCTTCTGGCTTCTAGTGTTTCTGTTGAGAAATCAGCTTCTAGGTTTATCTGAGCTCCCTCGAATGTTACTTCTTGTTTTTCCCTTGCTGCTTTTAAGATTCTCTCTTTGTCTTTAAAATTTGACATTTTCATTATGATGTTTCTTGGAGTGGGCCTATTTGGGTTCATCTTGTTTGGGATCTTCTGTGCATTCTGAACTTCTGTGGTTTTCTCCTCTCCATTTTAGGGAAGTCTTCTGTCATTATTGTTTTAGACAGATTATCTGCCTCTTGCTCATTTTCTTCTTCTTCTGGTATTCCTATTATTTGAATGTTGTTATGTTTCATGTTGTCCTGAAGTTCCTTTAATATATCTTCATATTTTTTTTAGTCTTTTTTTCATGCTGCTACCCTTCCTGGGTATTTCTTTCTACCTTGTCTTCCAGCTCATTAATTTGGTCCTCTGCCTCTTCCAGCCAGCTTGTAATTCCTTCTAGTGTATTTTTTATTTCAGATATTGTATTCTTCATTTCTTCCTGGGTCTCATTTATAGTTTCTATTTCCTTTTCCATGCTGTTGTTCCCACTCAGTTCCTCATAGTTATCACTGTGTTCCTTTAGCATTCTTATGACCATTCTTTTTAATTTTATGTCTGACAGTTTGCTTGCCTCTATTGCATTTAGCTCTTTTAGTGGGTAATCTTCCATTCATTTTGATTGTGGGTGCTTTGTCTCCCCATTTTAGGTGACTCCTTTTGTTTCTTTCTGTGATTCTAGGTGCTCCTCTTTGCCAGCTGTCTTTGTATGATGAATTCCTGTGGTATGGATTCATGGGACATATTGATGTGGTCTCTTTGATCTCCTCATCTGGATGTTCTGGGTTTGGCCTTTCTTCAGTTTACGTGCGCTCTCTCATTGTACCTGGGCTTTACCTATTGGTGGCTCCTCTGTTCTTGGGTTCTCCCCTCCAGCAGGTTTACTGGTATTCACAATTCCCACCTTGTGTATATTCTGGTATACAGGTTTTGGTTAACAAAGCAGTATTACCAGACAACCAAATCTATGCCAGCAAAAAGAACACCTCAGCACATCAGCAGTCTCTATCACAATTGAACTATGATTAGTAAAGGTGAAAAGAGATTGTGGCTATTATAAGATATAAGATAGGGAATATGAGGTAACTACAAGAGGAGAATATGTGGTTGTTTGTTAAGAGGGAGGAGAATTGGTAAGAGTTGGGTTAGAACCAAGGCAAAGAAAAAGAAACAACAAAATTTAAAATGTAAGTAAAACATGAACGTGTGATGGGAACAATGAGGTAAGAAAAGGGAAGAGTATACTATGAAGTTTGAAGTAAAACTGAAAAGGCACTAGACAAATGGGAGCAAAATTACAGAAAAACCACAGTAAGGTAGATAGCAATGACAGCTGAATAAAGTTTAGTAAAGTTGGAAAAAGAATATTGTAGAAAACTGAAAACTGAATATGAGATGTCTACAGAAAATAAAAAATGAGTTTGAGAGCATATGAAAAGCAAACTAATCAGAGTAAGGAGTAAAGCCCAGGTTGAGAGAAGACACAAAAGTAAAAAAAAAAAAAAAAAAAAATAGAGAGAGAGAAAGAGAGAGAGAGAGAACAATGAAATAAAATTCCTCACTCAACTGATCAGGGGTGGGGGGAAGACAAAATAGAGTAAAACAGTGGGAGAGTATTCTATGGTATTTAAAATTCAAAGAATTAGTAAATAAATAGGACATCCTTTGGAGAAGTACAGGAGTAATCACAATATTTCACCCAAGAAGCCACTGTTTATAAAAGGTAAAAAAGAAATAAAACTCTTATTAGAAGGGAAGAATAATGTGAGCTGACTGAAGAAAGAAGAGCACTTATGTGAGGTTAGATGGAAGAGAAATAGTGATAGTAAGGCAAAGAAACTTCACATACTATGAGAGAAAATAAAGTTAACTTCCATAGTAACATATCTCAGGAAGATGGCAAGATGAACTGAGACCAGGGAAGGGTGCTGTGTTGGTTTTGGAATGACATAGTATGATAAGAAAAAATAATCTAAAAAAAGAATAAAAAGTAAAAGACTATGAGTAGTGTGTTATTTGGAATACGAGTGAAGTGAAAGAAGAAAATTAAAATGTAATATGAAAGGGAGAATAAGACAACAAATCAAACAATAAAAACAGACAAAGAACTAAATAAGCAGAAAGAAGAGAAATTTTTTAAAAATGCACATTTCAAAGGAAAGCGAAGTGAATTTTGTCTCAGCTATTGGTGTTCGCTTTCTGATTTCCTTCTGGATCTATCGCCCAGGTTTCTCGCAGCTACAGGTCTTACTGTTTTACTCTTGAAAAAAATAAAATGCCTCCTGCTGATTTTAAACCTGCCAAGCCAATTTTGCAGGCCTTCCTGGATTCTGCAGGCAGGAGACTGGGCTCCATTTTTACCCTTTCCTGTAGTTAGGCAAGGATGGTGGCTCAGTCTGGGCTACAAAAATCACAGTTGCCCATTTTCTAGCCCATGCCCCCAGAGCACTGAGTGGCTGGCAGTGTCCATTTCTCACATTTGCACCAGGTTGGCGTGCTGATAATCCACCTCATTTTGTAATACTTCGATCAGTCCATGAGGTGCGCTGACTGGGAACAGATCACGTGCCCAACCTCCTCCCTCTTTGTTGGCATTGCCTCTGTTCATGCACAATATCCCAGCCCTGCAGCTCAGTTTCCCTATTGAAAAAAGTCTATCTGGGAGCCGCTGCCTCTCCAAGCCTCTGTTGCCCCACTTTGATCAATCTGCGAGGCTCCCTGAGTGGGAGCAAGTCATGCCCACACTCCTCCCTCTTCACTGACCTTGCCGCTAGACACGCAAGATCCCTACATAACAGGGTATAGGCTGAGAGGTTCCAGTGCTCCCCACAAGACTAGCTTGGGGGCTGGAAAAGCAACAGAGTTATTCTGCATATCAATTATAGCGGACTAGCCTTCTAGCCTACGTGGAGCCAGGAAGGTATGCATGACTTTAAACCATGATGTTACTGGGAGCCAGCTCTCCTAATTACAGTGCCTTCATGGGAGCTTGAACATGCTTTGCTCCACATCTTGGGCCATGCCTGCCTGGACTAACTATGGTAGCCAAGAAAGACAGAGAATACGGGAGTGCTAGCAGGTAAGCTGATTGCGGGAGGACTCAGAAATGGGGTTATGGGGGAGGATCCTCACCGGGGTTTAAAACCCAGAGGCAGCAGCTATGCAGGGGTCCAACCACATGGTTTTGGGAGCAGAGAGGGGGCTCTCTTGACCACGTGGTATAGGAAGCAGGAAAGCAAGATGTAACAATCATGCAGAGCTCTCTCTTAGCAGTTTGAAAAGATGCAGAAGGGTGCTCCAGCTCACCCTGAGGATGCAGTTTTGGATTAAGAACAGGAGCCTACCAGAGCTACAGACTTCTATTTTATTTTTCTGAGATATGGTACTCCTGACTGGCCTGGTTTGACAAGGGGAAGCAGGATTCTGTGTGTGCATTTGTGGGTGTTTTTAAAGGGATTTTGTCATTGAACGGTGACATTCTGCCATTGCTCTAAGCCTGTATAACTTTTGAATAAATAGTTCCTTTCCTTTTTACCAAACTCTGGCATTTAGAGCCACAGTTCAAGACAATGGTGGCAGGCAAATAACCATGGTAAAAAAAGACCCTGGGGGAAAGGGCTTATTTGTAATGCCTGCATGTATACAAGGTCCCTGCATGGCAGCTCAGTGCCCCTTTTGAGACTGGTGGTTTTTTCCTACCTTGTCTTCCAAATCACTGATTCAATCCTCTGCTTCATCTAACCTACTATTTATTCCTTCCAGTGTATCATTTATTTCAGATATTGCATTCTTTATTTCTGACTGGTCCTTTTTTATGGTTTCTATGTCTTCTTTCATGCAATTGAGTATCCTTGTAATCATTACTCTAAACTCTCTATCTGATAAATTGCTTATCTCCCTTTCATCTAGCTCTTCTTCTGGGGAATTCTCTTGTTCTTTCACTTGGGGTCTGTTTTTTGTCTTCCCATTTTGGTCACTACTTTGTATTTTCATCTTAACTGTTAAACTAATCAGTTGTTACACTGATCAGTTAGCATTTTCATTTTAAATAATCATATTACACTCATTTTGATACCAAGAGAATGTCATGATCAGTAAGCTTGGTGCCTGGGATACATACTACATTGAAGTATACATTATTTTGCAACCAAAATTGGAAAGGCAAATGTCCAAACTCTATGAAATATACCTAAGGAGACTGGTTTGTTCAGCCATGAATCACCGAAGGTGCTGCCTAGATACCTGGTAACTTTCCTTCAGTTGCCAAAGTCAGCAATAAAACTTCAGTAAAACTTGGCATGAAAAAAGTCATCCATGTACACGTCCTAATGGCTCTAGTATGTTAGATCATCTAAAACTTTGTTTTATAGAAGAGGAAACAGAGGCACCATAGGGGGTCTTGAAGGTAACAAAGTAGCAGAAGTATATGAAATTGCCCCTGAAAATGTAGTTTTAAAAGATTAGAGAACTTGAACATGTTTCCATGTTAAGTGGCTTTCTGAAGCTTCAGCTGCTGAAAGGGCTGAGTCAGCATAGCGCTTTGTCATACTGAATACAAAAATCATGAACAGATGGCTGGTTTACAAAATGGATTTCTCTGCAGACAGGTACTTGGCAACTGGTAAGGATGAATAGTGACTTTATACACTGACTCTTCAATATCTGAGGTCACTGGGTGGCCATGGAAGGTAATAGGATAATGTTGATGGTTTTTCTGACTCAGCATGCTGTCCAGACATCAGAATTCTGGGTGATGACACAATCTATCTCAGGTCATCTTAACTGGGCACCTTGCCATTAACCTTGAAGACTAAGGTAAAAGTTCTTTGAACAGCTGACTTTTTTACTGTGTGATAAATCTCCCATGACTTTGATTCATTGAGTAACTTGGAGAAGATGCAGTTACTGACAAAGAAAAAGGAGACAAATGAGATGAGTGACTGTAGCTATAGAGGATGAAAACTAGGCATTAATTTTATTATTTCCTTTCTGTATGAAGCCACATGACCGATCCCTAACAGGGCCCCAAAACCATTTTTTCAGTGTGACATTATAGCTGTTTTTTCATAAAAGTGCATCAGAGTAGGAACATTTTCAACGTGGGCAACTAGTTTATGGAACTGATTATGGTTCCAAAAATAAATATATTCAAACTTATCTTGAGATGACATCCTAGAATATGGTTCCCCCTATTGGCCACTTAGTACTTTAGTCCCTAACTCGGCATTCTTCAACAACCAAATCTCATACCTTCATCAGTGCTATTCCTCAGTACCGTCACACAATTACTCCATTCAAGTTTTAACTTCCATAGTTCTAACTGCACTTCCATGCCTTGATTTTTATTCACTCACTTTTACAAATTGCTACTGCATACCCAGACCAAAGAGGGTATATCTTTTCATACTCTGACTGACAATTTGGGGTGGGGGGAATCCCATAACCCAAAATAAAAACTACCTTGCCCCAGAGCACTTGCCCTCTGTGTTGTAAGAGTAAGCCTCAAATTCCTAAGCTTCACTGATGGTAAGTGTGGATTCCTACTCATTCTGATTCTTATTCACACATTCCTCTATAAATACTGCTCTTCTATACAGTAATTTATAGATGTAACATATAAGTAAGAATAAATATTTTAGTATAACCATCACAAAGAAAGTGATTCACCAAACACAATAAATAGAAAGCTGATCTACCCAGAGAAACAAAAATGGAGAAAATAATTATATTTAATACGTTACTGTGAAAAAGAAACACCAATAAATCTTAAATGAAAAAAATAGTAATGGTGTGAATAGCAAAAGTTATACAATATAATGACTGACTTCAAGAATTCCAAACATTCTCACCCCAACCAGTGTGGTTCAGTTGTTTGGGCATTGTCTCACAAAGCAAAAAGTCGCTGGTTCAATTCCTGGTCAGGGCACATGCCTAAGTTGTGGGTTCAGTCCCCAGTTGGTATATGTTTGAGAGGCAACCAATCGATATTTCTCTCTCACATCGTTGTTTCTCTGCTCCCTCTCTCCCTACCCTTACCTGTCTCTCAAAAAACAAAAAACAGAAAGCAAACAACAAAAAATAACTCTTGCCCTGGCTGGGTAGCTCAGTTAGTTAAGTCATCTTCCCATACACCAAAAGATTGCAGGTTCAATTCCCAGTCAGGGCACATACCCAGGCTACAGGCTAGATCCCTAGTCAGGGCATATGGAGAGGTCACCTGATCAATGTTTCTCTCACATTGATGTCTCTATCTTTCTCCCTCCCTCACTCTCTAAAATCAATAAACATATCTGTGGATGAGGATTTAAAAAATAAGTCCAACCATTATTTAATAGAACAACAAAGAATATAATTGAGAGAAGACAGAGAAATTAATCAGTCTATTCTAATAAAAGGAAAATTTCCAGAATGAAAGTTCATGTCTTAAAAGTATTAAAAAGTGTCATTGAGTGACATTCTGGATTAATGAGAGAAAAAATAATTATTCATATGAGCCTAACCTACCATAACTATAAAACTAAAGATTAAAACAAAACTAACAAAATTCTTAAACTCTTTCTAGAGGAATGGGAGAGTTTATCTTCAAAATTCAAGCATCGACAAATTATAACTGTGGCCCACAGGCAGCCTATTTGTAAACAAAGCTTCACAGGGATACGGGCACACCCATCTTTCACATACTATTTAGTCTCTTCTCACACAGAGCTGAGTAGCTGCAGCAGAGACCATTCAGTTCCCAAAGCCTCACAGAGTCCCTACCTGACTCTGGATGAAAAGGATACCCACCTGCTCAGGGAATGAGAAAGTACAACTGTGAGACTACACTGGGTGTTATAAGACATTGAAAGAAGGAAGGCCTTCAAAGTTTTACAGGAAACTTCAGTACAACAAAACTTTGAAATGCATGAGGAAAAACTAAAAAACCTGTAATCAGCTTGGACAACATTCACACCCATCTTGTAGGTGGTAAAGGAAATCCAGGAAAATGAGTAAAGATATAAAAATTTAACCATTACATACTTTTTTATCATAAGAAAAATCTGCACCAAAGGTCAATCAATAAGCCAAAAACTTTTTTTGAAAAGAATATTTAGGTAGATCCTCTTGGAGGGTGGGGAGGAGAGAATGGTGGAGGGAAAATGGAGACAAATTTACTTGAACAACAATTTAAAAAAAAGAATCTGAAAGAAATATCAACTAGTAAAAACCTAATAATTAAACCCTGGGGAAAGGTTTTACGTGGTGTTGTAGATACCGACATATTTTGTCTGCCTTCCATCCCGGTCGCCTTTGTAATATCAATAGTTCATAAACTTCTGTTTGGGCAATTACTTTCCTTTGTTTAATGAAGACTTGTTAGAGGTAGAGCAGGGATAGAAGTCAGATCCTCAGTTTCCCTGTCACATTGAGAAGAAATTAACATTTTTAGTTCAGAGACTAATTGGTGTGAAAAATAAGCCCAAGAGTCAGCTGATTCTGTAAAATCACCACTCAGAAACTGTTTTTGCTTAACCAAAATGTCTTAAGTGGTCCTTGAGACAGGTCACTTACGTTCTTTGGTCAGACCTCAGGGTCACTCTCAGATTCACTTCTGACATGGGCCCTTAACCATCTGGGGCCCCCACCCCACCTCCTTCCCCAAAGCACTGATACCCTGAGAATAAAACACTGACCTCAGCCACGTGTCCCAAGGATGTTTCATTCTCTTTTCCTACCAACCCCACTTCCAGGGAATTGACCTTTTCTTCTGCCTCCATTGTCTTCCTTGTCAAAATCCTAAAATGACTGGGTTGTTGTGACTCTGATGATGCTTTGATCTCCAGAGATATTCAACCTATTCTGTATACTTATAATCTATTTATATACACCATAAAAAATATCCTTTGTGTCTTGAACATTACCTGGATTCAAGAGGTTTGCTCTATCTATGGCCCTGTTTGAACCTCTCCTCCATGCTTTCCTGAAGGTATTTCTCTGATCCTTCCCCTATATTCCCTACTCCTCATGGCTTTGTCTCTGGATGATATCCAGGACACCAAGAGGCAGATGTCACTGCATGCTGTGCTCTCATATTAGATGCTTGCTGGATGCCAGTCTTAGCAACACTATCTGGGGAAATCAGGTGAGGCCACAGCTTAACCTACTGCCTCTGTTCCCTGGATTAAAACATTTTCCTTAAAATACGTAGTGTGTGTGTGTGTGTGTGTGTGTGTGCATGTGTGCATATCCACACAAATATTCTACACACTCTGGAATGCTATTCAGCCATAAAAAGGACTGAAATCTTGACAATTGTGACAGCAAAGATGGCCCTAGAGGGTACTGTGCTAAATAAAATGTCAGACAGAGAAAGACAAATATCACATGATCTCATTTATATGTGGAATCTAAACAAACAAACAAATGAACAAACAAAACAAAACAACTCATAGAAACAAGAAACCAAAGCTATATTTACCAGAGGGGATGAGGGTGGGGTGAATTAGGGACAAAGGGGACATGGAATAAAGTCAACAGTATTGTGATAAGTTTGCTCTGTAACAGATGATTACTAGATGTAGTGTGTTGATCACATTGTAAGGTATAAAATGTCAAGTCACTGTTGCACACCTGAAATTAGTAAAACCAATATAAGATTATATACCAACTATACTGAAATAAAAAGAATGCCTTAAGAAAGTTAATTTACACACTTAAAAATGAATTGTAATTAAATTTTATATTGTGAAATTAAATCCTCTGTTGCTATAGAGTTTTCTAATTTTAAAAACAATCAGATCTTGTATAAAAATTGAGTTCTGTAGACTGAAAAGTGGCATCAAGACTATAAACAAAAAGTAAGGATGGATTTGAAGCCTCAATTATAGATCTAGAAAATCCATGTTTTTTCCTGAGCCTCTTTGTTAGTTTTTTAGTATGAGGTCCATAGCACAATGTCACAGCACAGGGGAGAATGATGGAAGAGGTATTTCAAACAATGTAATGGAAGGAAAATGGGGCAGGAAGTATGAAGCAACATGAATCTAAGCAAGAAACTGATAACATTGGATGAAAGGGCATAAAACTATTGTTTTAAGAAGACTATAAAAGTAAGCACTACTGTAAAGCATGGGATGAGATGTAGCTTACAGACAGATGTGTGGTCAGGTCTACAGATTTATTTATGTATTTATTTTTTAAGGCCCTCTTTTTTCAGATTTTATTTATTTATTTTTAGAGAGAGGGGAAGAGAGGGATAAAGAGAGGGAGAGAAACCTCAATGTGTGGTGGCCTCTCACATGTCCCCTACTGAAGACCTGGCTCCCAACCCATGCATGTGCCCTGACTGGGACTTGAACTGGTGACCCTTTGGTTAATGGGTCAGCACTCAATCCATTGAGCCACAGCAGCAAGGGCAGGTCTACAGTTCTGTTACAATTAGACTAATAAGCACGCATTTCTTTTTCTTGGACTGTCTGCTGGGCATGGTGCCACACTTTTATGCCTTATCTATTCCTGTACCAACTATGAATAAAATCTATCTTAATTTTTTTTCACACGAGATCACACAACTAGAAAAAGATAAAACCTGAATTTTAATTCTGATGGTTTGGAAACAAAGCCCACATATTCGACCAATTATATCTCTTCTATGAACTATAGACACTTCCTGTGAATCATGAGTAATCCTGCTGTGGAGGGAAATCAGTTTCACTTTACAGTAAGAAGCTGTAAACACTTTATTCTCAGGCAAAATTGAAGGGACCCAGATTGCCAGAACCCACGGGCCTGTCTAGTCAATATGAAGACCTCTGGGAGGGCAGAGCCTCCTTCATCATTCAGACCACCCAGCTAACGTTACTTTGAGAACAGATGGACCATTCCTGCTGAGCCCTGCCCAAGAGCAGATTCCTGAGAAAACTAATCAAATATCCTTGCTTTAAGCCATAAAATGCAAGCGTGGCTTGTAATGTAGCAATAGATAACTAGAAACAAGAGTGCCATCTTAACGTGCCCCAGAATAATTAATTGCTCAGAAAGTGAACAATATTCTGTGAATGAAAGCTTTACCTTTAAAATTATTTATATGAAAAGTTAAGTTATATTCAAATACATGGTTATTATAACTATAAACTTGTATTGCTCAATAAAAGTACAGTTATTCAACTCTTTAAACATAATTCAATTGTACATTTTTAATAGTTCCGAAGGGTTTATATTTTTCATATAGTTGTGCAAAGTTCCACATCGATGATGACTGACAATAATTTGAAGAAATTATGATAAAAAGTTAATCAAGCATAAAACTTGAATAAAACTTATGTTAATGAGTCAAGTTGCTTATGAAACTATTAGGAAGTCTTTGATAAACTAATATCTGTATTTTCCATAATATTTTATTGTATTCTAATGAATACAAATTGAATATTTTTACGAAGCCCCATAGAAACACCTACAGATTACCTCTAGTTTAGTCCTGTGAGCCACATGTAGAAAAGTCTGAAAAGCATTAATATAGATAAATTGTCCTTATTTTAAGGCAAACAGAAAATATATTTGAAGACAAGCCTGTTTAAATTCCAAGCCTGTGCTCTTTGTAGTATTTTTTTCTCGCATGAATGATTTAGCTTTGAGAAACTCGTTAGACCTTCATATTGTTGTAATATGTACAAATTTGGGCGTCCGACTAGACTGGGAAGCTTATGCTTTGAGATTAGAAATGGTAACAATTCAGGCAAGGTATCTTGTTGAGTCTGGATTCCATCAGTACTTTTTAAATTTAGCAGCACCCTGGTCCAGATGCACCTGAACCTCAGGAGGCCATGGTGGGTTTTCCTCTAGTTCAGTTTTGATTAAAGCCAATTACAAATACACTCAGCTCAGGGATGTAAAGTAAACAAGGTCACACCTCTGAGTCCACATAGCAGAGAACTATTCTGAGTATACCAAATTAAAAACAAAAAACAAAAAAACAACAGTGCATATGAGCCTATTGCATACTCTACGTGGAAACTGATAATGAATAATAAAATATACTCATAAAAATTCATATTTTATTTTTCTCAGAAGATTTAACTAACATGAAAATCAATGTTGCTGGGCAGCTATATTAAGAAAAAGACATCTAAGTCTCAAATTAATATCACTTTTATACAGTTTTGAAAATGCGTTATCTTTCTAGTTGTAGTCTCTTCCAATTACACCAATTTTACATTTATTGGTTGTTGTTGATCATGGTAGTTTCTGGTGATAGTGTGCTTGTGTGTTTGTGATTGTGAGTATAGTTGCATGTGACTGTGTGTGGTTGTGTGTGTGTGTGTGTGTGTGTTAGCATTGATATTTAATTTGTTTGCCCTTTTTTATTCACATTTCTTTGTATATTTTATTGATTATGCTGTTACAGCTGTCCCCTTTTGCTCTCCACTTTACCACTCTGCCCTGAATCCCATCCCATCATACCCACACCACCTAGTTCAAGTTTATGGGATGTACATATAAGTTCTTTGGCTTCTCAATTTCCTGTATTATTCTTAGACTCCCCCCATCTATTTCTTTTCATTTTTGTCAGCGTTATCCTGACACCACTTTCCCCAGCCTCACCCATCCCCATTTCCCACCCTCAATCCTTCCCCCATTCGGTTTTCCCATAGGTCTTATATGCATGTTACATGATGAACTTTCCCCTACTTTACCCTGTTATCCCTCTCCCTCCTCCCAAATGGTTACTGTCAGCTTGTTTTTAATTTCAATGTTGCTGGTTATATTTTGCTTGCTTGTTTATTTTGTTGATTAGGTTCCAATTACAAGTGAGATCACATGGTATCAATCTTTCACCACCCACATTATTCCACTTAACATAATGCTCTCCAGTTCCATTTTTGATGTCACGAAGGGCAGTAGCCTTTTCTTTCTTTGTGCTGCATACTATTCCATTGTGTAAGTGTATCACACTTTTTGATCCACTCATTTACTGTCGGGCATTTAGGTTGCTTCCAATTTTGGTCTATTGTAAATTGTGCTGCTATGAACATTGGGTGCAGAGGTTCATTTGAAATGGTGTTTCAGAATTCTTAGGGTATAATCCCAGCAGTGGAATCACTGGATCAAAGGCAGTTCTAATTTAGGTTTTTGAGGAAATTCCATAGTGTTTTCCACAGTGGCTGCACCAGTCTGCATTCCCGCCAACAGTGTACTAGGGTTCTCTTGTCTCCACATCCTTACCAGCACTTGTTTGTTGATTTGTTTATGATGGCTATTCTGACAGGTGTGAAGTGGTATTTTATTGTAGTTTTAATTTGAGTCTCTCTGATGGCTAGTCATGCTGAGCATCCTTTCATGTGTCTCCGGGCCCTGTATATGTCCTCCTGGGAGAAGTACCTGTTCAGGCCCTTTGCTCATTTTTCAATTGGATTGTTTGTCTTCCTGGTGTGAAGTGACTTGTGTTCTTTATATATTTTGTAGATCAAACTCTTGTCCAAGGTATCATTGGCAAATATATTTTTCCCATACAGTTGGTTTCCTTTTCATTTTGCTGATGTTTTCTTTAGCTGTGCAGAAGTTTCTTATTTTGATGAAATCTCATTTGTTTATTCTTTCCTTTATGTCTCTTGCTCTAGGGGACATACCGGTGAAAATACTGCTGTGTGGAATACCTGAGATATTCCTGCCTATGTTCTCCTCTAGGACTTTTATGGTGTCATGACTTATTTTAAGTCTTTTATCCATCTTGAGTTTATTTTTGTGTGTGGTGTAAGTTGGTGGTCAAATATTGGTTTTTTGCATGTAACTATCCTGACCTCCCAACGCCATTTGTTGAAGAGGCTATTTTCTCTCCATTTTATGCTTCTGTCCCCTTTGTCAAATATTAATTGACCATAAAGACATGGGTTTGTTTCTGAGCTCTATTCTGTTCCATTGATTTATATGTCTGTTCTTATACCAGTATGAAATCTTTTGATTACAGTGGCCTTATAATATATTTTGATGTCAGGTATTTTGGTCCTTCCTACTTTGTTGTTCTTTCTCAAAATTGCTGCAGCTTTTGGGGGTCCTTTATGATTCCCTATAAAGTTTTGAAATGTTTGTTCTATATCTGTGAAATATGTCATTGGTATTTTAACAGGGATTGTGTTGAATCTATAAATTGCTTTGGATAGTATGGACATTTTAATTATGTTAATTCTCCCAATCCATGAACACGATATGTGCTTCAATTTTTGTGTGTCTTCCTTAATTTCTTTCTTCAGTGTTGTATAGTTTTCTGAGTACAGGCGTTTAAACTCCTTGGTTAAGTTTATTCCTAAGTACTTTATTTTTCTTAATGCTATAGTAAATGGGATTTTTCCCCCTGATTTCTGCTTAGGATATTTCATAAGTTGGTATGCAAAAATGCCTTCAGTTTCTGAAAATTGACTTTGTATCCTGTTGTTTTGCCAAATTCTCTTAGTAGGTTGAGTAGTTTTTTGGTGGAGTATATAGGGTTTTCTATGTACACTATCATGTCATCTGCATAGAATGACATTTTACTGCCCCCTTTCCAATTTGGATGCCTTTTATTTCTTTCCTTATCTGATGGCTGTGACTGGGACTTCTAATATCATGTTGAATATAAGCAGTGAAAGCAGACACCCTTGTCTTGTTCCTGATCTTAGTGTGGAAGCATTCAGTTTTTGCCCATTCAGTATAATGTTGGATGTGGGTATCTATGTTCATCAGTGAAATTGACCTGTAGTTTTCTTTCCTTTGTGTTTATCTGGTTATGGGATTAGGATGATTCTGATCTCATAAAAAGAGTTTGGGAGTCTTCCTTCTTCTTCAATTTTTTGGATTAGTCTGAGGACAGGGGTTAGGTCTTCCTTAAGTATTTTGTAAAATTTTCCTATGAAACCATCTAGTCCAGTGGTTTTGTGTGCCTGGAGTTTTGCGATCACTGCTTTAATTTTACCAGCTCTTACCAGTCTGTTCAGGCTTTCTGCTTCCTCATCATTAAGTTTTGGAAGATTATATTTTTCTAGAAATTTTTCAATTTCACCCAGGTTTTCAAATTTCTTGTTCATAGTAATTTCTTACAATCCTTTATATTTCTTTGGTATCAGTTGTAATTTCTCCTCTTTCATGTATGATTTTATTTATTTGGGTCCTCTCCCTTTTTTCTTGGTGAGCTTGCTTAAAGGCTTATTGATTTTGTTTATTTATTCAAAGAATCTGCTCCTGGATTTATTGATCCTTTGAATTGTTCTTTTAGTCTCTATGCCATTTAATTCTGCTCTGATCTTGATTATTTCCATACTTCTGCTCACCGTGGGCTTTGTTTGTTGTTATTTCTCCAGTTCTTGTAGACATAGGGTTAGGTTGCTTATTTGAAATATTTCTATCTTTTTTAGGTAAGACTGTATTGCTATGAACTTTTCTCTCAGGACTGCCTTCACTGTGTCCCAAAGATTTTGTTCTGTTGTATGTTCATTTTCATTTGTTTGCAGAAACTTTTTGATTTCTTCTTTGATTTCATTATTGACCATTCATCAATCAATAGCATGGTTTCAGTCCCCATAAATTTCAAAATTTCTGAGCATTTTCTTTGAGGTTGGTTTTTAGTTTTAAGCCCATGTGGTCTGAGAAAATGCTCAATATGATTTCAATTTCCTTAAATTTGTTGAGGCTTGTTTTGTGTCCTGTCATGTGTTCTATCTTGTAAATGTTCCATGTGCATTTGAAAAGAATGTGTAATTTGCCTCTTTGGTTGAAAAGTTCTATATATGTCAGTGAAGTCCATTTGATCTAATATGTCATTCAGTTCCACAATATCCTTATTGATATTTTGTTTAAATGATCTATTCATTGTTGACAGTGGGATATTAGAATACCCTACTATAAGCATGTTGCAGTCCATATCTTTCTTGAAGTCCTCCAGGATTTTCCTTATATATTTCAGTGCTCCTATTTTGGGTGTATATAGTTTTACAATGTTTATGTCTTCCTGATGGATTCTGACTTTGAGTATTATGAAGTGTCTTCCTGTGTTCCTTTAATGGACTTTGTTTAGAAGTCTATTTTGTTTGATATAAGTATTGCTACCACAGCTTTCTTTTTCCTATCAATTTCCTTGGAATATTATTTTCCAACCCTTTACTTTAGTCTGTGCAGTTCTTTTTTTCTGAGGTGGGTTTCTTGTGGGCAAACTATGTGAGGATCATGTTTTCTTATCCATTCAGCTACTCTATATCTTTTAATTAGAGTATTTAATCCATTTACAATTAAGGTTATTATTTATAGATAATTATTCATTTTTTCCCTTTGTATCTTGTTCCTCTCTCTCTCACTTTTTTTCTTTATCTTCTCAAAGCAGTCCCTTTAACATATCTGGCAATGCTGTTTTGGTTGAGGTATATTCTTCTAGCCTTCCTTTGTCTGGAAAACTCTTTATTTCACCTTCCATTTTAATTGAGAGCTTTGCTGAGTATAGTAGTCTTCGTTGCACCTTTGCTTTTCATTACTCGGAATATTTCTTGCCATTCCCATCTGGTTTGTAGTGTTTCTGTGGAGAAGTCAACTGCTAACCTTATTGGGGCTCCCTCGTATGTTACTTACTGTTTCTCCCTTGGTGCCTTTAAGGTTCTCTCTTTGTCCTTGATATCCGCCATTTTATTTATGATGTGTCTTGGAGTGGGACTCTTTCTGTTCCTCTTGTATTGGGAGTCTCTGTATTGGGGGATGTTCCTCTTGATTGGGATTACTGGATTACTGTAACTTTTTCTCTCCCCAAATTACTGATGTTTTCCATCACTACTTTTTCAAACACCTTTTCTATCCCTTGCTCCTTTTCTTCTCCTTCTGATATTCCTATTACACCGATATTATTATGTTTCATGTTGTCCTGCATTTCCCTTAATGCTTCATTCTTTTTGAGCCTTTTTTTTTCATTCTCTTGTTCTTTCTGGGAGTTCTTTTCTACCCTGCCCTCCAGCTCACTGAATTGATCCTCTGTTTCATCTATCTGACCTTCGAATTCTTCTACTATGGTTTTCAATTCAGAAACTGTATTCTTCATTTCCTCTTGGTTCTTGTTGTTAGTTTCCATGTCCTTTTCATGCTGATATAGTTTGCAGTGAGTTCCTCATAGTTTCCCTGTAGTGTTTTTGTGATTCTCACTTAGATCACTGAGTTCATTGAGTTTCCTTAAAACCATTGTTGTGAACTCAATATTTGATAGTTTACTTGCCTCTCTTTCATTTAATAGTCTTTCTGGGGATTCCTCCTTTCCTTTTGATTGGGGGTTGTTCCTTTGTCTTCCCATTATTTGTCTGCCAGAGCAAAACCACAAAGCCCAGGAAGCAAACCTACAACCACAGAATTAACTACCCCCTGCAATCCCACTATCAACAGCAAATATATCAGTATTAAGACTGTTAAGAGATTATGACTATTATAAGAAAAGAAAGAAACTGTAGTATAAAATCTAGTGACTTGATATGCACAACTTGATGGATAAGAAATAAATGTTAAAAAGCTATCTAGTGAGGAAAATATTGCAAATAATAGAAAAGATCACAGTGTATTTTGTCTCAGTAGCCTCTAGTATTTACTGCTATTTTTTCTGTCTGGATCCACCTCTGTTGATGTCAGATGTTGTCCTTGTCTGACCTTAGGCAGCCTGTTGGAGACATCCCAGGATCTACTGTCTGTTGCTATTTCCTTCAGTTGCTAATCTAGTCACTCTGAGCTCCGCTGTCATGCTTAAGCACTATAGGGCATCATGGCAGAATCCCTCCTGGGGTTGGGGCTAATTTTTCCCTTTGGGCTGCTGCTGCTTGGAGGGGTATGGTCTGTGTGAGCTTGATGGCTGCTGCCTTATGGGGGATGATTCAGAACCAAGATCCCAGAGGTTACTTTCTCAGTTTTCTCCCCGAAGTCTCTATCCCCAGCATCTCCTCAATTGTCTCTAGTCCTCTCTGCCCCCACTTTGCAGAGATCTACTATCTGTGGCTGCCACTCTTCACTCAGCAGTCAGGTTTAATTAAACACCACAGACCAGGGCAGAGTCCCTCCTGGCAGCAGATCTATAGTTCCCTCTCAGGCTGCCTCTCAGGGGACTGGTCTGCCTGAGCAAGATTGCTGCTGCTGCATGGCGAATGACAGCAACAGGATCCCCACAGCTACTTTCTCAGTTCTCTCCCCACAGCCCCTGTCCCCAGTCTCTCCTTGGGTGTCTGTAGGCCACTGTGATCTGCCTTTGCCAGAGCTCAGTGTAAGTGGCTCTAAATGAAAATTTATGCATTGGCCCTTTAATTGCTCTTTCAGTTGCCAGCCAGCTGTCTCTGGCAGAGAGTGACTCTGATGCTTTTGCAGCTGGCTGTTATCTGTGTGCTTTTTGGGCTCTGGTGCTGTAGGCTTGGGATCCCCGCTATGGTTTAGACCCAGCTATTCTCAGGGGTATCCAACTGGCTACTTAAATATCCCCCTGGTGCTGTCTCCTGAGGGTGCCCAGCTAGTCTTCTTGCATCTCCACTGCACCTCTTACCAGTCAGGTTGTGCTGAACTGATTCTTCTATCTGTCTGAGGTTACATGGTTTCTCTCTCACAACTGTTCAGTTGTTTGTTCTGGGTGATTTCTCCACAATTTAGTTGTAATTCCAGATTGGTCCTGGGAGGAGGTCAGTGTGACTTTCATTCACTCCTCTACCGTCTCGATTGTCTCCATAGTTTCAACAAATCAAAAGAAAGATCTTATAGTGTACATGATTTTTGAGTTATCAACAGTGAAGTGTAGATCTCACATGTTGAGGGATGTGTGGGAGAGCATGGTGAAAGGGCTATACTACAGATTGAACCTGGAGGTTTATGGGCTGAGCATAATCTTGTTATCAAAGCTACCACCTCCACAGGGACCATCTTGAGAAGAGCCAAAATCAGAGCCTCTTTTGTTGGGAAGTGAAAATTTGAATGGGAGAAACCCCACCCCTGTCACTCTGATGCAACCATAGTCTCCTCACATGGCAGGAAATTGCTCCAACTTTATCAAAGGCCCTTCCTCTGTCTGCTGAGATCAAGTCTAGATTGCCTTCATAATGATTATTAGGTAGACGTAAATCTCCATTATTATCTGGAAAAGATAAGTTTTCTCATTGACATAAAAACTGTGTGTATTGAAGTACAGTCAAGTTCAATGAGGAAATGTATTGAATTGTCATTAAACTGGCCTCAGAGAAAGAACACTGGCAACTCAATTAAGTTAGTGGGCTTATAGTGAAAAGCTGAATGACATTTTGAAACAAAAGTCTTTTAGGGGTTGGAAACCTCTTGGTTCAAACCACAGTTTTAATGAGAGGATCTAACACTAAGGAATTTCATGACTACAATTAATATAGGTGTCAGCCTGCAGAAAGACAAGGCATCTGCTGAAGAAAGAACCAAAGCTAGATAAGGCACCCTTGGTCGCAGGTAGATAACAGCAAATATTTCAGCTAGGAGATATGCTAGCTTGTAGGGACAAAGGATAACTCTGTGATCTCAGAAGTGTAAAAACAAACTTTTAGCCTGCAACTGGGCACAGAAAAAGGAGTCAGCTAAGCAGCAATTATGACATTGGGTAAACAACAGACATCCATGATCAGAAAGTGAGGAACTAGCAGACAGTTTACAGTATTTCTGAAGATGATCACAAGCAGAATTGTGGGGACATTCCTAATGGGAGCCTAAAAAAAATTGGATCTGAAATGTATAACGACAGTTATTAGACAGAATGTCATGATGAGCACCACCATGTCCATCCAAGATGTTACCAACACAGCAACTGGGGCATTAATGACCATATTTACATAAAGCAGCATTATAAAAACAGCACATATAACATAGGAATGGTTTAAAGGCAAAAATTATTTGTACATTGAACACTCTGCAATTGTATGTCACTCTTCTTCTCAAGACAATGGTTACAATGGCCTGTCTGGAAAAAGTCCAACAGTTGTTAATATGATGAGAACAGTTTCTGTGACATCAATGTAACCTGGAAACCAAAGAGTGTGCACTGGAATGTGCATGCATGAAAAATGATGACTTCACTCTACCAGTCAGTGGGTTGGTAGATGCTGTTGAGTGAGCATGTGTACTGTGTGGCTGTCACATTCAAAATGACTGAGTGAGAAGAGCAATGAATCTGCATCCAATTTTGCATTAAGCATGAATGTTCCTCTGCCGAAACTATTAGGATGATTCAGAAGGCTGCAGCTATAGCAACTGGTGATTGGCAGCTTCATCATGACAACACACCCACTCATGCATCACATCTCATGCAGTATTTTGGTGAAACATCAAATCACCCAGGGACTCATGCCCCTACAACCCATATTTGGTGCTCTGCAACTTCTGGCTTTTCCCAAAACTAAAATCACCTTTGAAAGGGGAGAGATTACAGGCTCTCAATGAGATTCAGGAAAATATGATGGGGCAGCTGATGGCAACTGAGAGAACTGTATTAGGTCCCAAGGTGTCTACTTTGAGGGGGACTGAGGCATCATCGTCCTATGTACAATGTTTCTTGTATCTTGTATCTTCTTCAATAAGTGTCTCTATTTTTCGTATTACATGGCTGGACACTGTCTGGACAGACCTCAGATTCCTGTCTGTTTTGCCTTGCTTGTGTTGCAAAATATAATATATATTTTTTACTACATTCTTTGTTAAACACTGTTTTGGAATTCATTCTTGATGATTTGTGCAACTGTATTTCATTCATTTTCATTGCTCTATATTTGATTCAATGCATATACTACCATTTATCCATCCATTTTACTGACAATTGACATTTTTCTAGATTTTTAAAATATGAGTGTTGCTTCTTTGAGTTTTTTGTACACATCTCCTGGTGCACAAATATAAGATTTCTTCAACTATGTGCCTTAATTATTGGATCATAGTGTTTGTATTATGAAACTTTACTATGTACTGCCAAATATTTTCAAAAATTTTCACCAAGTCATACTCTAAAAAACAGTATATGAATAGTCATAATGCATGTACATACAACATTTTAATTTCTGCCATTCTGGAAAATCTAACACTTTTGTTGCATATTATTTTATTGATCTGTTTAATAATGACATTTAGATCCTTTTAAAATAATTTTGCCAATATTTGTTCTCTGTCTCTGAACTGTTTATATTTTTGTTTATTTTTATGGTGTTGATAACATTTTTATTATTGCTAGTAGGACTCATTTGTTTTATAACTGCACATTGATCCATTGTCAGTTATTTGGGTTGTGGTTTCTCAGTTTATGGTTGGTCTTTTTGTTTAGTGTATTCAGATGAACAAATTTTCTTCTGTCTTCTTTAAGAAATACTGTCTACCCCAAAATCAGAGATAATCCCCTATATTGGTTTATAAAAGACTTACAGCTTTGTGTTTAGTATTTAATTTTTCATTCCTACTGGAAGTGATTGCTTTTTATATTGTGTGAGGTAGGGCTCAATTTGTGTTTTTTATGTGATAATCAGATATATCAGAACCAAGCAACTCTGGTGGTCTCATTGAGGCCCAGCCCATGAGAACCTTATCCTTGTGTTCTCCTGTGGGTTGATCCCTATACTCTTGGGGATGGGCCAGAGGTTTTACTTGCAACCAGACCTAATTCCAGGCTCAAGCTCAGCAGGGAAATTGCTCCACTAGTGCCCTGAGTCCTCAAAGTATTCTGGAGCTGCAGACCTCCTGAGGGGCAAACTTGCCTCTGGGTTTTAGGTAAGTCATTTTAAATATCCACTGAGATTTGATGGTTACTCAGATGTTAGAAGCACGTGTAGTCTGACGAGAACTACACTGAGTTTTGATTGATGTCAGATACTTGGAGCACAAGATGGAAATTCTAATTGTGATCGCTCTTCCACACTTTGAACACAGGAGAAAATAAATGGGAAAGGGGAGGAAAGGGAGGCATAAATCCTTGTTATCTAAGAGCTAACCTATCAGAAATGGTTCTAAAGATTTTGGGGATGGAAGCCAGCTGTGGTTTTGCTTTTTGGAGCTGCTAAGTGTATGAAATGGGTAGCTCTTTGCAAGACAGCTGTCCAGCTGTGACCCTCACACAAGTCTCTGGCATCACAGGATTCAGGAGAGGAATCTGAGGATGAGGTCCAGGGCCCATCCTTTATAGATTTTGCTTCCTGTGCACATGCAAAAACATACAATCTCCCACCACCACCATGCCCACCAGCAAAGCTTGTATAATTCTTAGCCACAGAAGACATGCTGAGACTTTCTATGGCACTTTCATGCTTCATCCATTCTGATACAAATAACACAGTAGCAACTTTAGAGGATAATTCAACAGATAAAATTCACTAAGAAAGGGCTTTTGGAGGTAGTTTTACTACCCATTTAAAGCAAAATTTTAGGTCTCTTTCCTTTTCCATTCAAATTCAAACATCCAGGAGGTTTGATTTTATCTGTCATATATCAAAATTTAATATTAAAATAACCTAATGGCCAAAGCAATTCTTTTCAAAGACACCCTTTGTGTTACAAATATATTTCTAAAAACTAAACATATACTTAGAATAAAATCAAGACAAGTGAACCAGTTCCATGTGGATTATCTCAATCACTCCTAACTGCCATGATGCTTAGCAGTTAACCTAAAGCTCAGAGTTTATATCTAATAAGTCATAAAAGTTATATTGGAATCCAGTTCTTCATGCATTTGTTTATTTACCAATCTTTCTGTAATGCTTCAAAATAAAAAGTGATTGGGTTATTTCTGCTTATGATTTTATAATAAAAAATGTTTAACCTGTCATTTTCCACTAGAGGAAGAAATATTTTTATGTTTTTGTTTGTCCATATTATGATTTCACTGTGTAAACAGAAGCTATCAAACACTGATGGATAAAATTTTTATTTTTTCTAATTACCATAATCACCAAGAAATTTTTTACTTTTAACATACTAAGTAGAAAAAGTAGTTCATAAACATTTTATGAGCATAACTATAAAAATAAATATTCTATTAAGGGAAAATATCATGTGCAAGTTAAAAAGAGAAATTCAATAATAAATCCACCATTCATTGTTATGCATTCCTTACAGTTTTAAAATATCTTATGTGTATCTGTCTGATTGTCCCTGTCACATGTAAAGGAAAAGGATTGTGTCTTATCCCTCCTTCTTGTCTCCAGCCACCCCAGGTGCTGTTATGCACATAACTGTTACATGAGATTTGTGGTGTTTATGATCATGGTTGGCCCTCACTCCGCAGAGCAGTGCAGGCAGGAGGCACAGCTCTCTCAAATGCAGTGGGTTATAGGGCATTTGGTACCTGATACAATCTCATTTCCCTTAGCCTCCTTCAGTTGGTGCTAAGACTTTTCCCCATGGGGCTTGGTATCATCTATGATAAAGCACTTACCCCTGGAAAGAGTGACCATGGGCATGTTTTCCCTCACTTTTAAATGCTTCATCCCAGAGCTCATGGACGATTGACTGGGAGACTCCACGTTCAGTGTGTCTGCCTGCTTGTGGGGTGATAGGAGACAGTGAGTAGGGATAAGTTGCTTAATTTTATCTACATTAATTTCCTAATTCTCATTCTCTCCCTCTCACTCTCATTCTCATTGTGAATTTCACAAAGCAACATTGGTGTCTACATCTGTAATGTACTTGGGCATCTTGGATAAATTGTATTTTAATTATTGACTCAATGCTGGTTTCAATTTTCACAAACTGAATGGCAACCATTTCCTAATGGGAAACCCAAATTTGCTTACTTAGCTTGGCAGACATTCCACATTTGGAATTTCAGGGACAATTTTTGTGAAGGAACAAAGATATCTTGGGGGCATACACTTAGAGTTGGGGCTGAGCTGAACATTGTGTTCTTCTACGTATCAGTAGAAATTATTTGATATTGCCTGCTCTCTTTCTTTCAAGGACCTTTGATAAGATCCTGAAGTATTTCCTTGTAACAGATCCTTTCATGCAGGACCATCTAAATACAGTTGCCCCCCCTTATCAGTGGTTTTGCTTTCCGCAAAGTCAACTGTGGTCCAAAAGTATTGGAAAATCTCAGAAATAAAAAATTCATATGTTTAAAAGTAGTGCCTGTTCTGAGCAGTGTGATAAAACCTCACACTGTCCTGCCCTTTTCCTCCCTGGACATGAATTGTCTCTTAGTCGAGCATCCCCACACTGTAGACACCCTTCAGCCTGCTTGCCATTCAGTAGCATCTTCATTATCGGGTCGACTGTCACAATATCACAGTGCTTGTGTTGAATTCACACTGATTTTACTTAATAATGGCATAAACCACAAGAGTAGAGATTCTGGTAATTCACATATGCCAAAGAGAAGCGGTAAAGCTCTTCCTTAAGTAAAATGGTGTGTACATATAGGTTAAAAACATAATATTTGTAGGGTTCCATACTATCTGTGATTTAAGGCATCTATTGGGGTTTTAGAATGTGTCTCAACAGATAAGGGAGAATGATTGTTTGAATATTCTGTATATCTGTGTGTGTTGGGCACTCCTTCTGTATACAGTCACTAATGACCGAATGACAGTTGGCAGAGCACAGAATATTCCTTCACCAGCCTTGGCAGAAAACATGCAGGTGACTCTCTTTGGTACATTTGTCCAGAGTTTAAGGCATAGCTGAGCTGCAATGAGTCAGACTAACAAGGTTCCCTGTGGTTAAAATGCTTAGTAACTACTTTTAAGGAGAAAGAAAGTAAGATGCACTTTTCCTGACCATGTCTAAAAGAGTTCAGAGCCTTTTTATTTTGCACATGAAAGTCAAAATATACTCTGAGGTCAGAGGGAACTTTCTGTCACCTGTCCTCTCTGTAGCTCTGCAAAGGCTCCCCCATGGTCACATGACAGCTTTGTGGGAAGCAGGGTCCTCTGGGAGGAAAGCAGGTTAAAATGCATCATCACTGTTGCTCTGTAAGGCTAGTGATGGCATGAGACCACTGTATTTTCATGTGTGCTTCCTTCTTTGTGACTCCTCCATCACCACACACACTAGAAAATGAATGAGCAGGTAAATATCACTATCTGCTACATCCAGGGTCACAAGCAAAGACTTTAAGTGATTTGTCAGAATCACAGTCACTTGCTTCTCCAATCTTGCATTAAGCAAACATGACTTCCAATTCTTTGCCCATGTAACCTAGCAAGTGAAGCATATATTTGCCTTTAAACTTTTCAAATGGGCTCATCAGACTTGACAAAGAACTTCTTACTCTTCATAGAATCCAGGCTGATTAAAAATATTAGTAAAGGAACCTCATGAATTTATTTCTAGCCATTATTTTGTGACAATAGCAATCCTGTTTGCAAGTCAGGAGGTACTCATGCCAACTGAGGCCTATGGGGATGGTGGGGTGATATCCCTCTGACACTGTCTCATGGGAACCCCATCTTATCTCCAGCATCTCCTCACTCACATGACAGGACTGAACATTGTGACTATTACTTGTCTGTTCCTCCCTGAAGCCCTAACCTAATATCCATTCCTTCTTCCCAGAATAAGCCTGGATCCTGACATGGTCCCCAGGTGTGCTCAGGAATGAGTGGGAGCACAGCATGTGGATACTGAGAGTGGCAGGTGACATGAGCATGGACAGCCCTGCTCCACATCTTACACTCTGTGTACATTAAAAAAATGTGTGGAATGTACTGAACATCACATACACGCTCACCCAGAGGAAATTTGTACCACACCATGCTTCTTCCCCTTGGAATCTCAAAACTTACAGGACTGTGGTTACCCAAGGATTTGGACATTCAGACGATTATTGGATTGGAGCTCTCAGTCTTGTTTTAGAGAAATCGCTCATTGATGTCTATGTACACAAGGTCAGCAAATTCTCCCTTCTCTATTCTTGTCAGCATGGTGGATGCATGATCACGTGGGTGCTTGATCACAGGCCCATGGCTCTTCCTTACACAGGGCAGGTTACATAGTCAAGCAGTGTACAGAAAAATGCTCAAAACCTTTTTTCATAGAAAGCTTATTGAACAGCATGGATTATCATAATACTGTTAGAATGCTTTCTTATTTCTTAAGAAATGCAGCATTCACTGTGATAGTACTTGAATTAAAGTGACTGCAAAGGACCATTGCCATGTTATACTTTTGTAGACTGGACTATTGCTAGAAACATTAAATATAGACATCCATATATGTTTGTGCATGTATATATGTACATGCATGTATGTATATGTATGTAATTGTTTAACTACATACACATTGTTAAACAGATATATTAATTTTCAAGGTTTCCCTTCACAGGAAGTAGACTAAATCTCAATGCCAGGAAAAGCAATTTAAAAAAGTATACACAGGAATTTTTGTAACTTTCCAGAAACTTTAAGAGAATATTCAATAACCTTTGAGTGCTCAAATGCAAGAAAAATGTGTCTGTGTGGCTTCCTCAGAGTTTATCTAATTTAGCAGAGAGAAAACTGAGACCATAAAAACAAAAAACATGATGAGTAATACCTTCTTTGTTCTCTGAAATTTATCACCTGTAGTGAGACATTCTGAATTTTCCACACAGAATTCTGGCTGTGAGATAAACTTAAAAGGGACATGGTATTCTTTAACAAACATTATGTGTCTATCTCACATGGATGGAGCAAATAAATTTTGTTTTCATGTACATGCTTGGAACCTGCTCCTAATAGTGACGTGGAGGAAGATGTAAGACATGTGGGAGGAAGGAGTCATCAGAAGACAGGGTAGCCACTACTGAAAAGTGACTAAGTCTCCACACAGAAAAAAAAAAAGGTCTCAGGGAGATCCAAGTTCCCCTGAAGGCTCCTTTCTGAGAACATACTGTCTGTAAGTTAGCACTGCTGCTGTCAAGATAACCTTCAATGCCAATATTGCTAATTTTCCAGTCCTCAGAATGTCTATTTTAAATATTATTTTAGAACATTACTTATATATTAAAAGTATTTTTTCAGTGCCCTTGCCAGGTATCTCAGTTGGTTAGAGCTTCATCCCATACACCATACAGGGTCAAGGTTGTGGGTTCAATTCCTGGTTGGGGCATGTACTGGAGGCAACTGATATATGCCTCTCTCTCCCTCTCCGTTTCCCTCTCTCTCTCTCACCCTTCCTCTGCCCACCCCTCCCTTCTTTTCTCTCTAAAATCAATAAAAACATATCCTCAGGTAAAGATTTAAACAATATTTTTTCAGTTTATTCCTAAGAGAAAATGGTAACTTATGGTAAAAATGAGTATTTTGAAAGAAACAGCATGCTCATAGCATAGATATTTATATATAAGTACATTCAACACTAGACAAATTTTTCTATTTCTCAGGTTCATTTTACATTTCAGAGAATTTGAAGTCATCATTTTGGCCTATATGGAGTAAGGCTCAATGAGAATTCCAAAGATTGCAAATTGTTAAACAGATGTATTGATTGTTGAGGTTTCATTTCACAGGAACTAGACTAAATCTCAATGCCAAGAAAATGCAATTTAAAAAGTAGAAACAGAAAAATCTTTAACCTCCTAGAAACTTTAAGAAAATACTAAATAATTCTTCAGTGCTTAAACCCAAGGAAAATGTGTCTGTGTAGCTCCCTCGAATTTACTTCTCATATCTCTAAGACAGCATAGTAAGAGTTTCTCCTGTTAGGGATGCTGTGAGGATGAGGTGGGATCATGAAGTCTGCATGATTAGACAGAGGCACAAGCTAAGTACTCAATAAATGGCAGCTATTCCTATTATAAATTAGGAAGTTTGGGTCTTCCCTTTTTGTCACTTATGACTTTAAATGTTACATTGCTTGCTTACATGCAAAAAAAGACACCATTTTAAGGATAAAACAATAAATTCTGAAAATTGTATATCTGTGTAACAACCACCACAATCACAATAAAACACTTTTGCACGCCAAAAAAGTTCTTTTTTAAAAAAAATTGTTGTTCAACTACAGTTGTCTCCATTTTCCCACCACCACTTTCTCCTGCCCCAGGCTCCACCACCTCCCACCCTCAACCCTTCCCCATTTGGCTTTGTCCATGGGTCCTTTATACATGTTCCTTCACAACCTTTCCCCTTCTTTTCCCCCCACTATAACCCTCCCCACTCTGCTCTGGTAATGGTTTGTTCTTTATTTCAGGGTTGCTGGTTATATTTTGCTTGCTTATTTATTTTGTTGATTAGGTTACACTTATAGGAGAGATCATATGGTATTTGTCTTTCACTGCCTAGCTTGCTTCACATAGGATAATTCTCCCCAGTTCCGTCCACGCTATTGCAAACGACAGGAGCTCCATCTTCCTTTCTGCTGCATAGTATTCCATTGTGTGAATGTATCATAGTTTTTTGATCCACTGATTTACTGTTGGTTACTTAGGTTGCTTCCAATTTTTTGCTATTGTAAACTGTGCCACTATGAACATTGGGGCGCATAGTTTCCTTTGAATTGGTGTTTCTGGATACTTAGGGTATAATCCCAGCAGTGGAATTGCTGGCTCAAAAGGCAGTTCCATTGCTAGCTTTTTGAGGAAATTCCAAAATGTTTTCCACAGTGGCTGCACCAGTCTGCATTCCTACCAGCAGTGTACTAGGGTTCCCTTTTCAACACAGTCTTGCTAGCACTTGTTTTTGGTTGATCTGTTTACAATGGCCATTCATCTGGTGTGAAGTAATATATCATTGTGGTTATACTCTGAGAAATAGTGATGCTTAGCATCCTTCCACATGTCTCTGGGCCCTCTGTATGTCCTCCTTAGAGAAGAGTCTGTTCAGGTCCTTGTCCATTTTTTAATTGGATTGCATGTCTTCCTGGGGTGGAGACATATGAGTTCTTTATATATTCCAGAGACTAAAACCTTGCCTGCAATATCATTTACAAATATATTTTCCCATGTGGTTGGTTCCCTTTCCATTTTGCTGATGTTTTCTTTAACTGTGCAGAAGCTTCTAATTTTGATGAAGTCCCATTTGTTTATTCTTTCCTTCATGTCCCTTGTCCTAGGGGACATATCAGTGAAAATATTGCTGCATGGTATATCTGAGATTTTCCTGCCTATGTTCTCCTCTAGGACTTTTATGGTGTTGTAACTTATATTTAAGTTTTTTTCTCCATCTTGAGCAGAGGCAGATTAATGTCAGTTGAGGCCCCGGGTGCAGAAGAAAATACTGGGCCCCTTAAAAAAAAGAGAGAGAGAGATAGGGAAAATAAAAATACATGACTTCAGAAGTCAGGGCCCAGGGCACATGCCTGGTGTGACTATCATTAAATCTGCCTCTGATCTTGAGTTTATTTTGTGTATGGTGTAAGTTGGTGTTTGAGTTCCATTTTTTTAGCATGTAGCTGTCAAGTTCTCTCAAAGCCATTTGTCGAAGAGGCTATTTTTACTCCATGTTATGCTTCTGCCCCTTTGCGAAATATTAATTGATCATAGAGACATGGGTTTATTTCTGGGCTCTCTATTCTATTCCATTGATCTATGTGTCTGTTCTTATGGCAGTACCAGATTGTTTTCATTACACCCGCCTTGTAATAAAGTTTGATGTCAGGTATTTTGATCCCTTCTAATTGTTTCTTCTTTCTCAAAATTTCTGTAGCCATTCAGGGTCATTTATGGTTCCCTATAAATTTTTGAAATGTTTGTTCTATATTTGGGCAATATGTCATTGGTATTTGGTATTTTAATAGGGATTGCATTTAGCTTGTAAGTTGCTTTGGGTGGTATGGACATTTTGATGATGTTAATTGTTCCAGTCCATGAACATGGTATATGCTTCCATTTATTTGTATCTTCCTTAATTTCTTTCTTCAGTGTACTGTACTGTCCTGATACACATCTTTTACTTCTTTGATTTGGCTTATTGTTAGGCACTTTATTTTTCTTGTTGCTATAGCAAACGGGATTTTTTCCCTGATTTCTGATTCTGATTTCATTGTTAGTGTACAAAAATGCCTTTGATTTCTGGATATTGACTTTGTATATCACTGATTTGCCAAGTTCACTTATGAGTTTAGTAGTCTATAGGGTTTTCTATGTACACTATCATGCCATCTACAAACAATGACAGTTTTGTTTCCTTCTTTCAAATTTGGATTTTTTTTTCTTTTTATTGTTTGATCTGTGGCTAGGACTTCCAATACTATGTTGAATAGGAGTGGTGAAAGCGGACATCCATATCTTGTTCTTGATCTTAGTGGGAAAGCTTTTAGTTTTTGCCCATTGAGTATGATGTTCGCTTTCATATCTGGCTTTTATTATGTTGACAAATGCCCCCTTTATTCTTATTCTCTCAGTGTTTTTATCATAAATGGATGCTGTACCTTATCAAATGCTTTTTCTGCAGCTATTGATATGTCATATGATTTTTGTCTTTCCTTTTGCTTATATGATGTATTACATTTATTGATTTGTGAATATTGTACCATCATTGCATCCCTGGGATGAATCCCACTTGATTATGGTGTAAGATCTTTTTAATGTATTGCTGGATGAAGTTTGCCAATACTGTGTTGAGGATTTTAGTGTATATTTTCATCAGGGATATTGTCCTGTAGTTCCTTTTCTTTGCCGTTTTTATCTGGTTTTTGGATTAGAATGATACTGGACTTGTAAAAAGTTTTGGAGCTTTCCCTCTTCTTGGATTTTTGGGAATATTCTGAGAAGGATAGGGGTTAGCTCTTCCTTAAATGTTTTGTAAAATTCTGCTGTGAAACCATCTGATCTAGGGCTTTTGTGTGTTGGGATTTTTTGATTACTGCTTCAATTTTACCAGCTGTTGTTGGCCTGTTCAGACTTTGTTTCTTCTTTTCAGTTTTGGAAGATTTTATTTTTCTAGAAATTTGTCCACTTCACCTAGCTTTTCAAATGTCTTGCATTATACTTGTTTGTACTAATTTCTTACAATCTTTAGTATTTCTGTAATATCAGTTGTAATTTTTTCTCTTTCATCTCTGATTTTATTTATTTTCATCCTCTCCCTTTCTTTGTAGATGAGTCTGCTTAAAGCCTTGTTGATTTTGTTTATCTTTTCAAAGAAACAGCTCCTGGATACTTTGACCCTTTGGATTGTTCTTTTAGTCCCTATGTCATTCAGTTTTGCACTGATCTTGATTATTTCCATCCTTCTGCTTTTTGTGGCCTTTGTTTGTTATTGTTTCTGCAGTTCTTGTAGATGTAGGGTTAGGTTGTTTATTTGAAATGTTTCTGTATTTTTCAGGTAGACCAGCAGAACTGCCCTCACAAGACTGCTTTTGCTGTGTCCCATAGGTTTTTGACTGTTGTGTGTCCATTTTCTTTTGTTCCCAGAATTTTTTTTATTTCTTCCTTGATCTCATTATTAACCCATTCATTGTTTAATAACATGCTATTCAATCTCCATGAACATGAGTATTTTTGAGTTTTTTCCTTTAGGTTGGTTTCTAATTCTAAGCCCTGTGGTCCAAGAAAATTCTTGATATGATTTCAATTTGCGGGAATTTGTTGAGGCTTGTTTCATGTTGTATCTTGTGGTCTATCTTGAAAGTTCCATGTGCATTTGAAAAGAATGTTTATTTTACTTCTTTTAGATGAAAGGTTCTATATATATCAGTTAAGTCTATTTGATCTAATGCATCATTCAGTTCCACAATATCCTCGTTGATAATTTTTTTGGTAGATCTATCCATTATTGACAGTGGGGTGTTAAACTCTTGTACTATAAGTGTGTTGCTCTCTATATCCTTCTTGAAATCCTCCAGATATTCCTCATATATTCGTGTGCTCCTATGTTGGGTGCATGTAAGTTTACAATGTTTATGTCTTCTTGATGGATTCTTCCCTTGAGCATTATGAAGTGTTTGTCTTTTAATAGCCTTTGTTTTGAAATCCATACTGTCTAGTATAAGTATTGCTTCCCTGGCTTTCTTTTCCTGTCCATTTGTTTGGAATATATTTTTCCAACATTTCAAATTCAGTATGTGTACATCTTTTGTTTTGAGTTGGGTCTCTTGTAGGTAGCATCTGTGCAGGTCCTGCTTTCTTATCCATTCACCTACCCTACTTTTTTGATTGGAGTATTTAATCTATTTATATTTAAGGTTATTATTTATAGACTCTTATTCATTTCTTCCCTTTGTATCTTGTTCCTCTCTCTCTCTCTCTCTCTCTCTCTCTTTTTCCTTCATCTTCTCAAAGCAGTCCCTTTAGCATATTTTGCAATACTGATTTGCTAGAGGAGTATTCATTTAACCTTCTTTGTCTGGGAAAATCTTTATTTCACCTTCCATTTTATTGAGAGCCTTGCTGGGTAGAGTAGTCTTGGTTGCATCTTTGCTTTTCATTACTTGGAATATTTCTTGGCATTTCCTTCTGGCTTGTTGTGTTCCTGTGGAGAAGTCAGCTGCTAGCCTTATCAGTCTTCCTTGTATGTTACTTCTTCTTTCTCCCTTGCTACCTTTAAGTTTCTCTCTTTGTCTTTGACATTTGCCATTTTAATTATGATGTGCTTTCGAATGGGCCTCTTTGGGTTCATCTTGATTGGGACTTTTGTGTTTCCTTGATTTGTGTGACTTTTTCTCTCCTCAGATTAGGGAAGTTTTCTATCATTACTTTTTCAAACAGGTTTTCTATCCCTTGCTCCTGTTCTTCTGGTATCCCTATTGTATGTATGTTATTAAGTTTCATGTTGTCCTGCATTTCCCTTAATCCCTCTTCTTTCTTTTTGAGTCTTTTTTCATTTTCTTGCTCTTACTGGGAGCTTTTCTCTACCTTGTCATCCGGCTCACTGATTCGATCCTCTGCTTCATCTAGCCTGCCTTTGACTCCTTTTACTGTGTGCTTCAGTTCAGAAATTGTATTCTTCATTTCCTCTTGTTTCTTGTTGATAGGCTCTAAGTCCTTTTACATGCCGATATTGTTTAAAGTTCCTTGTAGTTTCCCTGTAGTTTTATGTAACCCTCACTGAACTCACCGAGCTTCCTTATAACTATTGTTTTGAACTCAATAGCTGATAGTCTACATGGCTCTATTTATTTCATTTAGCACTCTTTCTTCGATTCCTCCTTTCCTTTGTCTTCCCATTAATTGTGAGAATCTTCTTCTTTTTCTTCTGCTTCTTCAGTTGATCTGCTTTGACTTCCTAACTTCGTAGTGTGAACTTCTATTTTAGGAGACCTATGATTTTCCGTGGTGCAGTCCTCTTGATCTCCTGAGCTTGATGCCCTTCGGATATCATCTATTCTCTTTATGTTGGCTCCCTGGGAGTAATTGGAATTTGATTGCTGTTTGGTCATTCTTTAGTGTGTCCTTCCCTCCAGCTGGTTGTCTGAGGGTTACTTGGCCCACCACGTCTGTGTGTTGTTGTATAGGTGCTACCAGAACAAAATCACAATGCTCAGGAAGCAAACCCAAACCCACAAAAATAACTCCCTCCAGAAGTTATCAACAGCAAGTGAACCTGTATTAATAGGGCTGTAAAGAGGTTAAGACTTATAAGAAAGGAGATAAATAAAGTATAGTATAAAATCTAATGACTTAATATGCACTAACTTGATGGACAAGAAATGAATGTTAAAAAGCTATGTAGTAAAGAAAATATTGCAACTCATGGAGGAGACCACAGTGGATTTCGTCTCTGTAGCCTCTAGTATTTGCCACTGCTTTTTTTTTCTGGGTCTACCTCTGGTGATGTAGCGTTGACCCCTTCTGACCTTAGGCAGTCTATTGGAGACTTCCCAGGATCTACTGTCTGTGACTGTCTCCTTCAGTTGTTAATCTAGTAACTCCACAGTTAGTGTTCAGGCTTAAGTACCATAGGGTGGGGCAGAATCCCTCCTGGAGTCAGGACTATTGTTTCCCCTCAGACTGCTCCTGGGAGGATAGTAGTTTGCCTGAGCCTGATGGCTGTTGCCCTATGAAGGATGACTCAGCACAGGGATCATGGTGGCTACTCTCTCAGTTCTCTCCCCAAAGCCTCCATTCACACTCTCTCCTCAGGTGTCTCTAGCCCACTCTGCCCCTACCTTTGCTGGATCCCAGGATGACTGCAAATGAAAATTTTTGTGTAGGCCCTTTAAACAGCTCTTTCAGTCTCCAGATGCCCATCTCTGGCACAGAGCAACTCTGCCAATTTTCACAGCTGGCTGTTATCTATGTATTTTTTGGGCTCTGGTGCTGTAGTTTGGGGATCCCTGCTAATCGTTTAGAACCCTGTCTTCTCAGGGGGATCCAACTCACTGCTTAAAAATCCCTCTGGTGCTGCCTTCTGTTGGTGCCCAGGCAGTTTTCTCGAGTCTCTGCTGCACTCCTTAACAGTCTGATTGTGCTGAAGCTTATTCTTCTATCTGTCCCCTCAAAAGTTCTTTTTGCCCCTTTCAGTCTCAGGCAACCACTGATATGCTTTAAGAACTTTTAAATTTTGTGAAGCCCAAATTATTTATTTTGCTAATATGATCCAGGTGTTTGGGCACACCCGTCCAAAGAACAGCAATAAAACAAAAACATCACAGAAGTGGAGAGTTTTCTCCCTATATTTTTCTTCAAGAATAATATATTTTCAGCATTTATGCTAAATTGGTGTCTGAGTCTAGCATTATCCCAACAACAATTCTGTTCATTATGGTAGCCCAGATCTTTGCTTTTCTATATCAACTTTACAACCAGAATGACAATTTTACAAAAAGTAAAGTAAAACAAATAAGACAAAACAGAAAAACCCAGGGAGACTGTCACATGTAAAACAAGAAAACCAGATCATTATCTTAAGAGTATACACAAAAACTAACTCAAAATGGATTAAAGACTTGAACTGAAGACCTGAAACAGTAAAACTCCTAAAAATATATATTGGCAAATCATGTATTTAATAAGTGGTTAAAATCCAAAATATGTAAATGTCACATCATTCAATAGCAAAAAACAAAAAACAACAAAAAAAAACAAACCCACAAAATAATTAAGAAATGGAATAAGGATCTGAATAGATATTTTTCCAAAGAAGACGTACAGATAACCAATAGACATATGAAAAGATGCTCAACATCACTATACATCAGAGAGACGCAAATTAAAACTACAATGAGGTATCACTTTACCCTTGTCAGAATGACTATTATCACTAAAATAACAAAAAACAAGTGTTGTTGAGGATATGGAGAAAAGGAACCCTAGTACACTATTGGTGGGAATGCAGATTGGTGTAACCACTATGGAAAATAGTATGTAGCCTCCTCAAAAAATTAAAAATAGAACTACTATGTGATCTAGCAATTCCACTTCTGTGTATTTATCTGAAGGAAATGAAAACACAAATTCAAAAAAAAATATGCACTCTCATGTTCATTGCAACATTATTTACAATAGCCAAGATATAGAGCCAACCTAAGAGTCCACTGATGAATGAAGAAAACCTGGTGTGTGTATATATACACATGATGAAACATTATTCAGCCACAAAGAGAAAAAAAGAGTTAACTCTTACCATCTGTGACAATAGGGATGGACCCTAAGGATACTATACTGAGTGAAATAAGTCAGGCAGAGAAAGACAAGTACTATATGATCTCACTTATATATGGAATCTAAAAAAAAATTAAAAGAAACAAGTTTATAGACATAGGGAATGGATTCATAGCTACCAGAAGTGGAGGGTGCATGATGGGCAAAATGGGTAAAAGGGGCTCAAAGGTACAAACTTCCAGTTATAAAATTAGTAAGTCTTGGGGATGTAGTGTACAGCATTGTGACCAAGGTTAATAATACTGTATTGCATATTTGAAAGTTACTAAGAGAGTAGATCTTAAAAGCTTTCACCTGAGAAGAAATGCTAACTGTGTATGTTAACAGATATTAACTGGACTTACTGTGGTGGTCATTTTGCAATATATACAAATATTGAATTATTATGTTATACAATTGAAACTAATATAATGTTATATATAAATTATACCTCAATAAATATTCATAAATTTACAAAACAAAAAACCTATGGGAATATTAATTAGCAATATATTGACTCTTTCAACCAATTTGAGGGTAATAAGTGTCTTAACATATGTCCTATAATGTATAAACTTACTATATCTCACCACTTACTCATGTCTTCTTCAATTTCTAGCAGCAGAATTTCATGTTTCATTACACACCTTGCACATATTTTGCTAAATCCATCTCTATGTATTTTCTTATTTTCAATGTTATTTTATTTTTTCTTCTTTTTTAAAAAATATTTTATGTATTTATTTTTAGACAGAGGGCAAGGGAGGTAGAAAGAGAAGGGGAGAAACATCAATGTGTGATTTCTTCTCACTCACCCCCTATGGGGCACCTGACCCACAACCCAGGCATGTGCCCTGGCTGGGAATTGAACCAGTGACCTTTTGATTTGCAGGCTGATACTCAATCCAGCAAGCCACATGAGCCAGGGTTTTAATGTTATTTTAAATGACATTTTAAAATTTCATTTTATATTATTCCCTGTCAATACACAAATATAATTGACTTCTATATATTTATTTTATTTTTTCCTTTCCAATCTCTCTGTCTTTTTGCTCTATTGCACTGATATAAACATCCAGTTCACCACTGACTAATAGTTGTGCTTGCAAACTTACTTGCCCTTTTTTTTTCTCATTTTACGAGGAAGGCATTGTCTCTCAAAATTAAATATTATTTTAGCTCTAGCTTCTTCACATGTACTCTTTAACTGGTTGAAATAATTCCCTCTATCATAGTTTCTCTGGTAGTTTTATGATGAATTTTGTTAAATGCTTCCCAAGCATCTATTGACATGTTTACGTGGTTTTTCTCCATTATGATGTTAACATGACTAATGTGTGAAGAATGATTTGGGTAGGATCACAACAGAAGTGTGCATCACCACTAGAGACTTATTCTAGGTGAGAATGACTTTAGCCTCCCTTAGGAGTGATTTTAGGTCTGTTTGTAAGTAGACATGCCAGTACCTCCTGAATCAGAATGTAAGGGATAAAAAATTTCTAGGACACACATTCAGGTTCTAGGACAGTTCTAGGGTGACTTCCAGGTCCTGGGGGTGGATGGAGAATCACTTGCAGAGATGAGATGAAGAAGACCTAAAGTACATTTAACGTTTTTTGGATTTGATAAATCTTACATATTTATGAGGATCCTAGAGGAATAGTCCACTTGTGGTGGAGAGAAGAGGACTGAACTTGATACTGACATTTGAGAAATTTAGAGTACAGTTAGTATCAAAACAAAGAACTTTTTTTTAAAGTCAGGGTTTTAGGGATTCCTCATCACTACCTGGTATTTTCCTCCTTTCTCAAATTCCATTTTCATTTCCTTAGCCTGTCTAACTCCTACTTAAGCTTAACTTGGCTAAATATATTCTTTCCAGAAATACTTTCCTAAACCCCCTCTCTAAATGTTAGTATGTTGCTGACACACAAAGCCAGGGGGAGAATAAGGGGCCGTGAAAGGGACACAGGCCCAGCCTTGAGATTCTCAGATTTAAGAGTCAAGGGGAGCAGAGCCCAGCAAAGGAGACATTTCACAGAAGCCACAAAATGTATTTCGAAAAGGCAACCTGCAAACTGCTCTGTGAAATGCTTCTGAGAAGGCAAGTGAGAAGCACACTGAAAGTTGCTGAGATTCTTGCAATAACTCTCTTAAACCGTATCTATTTGAAAAATAGTTGAAATTTTGGCATTGAATATTTCACATCAGGGCCTGGAATGGAGGAAAGTTTAATTTTTCTTTCCCTCATGGACTATTCAAATATCCTACATAGTCCCTTTTTGGACTGTGACAATGACCTTGTGAGCTTAATAATGGGAAGGAAATAAAAAAGATGGAGAGACCTGAAATCACTATCTACAACTTTGTAAAGGTAAAACCAGTCTGATTACTGCTTGGAAGATATTTTGTAGGTGAAATTCAAACTGAATATTTATATAACTCTTTCCTCCTAGGAAAGAATTAAATGTGTGATGGAAAAAATACTTAGGCATGACAGAAGATTAATTAAGATAATTTTAGGGAAGTGAAATGATTTAAGTAAATGATTGTAGACTTTTTATATATTTACGACTTCTTTTATTGAGGGAACCTGCAATCTTACTTTCCTTCTATGATACATTTTTAATTATTCACCAAGATCAAAGAAAGTCGATACAAAAAAACACATCCCATCATGTAGGAGAAAGATTTCTATCATAAACAAATCTTTGTGGACTCTGCCTTCTGTTCTATGTTCACAATACTCAGGCTCCCTGGTGTCATAATTTTAAAATCCCACAGGGTTTATTCAGCTCATTATCTTTTCAAATATATGTGAGGGAGTGGCAATTTTAGCATCTGGGAAAGTGGTGTTTGTGGAAGCTTACATAGTCCATAAATGTTTAATTTGCTTTAAAATGCAGGGGCAGTAATTTTTACTAGTATTTACCCTGGTCTCAGTGTTTTCATTTCAAAGTACAAGGCATTAGCACCCTTGTGAAGTATGTCCTAATGCTCATTGTTTTCAATGTCTAAATTGTCATAAGAGGCAGATTTCAATAAATGCTTTAGAATTATTTTTCCTGAAAAGAAAAGGCACATACTAAATGTAGTTATTTATGTCTATATTTGAGTTTTTAATTTAATGGCATCTATAATCTATAACTAACCTCTTGGTCCCTGGTGGGGTGACCTTGAATTGCTGAGGTGGAAATATTTGACATATAGTGGAAAATTTGGTTTGAACATGAAATATGGTATTTTTAAGGGCCCTTTCGGCAATGATGGTGTAAAAGGTATTTTCCAGAGGCTGCTAACTTCTAGGCAAAGCTTCTGACCTATGACTTGCAGCCAGTCCCCACCAGGCACAGGGACATCAGACAGGTAGGGGAGCTCTCAAGGAAGATCACTCAAGCCCCTTCCTGCTGCTTCACACCTATGGCCCCTCTGTGTGCTATGTGGAGATCAAATTTTTTTATTTTAATTTATTTGTTTTTAGCATTTCCTAGGATATAAAACTCCTCTGACTTCAAATTACAGGTTTTACCTATCAGATAAAATATCTGACACCAGTTTGGTTATTGGTTTTTGAGTCTAAGTTCTAACATCTCCCTCCCTGCCTTCAGGTGGGCAACACCCCAACGTGCCCTGCAGAGGGGACCCCTGCACAGGACTTGCTTTTCCTCCTTGGCATCTGACACCCATTCCCTGTCTATGAAAGGGATGTCCAAGCATACAGTGTGAAGAAGTGGATGTTAGAGGTTTTAATTATTGAGTTATTTAATTGTTTACAGTGATAAATCTTTAAGCAATCTAAGTTTTCGTAAGCACTGTGGTTGTAGTTATAATGAGTCACATCAATAGCAATGACTCAGTGTATGAGGTCATGGCCTTCATTTTTGTATCAGAGCATCTTAATCTTCCTCTAATGCTTTTGAGTGTGTCTTCAGGAATTTCTGAAGCTGTTTCAGAAAGTGCTCAAGTTGTGCCCACCTCTTTTGTGATGTGCCTTAGCTATCTACCACTTAATTATCCATTTATTTATTCAACAGATATCTATTAAGTATCACGTATAATTTTTAATCATTTTTCTATGTACTAACACTTAGCTTACATCCATCTAATGCTGAGCTGAAATTGATTTTGTGCACCATCAAGAAGAGAAGCCAAAAACTAATAAAAACAATATTCTCATTGTTTTATCTTTCTGTATGTCATATCCATATTCATGCTTAAGTATTTTTACTTCCAAAATGGAGAACATGATTTTAAGAGCCATATTTTTTACAGCAGAGTATCCAGCTAAGCCTTCAGCAAAATTCACAGGTTAGATATGTGTGATGAACTGGTGGGTGCAACTCATGCCTAGGTTAAATGGCAACTGTACAGATGCTGCAAAAGAGAATGTCAGCTTCTATTTCTGGCAAGCTTGATTAGATCTGAGCCTCAGAGAGACGAAGCTGCAGGCAGTAGCTTCAGAATGTGCACACAATAAAGACATTTTAAGACATAGGTACAGAAATAACTCAGATGTGGCCTAATCAGACACAGGGAGACACGAATAAGGCAGGGAAGCTGTCGCTTCCTGTTCAGCTGGAATAACCTCAGCAACACTACACAAAGGAAGAATAAATGAGGGAGATGACAGGAATTTAAGAAAGAGAATTGTCATAGGCACATTGGAATCACCCGTAGGACTAACTGACAAAGTAAATTCTTTATATTTTGAAGTCTAGACATCCTTTAATAGCAAGAAGATTTTAAAAACCCTAGAAATATTGCTTAATGCATCCAACACTCCATTTCTATTCTACAACTGGGGTTAACATGGATTCCAGAAAATGCTCTGCAGAGCAGTGGGCAGGCTTTAGCAAAGCCAGAAGGATGAATCCAATGAGGAGGTGGGAAAATTCCAGATGAGAGGGTTCAGATTTTAGCATCATTTCAGTAGACACAGAGAGAGTCAGACTGGAAGGATATGGAGAAAACAGGACTTGGTTACCAATGACTGAGTTTGAAGAATATGGGTATTCTCACCAAGTTCTGTCATGGATAACTAGCAAGTGGGAATTCAGTGAGAAGAGGATTTCATGCCAAATAAAGATATGTATCTGGGGGTCATACCAATGGTGACTATTCTGCAGGAAATCAGAAACACTGCTGAAGCATGAGAGAAAGACATCTACACTACACATACAGATCTTAGGAGTCATCATTGGAAGCTGTGTAGAGAAAGTAGAAAGCTATGTGCAGAATCCTGAAGGGTGCCTACACATTAGTGGTAGATTGTGCAGCAAAGAATCCATTGAGAGGGCCAGAAAGAAATGGTTACACACTCAGGAAGAGAACAGTTCATGGTGCCATTACAGAAGCCAAGAGACCTTCTACAAATATGTTGTGGTTAATAGTACCATGTGTCACCAAAAATCTGTTCAGAAAAAAATCACAGTTGCTAGAATCATTTTAGTCTGTAATGGACACAGACACTACAGAGTTAATGGTAGAGAAAGTCTTAGAGCAAATATAAAATTATACAGAACTCATGCTGGCTTTGGTGGGTCAGTTCATTGGAGCATGATCCTGGGTTCAATTCCTAGTGAGAGCACATACCTACATTGCAGGTTCGATCCCTTTTCAGGGCATGTACAGGAGGCAATAGATGGATGTTTATCTCTCACATGATGTTTCTCTTATTTTCTCTCACTTCCTATTTCTCTAAAATCAACAAAAAAAACATAATCTCAGGTAAGGATTTCAAAAAATAATTTTAAAAGTATACATAATTGAAAAGCATAATTGCAAATCAAAGGAGAAAGAATATGAAGAGGATAATATTTAAATGTTAATAATAGTTCAAATGTAGGCTCTTCTGACAGTCTGTTATTTTAAAGTAATTTCTATTTGTAAACAATGTATGTGTATTCATTCAACCTTTATAAGAAATAACAAATAACTGGTGAATATAGAGTTTCAGCCAACCACTTATTGAAATTATTTTAAAAATGTTACTTTGTTGCTGACTGTGCTGTGTAGTTAGGCCTACAATGGTCGCATATGCACTGAACACATACAGACTTTTTCGTGCTATTTTTCTCTGCACAATGCAGTATAACAACTATTTCCATAGCATTACATCATATTACATACTTTATGTAACCTAAAGATGATTGAAAGTAGATAAGAGGATGTGAGAAGCTTACATACAAACATTACACCATTTTATCTATGGGATTTTGGTATCTGTAGGAGTCTTAGAACCAATCCCCCGTGGATACCCAGGACTACTATAAACAGATTTTTAGTCCCAGCTCAATACTGCCTCACATATAAATAAAAGAGGGTAAGGGAAAATTAGCATCATCATATGAAGGGAGAATATTATTGGGTATTCACTAAGATTTTATGAATCTTCAAAAAATTCACCAAAGTCCATGATGCTTCTTGTGTTTAGTGCCTTTGTAAAAATATTCCAGTTACTTAGCCATTTCTTAAATATCACCATCAGAGAGAGCATTTCACAGAAATCCTAACATAAAACATTATTTTGTTTTCTTTGTAGTCACCCCTCATTCCCTAACACTTGAAAAGGACAGGGACTTTGGCACCATATTAACTAGTGTATCATGAGAAAGCAGCCATGTTCCTGGCACAGACTAAAAATACTTTAAAGTTTTCAGAGGAGTGTATGAAAGAATGAATGAATGAATGGATAGGTAAATGAATGAACAAATGAAGCAACTATGGCAGTGAAGTTTAAAAGTAAAAATGCAAGGACTATATTCCAAAACCTATGGGACACGTTGAAGGCAGTCCTGAAAAGGAAGATCTTAGCAATACAGGCCTACCTATAAAAGGTAGAAACATCTCAAATAAATAACCTAACACTCCACCTACAAAAACTGGAGGAAAAACAACAAACAAAGCCCAGAAACAATAGAAGGACGAAAATAATGAAGATCAGAGCAGAATTAAATGATGTAGAGACTAAAAGAACAAAGAACAAAGTATCAAAATATCAGGGGCTGATTCTTTGAAAAGATAAATAAAAATCAACAAACCTTTAAGCAGACTCAACAAGAAAAAAAGAGAGAGGACCCAAAGAAATAAAAGCAGAAAAGAAAGAGGAGAGATTACAACTGATACTACAGAAATACAAAGGATTGTAAGAAATTGCTATGAACAACTATATGCCAAGATATTTGAAAACCTGGGTGAAATGGACAAATTTCTAAAAAATATAATCTTCCAAAACCAAATGAAGAAGAGGTGGAAATCCTGGACAGACTGATAATGGCTGCTGAAATTGAAACAGTAATCAAAAAACTCCCAACACACAAAAACCCAGAACAGGACTGATTTGGAGAATTTTACAAAACATTTAATGAAGACCTAACCCCTATCCTTCTCTGATTATTCAAAAAAATCCAAGAAGAGGGAAAGCTCCAAAACTCTTTATATGAGGTTAGCATCATCTTAATCCAAAAACCAGATTAAGGCACAACAAAAAAAAGAAAACTACAGGGCAATATCGCTGATGAACATAGATGCTAAAATCCTCAACAAAATATAGGCAAACCAGATCCAGCAACACATGAAAAAGAGCATACACCATAATCAAGTGGGATTCACCCCAGGGATGCAAGGATGGTACAATATTGACAAATCAATAAATATAATACATCATATAAACAAAAGAAAAGACAAAAAATTATCATATCAATAGATGCAGAAAAAGCATATGATAATATACAGAACCCATTTATGATAAAAGCACTCAGTGGGAGTAGAGGCAGCATACCTCAACTTAATAAAGACCATGTATAAGAAACCTACAACCTACATCATACTCAACAGGCATAAACAAAAAACTTTCCCACAAAGATCAGAACAAGACAAGGATGTCTGCTTTCACCACTTCTATTCAACATAGTTTTGGAAGTCTGTGTCTGATCAGAAGAAATAAAAAGCATCCATATTTGAAAGGAGGAAGCAGAGCTGTCATTGTTTGCAGATGACATGATAGCGTACATAGAATACTCCACCAAAAACTATTTGACCTTATAAGTAAATTTGGCAAAACAGCAGGATACAAAGTAAATATTCAGAAGTCAAAGGCATTTTTGTAAACCAGTAACAAAATATCAGAAACAGAAATCAGGACAAAAAATCCAACTTTCTTTAGAAACAAGAAAAATAAAGTACCTAGGAATAAACCTAACCAAGGAGATAAAAGACCTGTACTCAGAAAACTACACAATGCTGAAGAAATTAAGAAGCAAATAAATGGGCACATATTCCATGTTCATGGATTGGAAGAATTAACATCATCACAATGTCCATGCTACTTAAAGAAATTTCATATTCAATGCAATTCCTATTAAAATACCAATGACATATCGCACACATATAGAACAAACATTTTAAAAATTTATATGGAACCATAAACAACCCTGAATAGCTGCAGAAATTTTGAGAAAGAAGAACAAACCAGGAGGGATAGTTTGATACTTGATATCAAAGTATATTACAAGGCCACTCTAATCAAAACAGTCTGGTACTGGCATAAGAACAGACACATAGATCAATGGAACAGAATAGAGTGCCCAGAAATAAACCCATGTTTCTATGGTCAATTAATATTCAACAAAGGGGCAGATGTTTAAAATGGAATAAAAATAGCTTCTTCAACAGATGATGTTGGGAGACCTGGACAGTTACATGCAGAAAAATGAAACTCAACCACCAACTTATACCATACACAAAAATAAACTCAAATATAAGACTGAAATATAAGTTGTGACACCATAAAAGTCCTAGAGAACATAGGCAGGAAAATCTCAAATATTCCACACAGCAATATTTTTACTGCTATGTCCCCTAGAGCAAGAGACATAAAGGAAAAAATAAACAAATGTACTTCATCAAAATAAAAAGCTTCTTCATGGCTAAAGGAAACATCAGCAAAATGTTAACGGAACCAACTGTATGGGAAAATATATTTGCCAATGATACCTTGGACAAGAGTTTGATCTTCAAAATATACAAAAACTTCATATGCCTCCACTTCAGGGAGACAAACAATCCAGTTTAAAAATGGGCAAAGGACCTGAACAGACACTTCTGTAAGAAGAACATACAGAGGGTCCATAGGCATATGAAAGGATGCTCAGCATCAGTAGCCATTGGAGAGATACAAATTAAAACCACATTGAGATACCACCTCATACTAGTAAGAATGGCCATCATAAACAAATCAACAAACAACAAGTGCTGACAAGGTTGTGGACAAAAGAGAACCCTAGTACACTGTTGGTGGGAATTCAGACTGGTGCAGCCATTGTGCAAAAAAGTATGGAATTTCCTCAAAATGTAATTGCATTTTGACCTGGAGCTTCCAATTCTGGAATTACATCCTAAGAATCCTGAAACACCAATTCAAAAGATCCTATGCACCCCAATGTTCATAGCAGCCCAATTCACAATAACCAAGCTCTGGAAGCAACCTAAGTGCCCAACAGTAAATGAGTGGATCAAAAAACTATGGTACATTTACACAATGGAATACTATTCAGCAGAAAGAAAGAAATAGCTGCTACTCTTCACAACACATAGATGGAACTGGTGAGCATTATGCTAACTGAAATAAGTAAAGCAGTGAAAGACAAATACCACTTGATCTCACCTATAAGTTGAACCTAATCAACAAAACAAACAAGCAAACAAATATAGCCAGAGACATGGAAATAAAGAACTGCCAGTAAGTAAAGGGAAGGGGGAGGGGCATAATGAGGAAGGAAGTGGAATGGTTTTCAAGGAACATGTATAAAGGACCCATGGACAAACCAAAGGTGGTAGGATTGAAGGTGGGAGGTGGGGGTCTGTGGGGCTGGGAAGAGCAGTGGTGGTAAAATGGAGACAACTGTACTTGAACAGCAATAAAAAAATAATAATAAAATTGTAAGGACTATAATCTGAAAAAAAAAGTGATGTTATGTCTTAAATGAAAGATAAGCTGAGAAACATCTGAGATGTTCCAATAATTTTTAAAAACCAAATGAGAGAAAATTAAGTGTAGAATGTCCTAAAACAAATTGAATACCTACCATCTCTAAATAATAATCCACATTAATTTAATAACCCTTCACATAATCATTTGATATGAGTTTATTGTAGTTCAAATCTACAATATATTACTTATGCATGTGTTTTCTAGGGAAAAAGGAGGTAACATTATTTAGTAATAAAGCAAAAGAGACAAAGGTGTCTAGAAAGCATACTTTTTTGTGACAATTTGCTTAATCATTTAAGTCTTAATGTAAATCATAATTATCTGGTTTACTGTAATAATTATAAATCTGCTGGTATCCTGGCATCTTTGTTGTTACCTTTGTTGAGCAAAAGATTACTAGTTTACTGGGATGGAGACTTTTATGCTTGTGCATTTGCTAAAACACACCACATACTAGATGGATGTACGCAGAATGAATTAACTCTCTAACAGCAAACATGTACAGGGAAAAATCACAGCAGAAGACAAAAGACCTTTCAAAGTAGCACAAATAATTGCTTTAGTGAGACTAGCTTGAATTAAACTTCTTACATAGAATTGACTCTTAGAGAATATCATTGGGAAAGCTAATTTTGCAGCAACTGACTCTCCTTCATGTATATAGGTACAGCTCTAGAGTATATCAATAAATTACCTACTTTCATGCTTCAGGTGGTACTTCCATTAATTCCATTATCCAAGTTAGAAGAGTAAAAATGTATTTCATGGTAAATATAAATGGTTACCATGGAGATACCAGTTCTGTGGATGCTGCTTGCCACCTAGATATCAAATATTCAGGACTGTTTGCCACCCAGAGATTTCTATATTTCTAGTTGTAATAAGATGATAGTGTAAATGTCTAATCTATTTTTAACATTTTAAGAAGGATTGATAACACCTGATAGGCTATTTTTAACACAAAGCTTCTTGATTTTTTGCTAGAATTATGTAAAATTTAGTATGGCTGTTTTAGTTAGATGATTATGGTGATCTCAATTTTCTGTATGTGAAAAAGCAAATGACATTAAAAGTCACCCATTGATGGATATTGGTTGGGTTGCTTCCAAACATGGCGCATGGAAGTTAAAAGGCTGAAATGTGTGAAACATTTAGGAACTACATAATAGAGGAGGTGGCTCAGGAACTCATGCCATGTAAATTTTTAAAAAGAGAATGAGTATAAATTTTGCAAATGGAAAATACTATTACAGCTAACTTGCAACTTTATGACTAATAATGATTTAAATATATAATTATAGAAAATGAGAAATGCAGCAGCAAGTGAAAGTATCAACCTTACTGTAAGATTTTGTTCCGGGTTCTATGCTCAAGAATAAGGAGTGATTCTTTCTTTGCCATATTGGACTTTTGATGTTTTATTATTTTGTAGACATTCCATTATAAATCCTGAATTTGTTTGATTGTTTATATGCAACAGGAATGTTTGCTCTAAATATGGGGCTTATTATTTAGCTTTTGTAAAAATAATCCTTTATATACAAAGCAGGTTTTTATTTTAAATACAGTAAACCTGATCGGTCTTGTCCTCTTTGGTTTGACATACTACTTCTTTTCTGTTTGTTTTTAGATTTTATTTATTTATTTTTAGACAGAGGGGAAGAGAGGGAGAAAGAGAGGGGGAGAACTATCAATATGTGGTTTCCTCTCACATGCCCCCTACTGGGGCCTGGTCCACACCCCAGGCAGTGACCCTTTGGTATACAGGCCAGTGCTCAATCCACTGTGCCACACCAGACAGGGCTGACATCTTATTTCTTAACGTTCTTACTCATGACTGTCTTACCTGCTCCAAAGACATGGAGATATTCCCCTACATGCCTTTCTAAGTGCATTAAGAGTTAAATTTTTCATAAACAACAACAAAAAAGTTAAATTTTATAGTTAGGTCTTAATATAAATGGATTTTTTTCTGTTCCTGGAATGACTTAGGATGTTATATTATTTTTTCTACATTGACTACAAAGCGTTCTGAATGTTATATCAAATATATTGGACATTATATTGACTATATGTTCCATGGAAGGTATTGTGTTAAATACCTATTATTTAGTTTGATGTTTCCCTATCTATATATAGTACTCATGCTTCAGGGATTTAAAATTCTATTATTAAATACATAAATATACTTAATGACATTTATGTCCTTTCTTTAAAAAAAATTTTAAATTTAATTTTGGGGGGGATGGAGAAAGAGAGAGAAATACTGCTGTGCAAGAGAAACATCAGTCAGTTGCCTCTCACACACCCCCAACTGGGGACTTGGCCTACAACCCAGGCAAGAGCCCTGATTGGGAATTGAACTGGCAACCTTTTCAATTCCCACAGGTCGGCGCTTAGTACATTGAGCCACACCAGCCAGGGTGACATTTATGTCTTTTTGATGAAATGATTCACTGCCCATTATAAAATAGCTATAATTAAACCTTGGAGTTTTGTGGCCCTGAATTCTACTTTATCTGATATTAATGTAACTACTTCAACACTTTTTACAATATATATGTTTATCCATTATTTTACTTTCAATATCTTGTGTCTTTCTATTTAAAATGTAATTCCTATAGGTGATATGTAATATAATCTTAATTTTTTCAACCTAACAATCTCTGCCTTTTAATTTAAACTCTTTGCATTTAATGTGACTATTTATATGGTTAGGTTCAAGTCAATCGCTTTGTTTGCTTTCTATTTGTACTATCTGCTCTTTGTTCTCTTTATTTTTATGCTCTTAATTAATGAAAAATGTATTATGGTCATTTGGGGCATATTGCTTATAAATCTATGCTTAGTTATTTTAGTGTTTACTTTAATGTTTATTGTATTCATCTTCACCTTATAACAATCAGCCTTCAAGAGTTAATAGACTCCACACAAAATCCAAGAATCTTACAAGGAAGGAGGAAGTTATGACCCTAAAAATTTGATCCTACTTGAAAGCAAAAAACATGAGAATAAAACTGTGAAAACTCTGAAAATTAACCACAGGCTTGTAACAGAAGGAAGACTCCTTATCAAGAAGAGCAGCTTATTTGGTGGTAACAGTGGGATTTGTGGAATTTCAACTTCCCCATTCCTTTCAGACTTTGTCCAGCTTCTCAACAGACTTGAATATACACAACCCTGCAGTCATGATAAGAACCACCCTCCTAGCAAGCTCTGCAGAAGACAACATAGGCTTGGAACTGCCTCCACACAAGCACTTCCAGAGAACAGCCATGATGTGAACCCTGTGAGAGCTCCCTAGCAACTCTCACTCTCAGGGATGGTCTTTGACCTGACCCAGAGCTGGCCAAGTCAAACAGCCTTTCCCCTAACATGGCAGGGGGAGGGAAATTACACTCTTTAATATCATAGCTACCCAAAGCAGTGGCAAGAATTCAGGCAAACAAGAAGCTGACATCCCTACAAAGAAAACTTAAAGGGAAAATCTGGTGAATAAAATGAAATTATGCAAATGATGGTCTCTGACCACAATGGATCAAGAATTTAGAAATCATTAACATAAGGATACTGGAAAATTTATAAATATATATGAATTACACATCATAGTTTTAAATAACCAATGAGTCAAAGAAGAAATCAAAATAGAAATTTGGGAGTACTGGGAGATTAATAAAAGTGAAAACACAATATAACATAACTTATGAGATACAGTGAACCCAGTGCTTAGAGGCAAATTTATAGTTGTCTATAGTTACACTAAAAAAGAATCTAAACTTTAAGAAACTAGAAAAATAAGAACTAAACATAAAGAAAACAGAAGGAAAGGTATCATAAAGATTAGAGCAGAAATAAATGAAATATAGATTAGAAAACCAATAGAGAAAATTAATAACACCAAAAGTTGCTTCTTTGAAAAAAAACAACAAAACTGATAAACTGTTAGCTAAATAATGTAAAAGACAAGTCTAAAATTACTAAAATGAGAAAAAAGGAGACATTATTAACCAAATTTATAGAGATAAATTGTGTATAAGGGAAAACTATGAACAATCTTATGTCAACACAACAGATAACTTGAATGAACTGGATGAAATTTCTAGAAAGATGGAAACTACCAAACTGACCCAGGAAGATAGACTTGTGAATTGACCAGTAAGAGACAGAATGTAACTTCCCACAAGAAACACAGACCCATATGATTAACTGGAGAATTCTACAAAATGTTTAAAGAAGAATAAATAGCAGACCTTTACAAATTCTTCCCAAAAAAGGAGAGGAGTAAACGCTTCCCCACAAATTCTATGAGGCCAGAATTACCCTGATATCAAAACCATGAGAAATCATCATAAGAAAACTGCAGGTGCATATCCTTCATGAATACAAACACAGGTATTTCCTACAACACATGAGCAAATCAAATCAAGTAATACATTAGAAGGAGATGATATCATGACCCAGTGTGACTTATCTCAGAATGCAAGATTGGCTCAACATACAAAAAAACACATGTGGTCATGCCAGCCACAGAACAAGCACCTGCTGATGTCTAACACCACTTCAACTGGTGTCAATTTCCTCCAACATTTCTTGGAGGTCTGCTGGTCATAAATTTTCTCAATTTATAATATTCCAAAATGTGTTCCATTTACATGTTTAAAAATATTTTTGTTGCTTAAAATCCTAGATTGACCATTTTCTCCCCAACACTTCAAAAACATTTCTTCCCTGTGCTTTTGTGTAGACTCTCTGTGAGATGTCACTGCCATTCTCACTCTGCCATGTCCATGCCATGCATGTTTTAATCTCTGTGGCTCTTTTAGAGTTTCTCTTTTACTGTAATGTTTCAATGAATTCTATAGTTTAATTACATGAGCCCTCATATAATTTTCTTTTGTATGGATTTATTAAGCTTGTTGGATCTATTGGTTTATAATTTTATCAAATGTGAAATTATCTGGCCAGTATTTCATTATATCTACTTTTTTCTGTCTTTTCCTCCATTTTCTCTAGTTTGAGCACTATGTTACTCTAGAATTTGCCTGCTTAACATTGCTCCAAATTTCATTCATGGTTTTTTACCACAAGATGAAGATAATATTTAGCTCCTAAGAATATGGCACCTGGGACATTCCCCATAAATAATGAAGAAAATATTCATATAAATAACTATTTAAAAAGTCACAAATGTAATTCAGAGACTCTGTAGTGTTTTCTGAGCCTATAGCCGGGGGCTGCATTAAAAAAGAAAGCTCTTTGTTTAATTAAGAAACTATTTTTCTTTGTTTTTTCTTTTTCTATTTACTACTTACTACATCTTATTACTAAGTTGTCTGGATTTTAATATTTATATGTTGTCGAATGTCAACAAGAAAGTGTCCAACTTGCAAAAATATATAAGCCCATAATTAATAGTGCATATAATATATTGGAGGGAATATTGCAATCAGTGTCCAATTTACTTAAGTAGTCAAAAAATTAATTGTAAAACATTTTTAAACTTCCTTGACATTACTTCATTTTTTTATTCAAAGCAGTAATTGTCTTCTTAGTGAACTGTAATAATTTCAGTGGTTAGAGGCCTTTGGCACATTCCCACTAATTGATGAAATATTATTTCTAAAAAGCCATATTCTAGATGCAAGGTTTCAATTCGCATCAGAGAAAAGTTTCACATATTTTTGGAATTTTGTGATTTAAAATAGAATAAAGCAGAACTTAGAAAATATTGTTCAGCATTCTAGTAAAATCTAGCCTTGTCACTACAATTTAAAAAATAAGTTCTCCACAATGTATTAATAAAATTTAGAAGATAAGGAAATTAACTGAAGAAAAGGAGATTTACCTCAAAATAAAACCTGTGATTGATCTTTAGTTTTAACTTATGATCTCAGAGAAAACAAACCACAAATAAAAATGAGTGATCTTTATTACACCTGAATAACAACAAAGAGAATTTAGAATGAAGCTACATTAAAAAAAACAAAAACAAATACTTGCATATGCTCGTTTATCAAGAAAAATGTATTCTAACCAAGTTTTTAAAAATCATAGGCTTTACAAGGAAAATTATTCATTGATACTATCTTCCTAGACACACTCAGGCAAACATTTCCTCCTCTACTGCATTTAATGAAAAAGAACTCCTTTGACCTTGAGAGCAGTTTGAAAGCCACAGGAAAGATAAAGCTGTGGAGCCTACAGTGGCTCTGTTCGCCTCCACTCTGAACTCAGCAATGTCTCAACATTCAGCAGAGTGATTCTGACCCCTTCCTTCACAAGTTCCCTGAGAACCTCAGCTTGTGTGGTCCATTTGGTTTCTACTTTGCCTCAGAATGTATTCACTATGTTTTTATTCACCAAGATATCTATTTATCTTCAATGATTAGTCTTTCAAGGGATTCTTCCAGAATCTCAGTAAGGCCTCATAAAACATGAGCATCTGTTGAAAAAGTTTTATTCAAGGCTTCATGATATCCATGGACAAAGACCCCTTATGCCATCATGATAATACAGCCCACTGAGGAAAGAAAAGGAAGGTCTGAAAGACTATGGAGACTGCACCACAAAGCATTGCACATTAATTTAAACCAAATTTCAATGATATCTTTTTTGTCTGATTGAATTTTCACTTAAAAATTTTCCTATTAAAATATAATCCTATCATATTATGGATTTAATATTGAACAAAGATCTGCCTTAACTTTTCTGATTTATAAATTAGGTGAAAGCAAATATAGACAGCAAATGACAGATGTCTAGTCCTGAATTTGATATATTAATATTAAAACTGTTAGCTTTCTTTTTTACAGCATTTTTAAGACACTCCATTCCATGAAACATCACAGTTATTCATAATTTTCAGCCTTGTAGAGTCAGTGAAACTTCCTTTCAGCTCAGGAAGTTTGCATTTTCTTCCTGACATACTTCTAAAGGATTTTACAAAATACGTTTAGAAGGTCACTTGGAATTTTAAAAGAACCTGTTTTACCTATTATGATGTCAGCTGAGAATGAGCTGTATTTCCTCTGTTTTATCTTTCATTACTACTTTTAATGATTATTTACTTCACTTTTTATCCCAATATGATCCCAGGAAATGTTTGGATAGTGATCCCAGGACTGTCAGGGAAGTTAACAATTCCAGCTCTTTTCTGGATTCCATTTCTTAAAGCTCATGCTCTACACTGCCTACACTGATTCTGCACTGTCTACAGCCAGAAGATTTAATCATCATTATATGTGACCCAAAGCCAAATCACCCTTCAGGGTTCATTCACCCATATCAAGGTCCACACAAAGTCAGGGAGAGACAGTGAAACAGTAGATAATTATGGTGAGACCAATAGCTGTTCCCGTAGTTTAAACACAATCATATCCCAAGAGTAGATTTGCTTTTGTATCTGGCCAAAATAGAAACTGTTACCAGTAAGAAACATTGCTTGCATCTGTTTCTTCCCTAAATATAGTGTATCATTATACAGATACCAGCTTACTTTGAGTAAGTGATCATAATTATTTTATGTATTCCTTCTTTTATTCCACCATAATTTGGATATATTGGGTTGGATTCAAATCATATTGTTCTTAGAGAAATTTAGAGTTGTATTTTAATCCCTTGGCTTAAATAAAAGAAAAATCTTCCTGGCATTATTTTATTTCATCTGATAGATAAAGATCAGAACAAATTCTGACATAATTGAGGATGAACAAATTGTAAAATGAGCTGCAACCAGTCATCTGCAGGTAATAAACATTACCAATCCTCTAGAATAATCAGCCCTTCAATTACCCACTGAAACTTAGACCTGGCTGTCTTTTCTCCAATAATATGCCTGTTATTGCCACCAAATCTTTGCAGAAGTATTCTTTTTATATAAAAAGATAAATGTAAAAAGCCGATGCTAGACAAACACAGTGTAATGTCCTTCTGCAAAAATATTACTGTGTTTGTGGAGTCTTCTGAAATATGCCCACGGAAAAATAATCTTTGCTACATGACTTTGCAGTGAAAAGGAGATGACATCCTCCTATAAATATTAAAAGCATTATTGCCTTGGTCTGAGATGAAAGTCTCTAGATGGCAGAGTCATTAGTATTGCTGTTTCTCTAATGATAATTTTGTAGTCATTTTGAAATAATTATTTTGATAGACAAATACTTCTCATCTACACCTGACCCTTGATTTATATTCCAAGAACTGGAAGTCCAAAGGCCTGGAAAGCTCATCTGGCTCCATGTTCTTGGTATTCTCAACCAACTAATGGAAATTTTAGCACAGGGTCTGCTTTGTCACACTCTTAGGTGATTTCATCTGATCTTTGTGTTACTTCCCATGGTCTCTTACCATTACTTGTGACACTGAATATTGTGGCAGACATGGCACTGAACACAGCACTGTACAGTAAGCAAAGCTAATTCTGAACAGTATGCTATTTACAGCAGAGAAATGTACACTAAGGTCCCTGTTTTGAATGTCCTTCCTTAATGTAGAGGGACAGTAAGTTCATGAGTCCTTAGAATGTGGTAACAGCAGAAAATGCAGAAGATAAACCTATAACATTTCATTAAAAATATAGTTAATATACTTGAATTTTACATTTTTATTTTGTAATACTTTATATTTTACTGTAGACATTTAATATTATATAAAGTAAGGATGAGGATTCATTTTCTGGTTTTTATTTACTCAGAATACCATGATTATTATCAATAGTGGTTGAGATTTATATTCTTGGTTAGGCATTCAATGTATTTTAGGGGAAAACCTCTTATCAAGAATCTATGTTCCTACCTCAGAAGCTAAAAATATTAGAAGCAAAATAAATTGAAAACAAGCAGAAGGAAGAAGGCAATGATATAAGAGCAAGAATCAAGGAAATAATCAATGAAAATAAGAGCTGATTCTTTGAAATAATCAATAAAATTTATAAGCCTGTAGCCAGACTGACAAAAAAGGAGGGAAAACCTACATTACTAATATCAGGACTGAATCATTAAGTTTTGTAATCCTGTTTAAGACTTTAAGATGTGGCAACAACTGTTTGCCCTAGTCCGCACTAGCTGTCAGCATCCACATTCTGATATGGTGGAAATCTCAACTGTGCAGGCTGGAGGCCATTTGGGTGCTGGCTCAGCAAAGTTTTAAGGTGAAGGGGAGTGGTTTTAAGTTCAGGGTGGCATAATCTCTTGACCCTGATTAGTATTCTCCAAGGTGGAAGATAAAGCAGAAAACCAACAAGTCCTTGCTTTCCTGCTCTGAGAGTAACACTCTTGACCTCTTTGGTGACTGATATTCTATGAAAATTAGAAAAAGAGAAATCCCAGGTGTTGGATTTGGCCAACAGAGAAGACAGTGTGCTATTCCTGGATGAGGGCAAGTGAGGAATTTCCCACAGTGTAAAGTAACACATCATAAAGCCATACAAATCACTGTATCTAACCTTCACAATGCAAGTCTCTTATTGGTAACAGAACCCTTGATTATTAAAATATTATCATTTATATATCCTTAACTGTTTCATTACACAACATTCATTTAAGAAATGACAATCATGCTTACATTAATACCGTGTGGGAACCACATTATTTCATGAACACACATTAATTAAATCATTTATTCATTTAACAATGTGTACTAAGCTCTTGTAAAGTATAGGTTTTGTGCTAGGATATCTGGAAATAGTAGTGACAAAAAAACTGAACATGTTGTCACACTCAAAAATTTACAAAATAAGGGAAAAAGTGAATAAGAAACAATGTTTAAAATTACCAATAATATTGAGCATTTGCTATATTCTAGAAATGGTTTAACTGCTCCTGAAATGGACAACAAATTAACTATGTTCAACAGTGAAAATGCACAGGACACTGTGGTAAATAAAAGCAGGCAGTAACCGCTTAGATGGTGAGGAAATGACCTGATATTGGGGGTTCAGAATAGGACTCTGAAGGAGGAAATATTTATTGAAGCAAAGGTGGAGAAAAGCTCACCATGCTAAAGCAGTGAAGAGAGTATTCTAGAGAAAGATATGATCCCAGGGACACACTTTGGTAAAGAAAAGATATCAGAATAAATACAGAGTATATGAAAAGTGAATGTTATAGAAAAGGTATTAACAGAGCCTTAGTTTTTACAGGCCTAGATGAAGAAGACAGATTGTATGTACAAGGTCAGGAAAGAGGGCTAGGGGTTAAGAAAGCATGAGGATTGTGTGCTTAGTATGAGCTAGGCATGATATAGAATTACATGCAGGGATTATCTTATTTAAAAGTTACATCCACAATGTGTGTTATTCACCTATTCAAAGACCAGGTGAATAAGTATCAGAGAGGTCACATCACTTGCTAATAATCATAGGTAGTGATTCTTGCAGGACACCAAGCTCAGGCTAATTGACTGATAATGATCATGTTATCAACCGATGACCATAATTTCACCACCATTGACTCTATGATTAGTGCAAATGTTTTTGACAAACTCTGTTTCAGTGTTCTCTTGAATCAGTCCACTGGAGATTCTCCAATATTTTGAAAATTCTATTTTTGAGACACACTAACTGTTGGGATTAATTAGTGAGGGCTTGGGAAGACATGGCTTTAGCAACCAGCATGAAAAAGTTTTAAAAACCAGAAGTTAGAAAATTTTATATAGTGATCCTCCCAAGGAGGATCTCTTTATTTTAACAAAAACCTAATACCAACCCCCATTGTTTACATGTAGGTTTGAGGGTATTTACCCACCCACTAAGAGTCACAAACTACAGTGTATTCTGCAGTTTTCCAAGAAAAAAAACCCTCATTTTTGGCCTTGTTTTTCTTGCAGAAATTTAGTTGTCTTGAAAAACAAGTACTCTAAATCTTTATACATGTGTAAGAAAAACTGTCTAAACCTGTTGGAGTTTGAACATGTGTTTGGGTAGAAATAAACAATTGCCATTAAATAAATGGCAGTTGTCTCTTTCAAGTCAGAAACCAAAGAACTCTCTGACAGGACTTACTTCTGATTTCAAGAATCATGAGAGTTTAAATTGTTTTTCTTATTCTGATTCACAGATCAATCAGGTTCACACATAAGCTTCAGAGTTTGCAAAAGCTTACCTCATGCATTAAACATGAGGTGTGGATGTGTGCATGTCCTTTCCTCTCATCTCAGGAAGAGCCCTCACTCAAATATTTAAGCCACAGTAATGTCTTTGAGGGTTAAAAAGGGAGAGAGCTTAAATCAAACTTGAAATTAGAATGGAAGAAAGGCTTGCACTTGGCTCGCACTTGTGAGGGCACCAGGGCATGCTCTGGGAGATGAGAGGACTGACCAAGTATCATCACCTGCAGCCAGCAGCAGGCACAAGGCAGTGCAGATTGATCCCCCTAGTTCTTCAGATCTGCTGCCCTCAGTCACCAGCGTATGGCACGGAAGTGTGAATCTAATGCGGCCCAAGCACGTGTCACAGGGTGAGCAGGTACAGCCCGAACCTCCCTCTACCTGTTCTCATCACATTAAATAACAGACATTTCACATTTCCATTCTGACCTGTCTCATCAGTTGCCCATCTCAAAAGTAAAGTCATCATCTTTTCTGCAAAATACTTCATTTCCCACCTTTACTTTTTACATTAGTACCCACCAAACTAGTCATTTTGAAGATATGTTTGACATTCTTTTCCTTCAATACCTTCAACCCAGTCACCTGGGTTGTCTGTCTACCCCACTGAGAGTGATAGGAGTGTTACCAAACTCCTATCACATGTCAGCTATGTGATTACAACATTCCAGTTGCCAGACTTACACCATTTCTGTTTTCTAACAGTTTTACTGGGTTAATCATTTCACTAGATGTTCTTGGTGCTTTAGAAATAGTTGTAGATCAAGTCTGCATTCAGTAATCAAGGAAGCATCTTTTCCAGCTCCTCTAATCCAAACTGAAACTGTATCTCCTACAAAGGTAAAGATACCCATTCATTCAATACACATTTCTTAACACCTCCTTCCTAGCAGTCATGGAAATGATATACACACAACATGTCTGTGTAAATCCTGTCCCTGTGGAGTTGAACTAGAGAGACAGAAACACATTACAACCCCAGAACTTGGTTGATTACTGTAAACATATCAGATGCCCAATAAATGTGTATCAAAATAATGTATAGATAAACAGCAAAACAACTGGGAGAGAATCTGAAAAAAAATGTAACAAGAGAATATTGTGCATATAATAATGGCTTGGAAGACTGGAGAGTTGATTTTTCCTGGATATTTTAAAAGGTTTCATTACTTGATGTTGAAACTAAGTCTTAAAAATAATAGGGGTTAAAGACATTTCAGACAAGGAGAATATAGGTAAAATTCCAAATTATGAAACATTCTAGAGGTTTTAGACCCTGAGATTATACCTATACTTGGTGGCTTTCAGCAGTACAACAATCAGTAGGCAATAGGTGGGGACTTACAAGCGACCAGCACCTGCCTACAAAATGGCTGGAGAGTTTCAAGAAGGGGAATGAATAAAAGGAACAATAATCCAAGCAGTATGTGGGTTCGATGCAGGGGAAGCAGGAAAGCACCTGAGCACCAGCCAAAACAGGACCTGATGAAGACACAGCCCTGGTGTCCAAGGACAGGAAACTGATCCATGAGTTTACACATCAGAGTCAAGAGAAGGCCTTGGGGTGAGTTTGGAGATGGAATGGTAAGTAGGGAATAAACAGGGGACATCTATAATTTCCTGGTTTGGGTAACTCAGTGAATGTTGAAGCCTTTCAAAATTAAGGGGTAAAAATGTGAAAAATTTTATTTATAATATTTACCATGGAAATGATTTCCTCCAACTGGCTTGTAAATTGAATAAAAGTATAAACTAAATATTGTACTTATTTTATGGGGATAAAACATATTAACTCCAACCCTGAGACTTTCTGTCACTACACTGTGGTATAGACAAGGCTGACAATTCAGAGAGTAGATAATATATTGATAATATGAACAACTTAGAGAGTGTTTACAAGAATAGGCTTAAGAGCGAGGGAGAATGCTATTTAAATCCCAGTCTTGCTAATTACAATATGTGACCTTAGATAACATACTTATGTGTTGATTTCTTCATCTTTCAATTGCTGAAAATTGTAGTAACTACTTATTATGATATTTGGGTGGAATAAATAAAAAAATGGATGTAAAATTAGTAGGTACTCAAAATAATACATATTTGTATTAGTACTTAGTTTGAATATTAGTATTAATAATAATACTCATATCATACAGCAATAATGCTATGGTATGTATTTTTTAAACATTACAATTTTCTTTCAAGTAGAAAATGATTACAAAGGTTTTTTATTCTTAATAATTTGAATATATTGTTGTATAAATTAGAAATATATATTTTTAAGAAACCAAGACATAATTCTCAATGTTTCCCCCCAAAACGATAGTTTGTCAAACATTCTCTTTAAAAAGAATATTGACTCATAAAATTGATATACAAAATGTTGGCTTAAATTGCCATAAATGCTTACAATTTTTATAATTATTAATTATTATAATTAATTGTCTTCATGGCAGTTTCCTCCACTATAAACTCTTAGTTCTGAACAATATTTTATTTATTGTTGCCAGTGAAGGTCTAAAAACAATACAAGGTCCTAGGAGGCATTTTGGTAGATTTGAAAATGGATGAATGAATGAATGGGGGTTCAAGTAAATCACTCTGTTGTTATTTCTAGTGCAGGTACTAGAAACAACAAAGGTAGTTGTTTTATTTATATCTGAAATTTTTATTTTGGAAAGACAAGCCTCATGAGTACCTATATTACCTAAACAAATCTTCATTAGATTACAAAAAAGCATAAGAAAACCTAGTTTTTTATTTGATATTTAGTAGCCTAAAACATCACCATAATAAAGATATAACTAAAGTCATATGCATCACTTTGTGTGGCTCCAAGAAACAAATACATCAGGAATCACACGGGGATGGGGAGAAACAGCATTGAACCAAGGGTGAATAAAGAAAACATCCAATCTTCAAGGAGCAAATATTATTTAGGCTCTAAGACATATCTACATGATTAAATAAATTTCTTCTAAAATGTGCTAATAGAAAAGTTTAGAGTGACAAACATACATTATGATTTAAAACAAATGAGATCTTCCCCTGGCTAGGTAGCTCAGTGGGTTAGAACACTGTCCCAATATGCCAATGTTTCATGGATAAGTAGAACAACAAATTAATGTTTCTTTCTCTAAAAACAAACAAAGAAAATTATTAGATCTTAACAGCTAATGGAACACAACTTACAGTTCAAAAGTTAACTTTTTATACTACCTATTATTTTTATTAATACAAACTAAGTAACATAGGCTTACCCTACTTTAGTTAAAACATTCTTTTTTATTACTTTTATACTAAACAGAAAGCCACAACCCACAATGGCATAACTTGTGCTAAAGGCCACAATACCAAACCTAGATTTACATTTAATACCCAACCTAAGGAAAGATCAAGGTGGTGGAGCAGTGAATGGAAGTCACACTGACCTCCTCCCAGGACCAATCTGGAATTACAACTAAATCATGGAGAAATAACCCAGAGCAAATGACTGAACAGTAGCAAGAGAGAAGACCTGTAACCTTGGACAGAAGAATCAGTTTGGCACAACCTAACCAGTGAGTGCAGGGGAGACGAGAGAAGGCTGGCTGGGCACCCTCAGGTGGTAGCACCAGAGGGATATTTGAACAGCTGGTCGGAACCCCTGAGAAGAGTGGGCTCTAAACCATAAGCAAGGATACCCAGCCTATAGCACCAGAGCCCCAAAAGTACACAGAAAACAGCCAACTGCAAAAAGCAGCAGGATTGCCCTCTGCCAGATGGACGCCTGGAAACTGAAAGAGCCATTTAACATGAAAGTTTATACATTCATCTGCAGCCAGTTACCCTGGGCTCTGGCAAGGATCAGGGGCAGAGTGGGCTAGAGGTGCATGAGGAGAGATTGGGGATGGAGGTTTTTGGGAGAGAACTGAGAAAGTTTCCACCGGGACCCCACGCTCAGTCATCCCCCATGAAGCAGCAGCCATCTTGCTCAGGCATACCACTTCCCTCTGAGAAGTAGCAGCCTGAGGGGAAACAATAGACTTTCTGCAAGGAGTGACTCTGCCCTGACCCTGTGGTGCTTAAACCTGACTGCTGGGTGCAGAGTAGCAGCCACAGACAGTAGATCCCTGCAAAGGTAGGGTAGAGTGGAGTACAGACACCTGAGGAGAGACTGGGGATGGAGATGTTGTGGAGAGATCTGAGAGTAGCCTCTGGGATCCTGGTACTGAATCATCCCTCACAAGGCAGCATCCATCAAGCTCACATAGACCACTCCCCTCAGAGCAGCAGCAGCCTGAGGGGAAACAAGGAGAAGTATTAGACCAAGTGCCAGGAGGGATTCTACCTCACCCTGTGGTGCTTAAGACTGACTGCTGAGCACAGAGTGACTAGATTAACAACTGAAGGAGACAGCCACAGACAGTAGTTCCTGAGATATCTCCAACAGACTGCCTAAGGTCAGAAGGGGTCACCATCTACATCACCAGAGGTGGATTCAGGGAGAAAAAACAGCAGTAAATACTAGAGGCTACCAACACAAAATACACTGTGGTCTTCTCCATGATTTATAATATTTTCTTTATGACACAACTTTTTAACATTCATTTCTTGTCCATCAAGTTGGTGCATATTAAGTCACAAGATTTTATGCTAAAGTTTATTTCTTTCCTTTTTTATAATAGCCTTAATCTCTTTACAGCCTTATTAATACTGGTATATTTAGTGTTGACAGTGGGATTGCAGGGGGCAATTATTTTTGTGGTTGTGAGTTTATTTCCTGGGCTTTGTGGTTTTGCTCAGGTAGACAAATAATGGGAAGACAAAGAAACGACCCCCAACCAAAAGGAAAGGAGGAATCCTCAGGAAGACTACTAAATGAAATAGAGGCAAGTAAACTATCAGAGACTGAGTTCAGCATAACGGTTATAAGGAAGCTCAATGAACTCAGTGAGATCAGTGAGAATTACCAAAAGCTACAGGGAAACTTTGAGGAACTTAAGCAAATTATATCAGCATGAAAAATGACATAGAAACTACCAAAAAGAACCAAGCAGAAATGAAGAATACAATTTCCAAGTTGAAGAACACAGTAGAAGGAATCACAAGCAAGCTAGATGAAGCAGAGGATCAAATCAGTGAGCTGGAGGGCATGGTAGGAAAAAACTCCCAGAAAGAGAAAGAAAATGAAAAAGGCTCAAAAGGAATGAAGAGGTGTTAAGGGAAATACAGGACAACATGAAACGTAATAATAACCATATAATTGGAATACCAGAGGGAGAAGAAGAGTAGAAAGGGATAAAAAACCTGTTTTAAAAAGTAATGATGGAAAACGTCCCTAATCTGAGGAGAGGAAAATGTCACAGAAGTCCAGGAAACACAGAGGTCCCAATCAACAGGAACCTAAAGAGACCCACTCCAAGACACATCATAATTAAAGGCAGCAAGGGAGAAACAGGAAGTAACATACAAGGGAACCCTGATAAGTCTAGCAACTGACTTCTCCATAGAAACACTACAGGCCAGAAGGGAATGGGAAGAAATATTCCAAACAATGAAAAGCAAAGACTATTCATTATTTGGAATATTTGCAAATATATTTCCTGCAACCAACACTACTCTACCTAGAAATGCTCCCAATTAAAATGGAAGGTGAAATAAGGAGTTTCTCAGGCAAAAGAACGCTAAAAGAATATACCTCTACCAAACCAGCATTGCAAGATATGCTAAAGGGACTGCTTTAAGTAGATGAAGAAAAAGAGTGACAGACCGAGGAACGCAAGTACAAAGGGAAAAATAAATAAATATCAATAATGCCCTTAAATGTAAATGGATTAAATGTTCCAATTAAAAGACACAGAGTAGCTGAATGGATAAGAAAAGAGGACCCACACATATGGTGCCTGCAAGAGACCCACCTCAGAACAAAAGACTTACACAGAGTGAAAGTAAAAGGTTGGAAAAAAAAATATTCAAAGCAAATGGACAGCGAAAAAAAGCCACAGCTTTTTTTCCAGGGTAGTAATTCCTATATCAGGCAAAATTATTTCAAAATAAAGGCCATAAAAACATACACAGAAGGACACTTCATAATACTAAAAGAGAGAATCCACCAGGAAGACATAACATTGTAAACCTGAATGCGCCCAACATAGGAGCACCCAAGTATATAAGGAAAATCCTGGAGGACTTCAAGAAAGATATAAATAGGAACACACATATAGTGGGGATTTTAGCACCCCACTGTCAACAATGGATAGATCATCCAAACAAAATATTAACAAGGAAATTGTGTAACTAAACAACACATTAGATCAAAGGACCGACTGATGAAACATTTCCTCCTAAAGAAGCACACTACACATTCTTTTCAAATGAACATGGAACATTTTCAAAGACAGACCACATGATAGGGCAAAAAACAAGCCTCAAAAAATACAAGAAAATTGAAATCATATCAAGCATTTTCTGGGATCACAAGAGCCTGAAACTGGAAACCAACCTCAAGAAAAAGCCTCAAAAACATTTGAGCTCATGTATACTGAATAGCATGCTATTAAACAATGAATGAGTCAATAGATCAAAGAAGACATCAAAAAGTTTCTGAAAACAAATGAAAATGAACATACAACAGGCCAAAACCTATGGGACACAGCAAAGGCAGTCCTGAGAGGGAAATTCATAGCAATACAGGCCTACCTGAAAAATATAAAAACATTTCAAATAAGCAACCTAACACAAAATCTACAAGAACTAGAGAAACAACAGCAAACAAAGCCCAGAGTGAGCAGAAGGAAGGAAATAATTAAGATCAGAGCAGAGCTGAATGACATAAAGATTAAAAGAACAATTCAAAGGATCAATAAACCCAGGAGCTGGTTCTTTGAAAACATAAACAAAATTGACATGAGTTTAAGCAGACTCATCAAGAAAAAAAGGGAGAGGACTCAAATAAATAAAAGCAGAAATGAAAGAGGAGAAATTACAACTAATACCACAGAAATACAAAGGATTGTAAGAAATTACTATGAATAACTATATGCCAGAAGTTTGAAAACCTGGGTGAAATGAACAAATTTCTAAAAAATATAATCTTCCAAAACTGAATAAAGCAGAAATCCAGAACAGACCAATAACAGCTGGTGAAACTGGCACAGTAATAAAAAAACTCCAGAAACACAAAAGACCTGGACCAGATGGTTTCACAGGAACATTTTATGAAACATTTCATGAAGAGCTAACTCCTGTCCTTCTCATACTATTCAAAAAATCCAACAAGAGTGAAGACTCCCAAACTCTTTATGAGGCCAGCATCATCCTAACCCCAAAACCAGATAAAGGCACAACAAAGAAAGAAAACTACAGGCCAATATCGCTGATTAACATAGATGATAAAGTCCACAACACAATATTGGCAAACCGCTTTGAGAAATACATTAAAAAGATCATACACCACGTTCAAGTGGGATTCATCCCAGGGATTCAAGGATGTTACAATATTCACAAATCAACAAACATAATACATTACATAAACAAAGGAAAAGACAAAAATCACATGATCATTTCAATAGATGTGGAAAAAGCATTTTTTAAGGTACAGTACCTGTTTGTGATAAAAGCACTCAGCAAGGTGGGAATAATGGGGGCATACCTCAACATAATAAAATCTACATATGAGAAACCTACATCCAATATTATATTGAATGGGCAAAAACTAAAAGCTTTCCCACTAATGTCATGAGCAAGACAAGGATGTCCAATTTCACCACTTGTATTCAACATTGTATTAGATGTTCTAGTCACAGCCATAAGGCAAGAAAAAACATAAAAGGCATCCAAATTGTAATGGAGGAAGTAAAACCATCATTGTTTACAGATGACATGATAGTGTCCATAGAAAACCAGATATACTCCACGAAAAATCTACTCGACCTAATATGTGAATTTGGCAAAACATCAGGATACAAAGTCAATATTCAGAAATTGAAGGCTTTTTTATACATAAACAATGAAATATCAGAATCAAAAAATCAGGTAAAAAACCCATTTACTATAACAACAAGAAAAATAAAGTACCTAGGAATAAACTTAACCAAGGATGGAAAAGAACTGTACTTGTAAAACTACACAATCCTGAAGAAAGAGATTATGGAAGACACAAATAAATGGAAGCATATTCCATGTTCATGGATTGGAAGAATTAACATCATCAAAATGTCCATATTACCCAAGGCAATTTATAGATTCAACACAATACATATTAAATTACCTATGACATATTTCACAGATATAGAACAAACATTTCAAAAACTTATATGGAAACATAAATGACCTTGAATAGCTGCAGCAATTTTGAGAAAGAAGAACAAAGCAGGAGGGATCACATGCCTGACATCAAAGTATAGTGTAAGGCCACTGTAATCAAAACATTCTGGTACTGGCATAAGAACAGATACATAGATTGATGGAACAGAATGGAGAGCCCAGAAATAAACCCATGTCTCTATGGTCAATTAATATATAACAAAGCAGGCAAAAGCATAAAATGGAGTAAAAATAGCCTCTTCAACATATGGTGTTAGAAGATCGGGACAGCCACATGAAAAAAAAATGAAATTCAACCACCAACTTGTACCACACACAAAAGTAAACTCAAGATAGATAAAAGACTTAAATGTAAGTCATGGAACCATAAAAGTCCTAGAGGAGAACATAGGTAGGAAAATCTCAGAAATTCAACGCAGCAATATTTTTACTGATATGTCCTCTAGAGTAAGATACATAAAGGAAAGAATAAACAAATGGGACTTCATCAAAGGAGCCTCTCCATGGCTAAAGAAAACAGTAAAATGAAAAGGGAACCAACCGTATGTGAAAATGTATTTGCCAATGATACCTTGGACAAGGGTTTGATCTCTAAAATATATAAAAAACTAACATGCCTCCACTCCAGGAAGACAAACAACCCAATTAAAAAATGTGCAAAGGACCTGAAAAGATACTTCTCCAAGAAGGACATACACAGGGCCCAGAGACATGCAAAAGGATGTTCAGCATCACTAGCTATCAGAGAGATGCAAATTAAAACCACAATGAGATACCACTTCACACCCGTCAGAAGGGCCATCATAAACAAATCAACAAACAACAAGTGCTGGCAAGGATGTGGAGAAGAGGGGACCCTAGTGCACTGTTGTTGGGAATGCAGACTGGTGTAACCACTGTGGAAAACAGTTTGGAATTTCCTCAAAAAACTAAAAATGGAACTGCCTTTTGATCCAGAAATTCCACTGCTGGGGTTATAGCCTTAGAATCCTGAAACACCAATTCAAAAGAACCTATGCACCCCAGTGTTCATAGCAACACAATTTAAAATAGCCCAGAACTGGAAGCAATCTAATGCCCAACAGTAAATGAGTGGATCAAAAAATTATGGTACATTTACACAATGGAATACTACACAGCAGAAAAGAAGAAAGAGCTACTACTCTTCACAATAGCATGGTTGGAACTGGAAAGCATTACTCTAACTAAAATAAGCCTGGTGGTGAAAGACAGATACCGTATGATTTCGCCTGTAAGTGGAAACTAATCAACAAATTAAAAAAGAAAACAAAATATAACCAGCAACATTAAAATGCAAAACAAACTGACAGTAATGAGAGGGGAAGGGGGAGGGTGATGATGGGGGAAAGGAATGGTAAGGGTCATCAAGGAGCTTACATAAAGGACCCATTGACAAAGCCAAAAGGGGGAAGGGTTGAGAGTGGGAAGTGGGCGTGGGTGGGCCTGAGGAAAGTGGTGGCAGTAAAATGTTGACAAAAAATTTTTAAAAAGTGGACAGGGGAAGGCTGGGAGTAGTGTGGGAAATTAAAAAGTCAAAGAACTGGTGTGTGCAGTGCATGGACATGGACTAAGGGGTGTGGTACATGGTGGAGGGAATAAATGGGGGGAAAATGGGACAACTAATAGCATACTCAATAAAATATACAAAAAAAAATATTTGCTATAGAAAATTTGAAAAAAAAGTATAAAATGAAAAATCCAAATATCCATAATTACCCCACCATCTATTGCAATAGCATTTTGATGTACTTTGAGTACACATACACACACACACATATATTTTAAAATAAATGTGGACTAGACTCTGTATTCAGTTTTTGTCTATTTTTTCCCTCTCCTCAAAAGCATTTTTGCATGTGATTCAATTTTTAAAATTTGGCTTTTGAATTCATCATTTGTTTCCAAATTTTGTCATAAATTTTGTTTCAAGTAACCAACTCGGGAAGGTTAATTTGTGAAACAAAGAAATAAAGGCTTCTCTTAAAAAAAAAAAAAAAAAAAAACCCAACCTAACTGTTATTTCAGCTTGTCCTAGAACCATAATCTTCTTCAACTGGTTTGGAATTTTCTGGTCAACACCATGAGGAAATCAGTCACATGAATACTCTGTGTCTCCCATAGGAAAAAAAAGAGCCAATCTCATCACAAAATCTCTGTCATTCCCTTCCCCTAGAAAATGTTCTGGTCTAAAACTAATCCTTTTTCTTTATTAAGGCCTCTCTATCCCACCCTTCCTTCTATAAAAACCTCCCATTTTATATAACCCCTCAAAGCCCCTTCTAGTTGCTGAATGGGATGCTGTGTGGTTCAAATTTCCATGATTATTGTGATTGTGTTATATAGGACAGTATCATGCTAATGGTAAGTGTTCTCTCAGTGCAAAATATGTTTCCCCTTGTTACTAAGAAACAATGAAATATTCACCCTGTCTGCTCTAGTTCTCCACAGCAGAGACAAAATTGTGCCTGCCTAAAAGTGATGAGGTTTTGGATAGATTATATAACCATCGAGCAAGTAACTTTTCTGGAAAAGACAAGGACAGCCAAAACTTAAGTTCTACAATCATGTAGTGTGTTAGGCTCTTGTTATGGTGGTAGACACTGGAAATACCCAGTCTTGCCAATTCTCTTCTGTAAAACATTATTAACTAGTGCAGTTTTATTCCTTCATTCAGTAATAATCTTGTCATTTGGCAAAGGGAGAGAGGTAAAACCCAGTCCTTGCTCATAGAAGTCATGAAGTCTATAAGGAGAAAATCATACAAATATATACAATACATCATCGATGCTCATAAGTTATTCATCCATGTGTGTATGATTAACTCCATGGGGAAAGTGAAGAAGTGAGCTCAAGTAAAGATTCACTGAAGAGGTGATTAAGAAGAACTTCAGACTTTAGAAGAAAGTGATGAGCTGCAAGTCATTTTTTAATGTGGAAATGAAAAACCTGGGGATAGGATCACTTGGGAAGACCTGTGAGAGAAAAGATTTCTACTGAAGTCAAGCAAAGAGAAATTTCTTTTGTAGATAGTTTGGCAGGGTAGATGGAAGGAAGATAAACAGGGTTCTAACAAGACATCAGCAGGAGAAGTCCTGGGTGAAAGAAGCCAGTGCTCAGAGCTGTTTGTCTCTGGTTTGGTGGAGAGGACTCTGAGATAAGGGTCAAGGGACATGGTTTTCCTGAGGAAAGGACCTACTTTTTTGTTTGTACAGTCACATCAGTTGCTAGTTCAGTTTGGGACATCTTTCTTCAGCAGCATGGGGTGTTTATTAGAAAAAGAGAAACAAATTCTGTGAAAAAATTAAGTGAGAAAAAGAAAACTTTAGAGGTGATAATGGACAGACGGGAGGTATGAGAAGTAATAAGATTTTATTACCTACTGAGAGTAAGACGAAAAGAGAAAATGGTATTTTCTGATCCAGGCGACTTACTGCTTTCAGAACTCAGAGCTCAGATGGTATTTACTGAGGAAGGATGATGGGATTAGGAAGATTCATCTGTTTGCTTTTGATAGGGGGAAGAGGAAGGTAACAACACATTGACAGTTGTTTTAATTTTCACATGCTTTTTGAGAATCTGGTGTAAGGCTTCTAGTATGCCTTAATTTAGATGAACATCATCACTGTTTATTGGAGCAAAAGGAGCTGAGGAAAAAAGTTTAAAGTTTGCTGGATCTCTTCCTATATCTCATACTGCAGAAACCAGTAAAGATGCCTCTCAAGTCCACACTGTTTGAAGCTACATTGAGCAAAAAGCCTCAGAGAGCCCATTTGATTTGGACACAGAGGAATTAATAGTAATTTTGCCAGAGTTGTTTCCTTGGAGTCTTGGAGGCTAAGACTAGATACCAGAGACAAGTAGAGATAAGAGGTAGCATTTTATGTCTAATATTCTCACTTCATTGTCCTTTATTTTCTTAGTTACTGTGAAATTAGATGGTAACTTCACAGTCTTCAGATCTACTACCATAAAGTTCCTTCTCCCTGTCTCCCCTCTTCCTGTCCATTAGGATCAGGCAATAGCCAGAATACCAAGACTAGGATGTGTTCCATTGATATAAGCCATGTGCCTGACTCTTGAATAAAGTCCAAAAATATTCCTGACTTACTATAATTCCAACATTCAAGGGTTTAGTCATGTTTAAATAATAGAAATACTGAATGAGGCTTAAATTATTTTCCTGACTTGAATCAGTAATGAGAAATATGGAAATATAAACTGATCTATTTTCCAGTCTTTTAATCCATATTTAGATGGGCGAACAAAAGGGAGAATGTGAAATAACTCACTACAGGAAATAAAAAGCTCTCTTTAAATCATCTCAATAGCAATAAAATATGTTTAGTCATGGTACTATTGTCTTGCAAATAAAATACAGAGGTGGCTGAAATTGCAAGTTATGGAGCAGTAGTTTAGAATGATATTGTTACCAAACAGCAAGTGAGGTCCTGCTGCTCACCACTACACTCTAGGCAAAATTCCAGAGGCAAAGATTTGGTGATAAAACAAAGAAGTCTTTATTCAAAAGCTCACAATTTTGGAATAACAGCTTTCCAAATGCATTACTAACTTAATGCCTATCAATTAAAGCTAAACTCTTTAACTCTAGTTACAGCTTTACACTTAAGCCTATCAGTTTAGTCTAAACTCTTTAACACCTGAGTTCTCCTATCATTCCCCCTGTCAGTTTTAATTATCTCATTTCTATAGGGTTAGCTTACAAACTAAAACAACATAAGATACAAAAGCTACACAGTTTAGAATGGAAGGCTTCTGCCTCAGAGTTCATCCCCTGTAGAACACCCAAAGAAGAAGAACCCTGCCATCCTCTGCCAGGCCAGTCTGATCCTAGGCTGCACCTGGAGTTTCTTCCCTTCCAAAATACTGTCCATTGGGAAATTCAGGCAGCTGCATCCATGCATCCTCAAAGAAGAAGAGAGAGAGTCAGAGAGTCCACCTGAGAGCCCAAGAGCCCTTCTTTTCCAGCCCATAATTCCATGCATTCTGGAGGCATTCAGCTTCTCAGCCAATTCTGTCCTAGTCCTGGGCAGTTTACCATTGCCTCAGGCAACCACCTCCTATGGCCCCTCCCTTCTCCCCAGTGATCTGATCAGACCTATCTGTATCAATATTATTTTATAATAGGTTCAGGTATACAGCACCTGGTTAGGCATTTATATAATTTATGAAGAATGATATGTTAAGATTATAACTCAAGTTGCTAATTTTATACCCTTCTTAATATTTTGTCTACAACTTTACACATAGTTTTTGATCCCTGAATATTTGAAAAACACAGAGGCATTACTTCCCGGTTGGAAGTCATGAATGCAAATGGCTTATTTACAAAATACCATATATTTTTAGCATTATTTTCAGTAGTTACTTCAGCACAGCACATTAACAGCATCCAGTAATTCAACCTCAGAAGTGGAGAAAGTACACGTGCATGGAGCTGAAATACATTTTCTCTTCCTTTTTTTTTTTTTTTTTTGGAAAGCTCTTCTAACAATGGAACCCCAGGGTCCTAGGTCCTAATCATTAAAGACTGTTCAAGGATAACTAAGTGATGACAGAAAAAATAATGGCTTTGTGCTTGTCTAGAACTACAGACCAAGACCAGTAACCAAGCAGAGTCTCTAGTTTGTCTGGAGTTTCTTAAAGGACCAGCACTGACCTGTTCTCATTGTTGACTTTAAGTTTCTAGAAAAATAAAACATCTGACCCTATTTTTTTTTAAGTTCAACTCTTGACTATACTTTAAAATGTATTTTTTTTTAGTTGACTTGCGAAAATTAATTATTTCTGGTGAATAGTTTTATGGCAAGATAAAGAACAGTTTCATGATCTTCAAATATAGCTCCTCTCACTACTACTATGTAGTCAGAATATACCTGAAATTTATAAAATGTTATTAACCAAGTTTTTCCCAATAAATTTAATTTTAAAAGTTTTTAAATTAAAAAAAACATATCTTCTTGTTTCAAGAACAGCTCATCTTGCGTTCATCCAGGGGCAGCAGGTTCGTGTTTAACTGGGTGTCAAACAAAGCCATGTGCCCTCATACATTGCTACATAATTTACTAAAAGTTTTAGTGAGGTGAGGAATGGATAGCACACAATTTACAAATAAAAAATTATATTACTGTTCACTATAAATTGCATAGAGGAAACTGATGATCACAAATGCCTTTGTTAATATCTGCTAAACTCATGAATCTGAAATTGTGCTTTGCGTTAATTTCTGACATGACAGCAAACCTATTGGTTGGTATTTTCACTTAGTTATTGGTTAAGATGAAAATGAATCCACAAAGATCTATGGCATTTAACCTTCAATCCTGATGCTTTGTGTCTGGTTTCTTTGAGACTCAGCCACGCGGAGAGCATCTATGCTCCGTTTTCTGTGTTGCTGAGGAGCATGGATGGTGTGGACAACCACATTTTGTTTATCCATTCACTTGCTGAAAAGCACTGAAGTTATGTCCACTCTCAAAAGGTGTGTGAATTAAGGTTTATGAGACACTAAGACTAAAGGCAAAATGTCAATTGTAAATTTACAGGGTAGTTCCATCTTGCAAAGCTTCTTGGGAAAGTCAAACTGCCCTCTGCAGACAGATCCTGGGACTGAAATGTAGTCAGGAACACTTTTTCCCTGTTTCAGCACCATTCATGTCTGTGGGCCTGTAGTTTTATCATATGTGTCATGTGATGCATTTGAGTGTCTCCTGAGATCAACTGTGTCTATTTATTTACCATCACATACAGAAATAGTAAGTTCAATTGAAGTCTGTTGATATTTAATAAATCCCTTTACTGCTTCAATTATACATTGACAATAATCCCCAAAATACAAATAAATTCCATTTTTTCATAAAGATACTTATTAAAATGATGCAGAGTCCATACATGTGCTTATCTCAAAGGTAATGGATAAAGATGGATTTTTGGAAATAAAGGAAGCCCTATCTAAGAGATAATAAATAAAGCTGAATCTAAAATATTATTTAGAAATTAATTCTGGGCTTTTAAAATCTCAAAACAATGTCCACCATCACATTAATTACTCCATCTAACATGCTCACCACGGAGGTGAAGGATTGATAAATCTTTATCTGAAAAAGATGCTTTCTAGTAATGCTGTACTTTCTAATTCCTAGATGTTTGCTGTGAGATTGAACACACACAAGAGATTTATAAACCAGACACTTGATCAGAGGCCTGATTTTGAGCATATTTTTAAAATCATAATTTAGCTCACTCTATTCTTTGAGATGCAGAAATCAAGAAACTCAGCCTTAATCTCATCTGGCATAAATTTCTTACAGATAATAGGGCTGTATTAACACTTTTGGAGAACCATGTAGGTGTAATGGTTAAAAATAATTTACAATACATAATCACAAAACTTTATATTATTATTATATTAATATTATATTCCCAATTAATATTATATTCCCAAGGTAAATATAAATTTTAGTATCAGTTTTACTCTAAGACATAATATTTCTTTTAGTGACAATATACTCATTTTTCCCCACATTCAATTCTAAGGCACGTACGCTTGTGAGAAGGGTAGTACTAAAGAGTTCTGATTGTGGAACCATCTATCTAAAATGTTTGAACAGCATTCTTATTTATCCCATAAAGCTTTTTTTTGGCATTCTGGAGCTAAATGAGCTATACACTTTATTTCTAGACTAAAAGATAATACATTTCAAATGTTTCCAACATTGAATTTATTTTAAAAATCCTTCCCCTTCCTCCACAAATGACAAATACTTAACCACGGTCTGTCATATGTTTGAACATATCATTAAATTTCACATTGAATCATATGAGAATAGCAAATTTGGGGAAGAGAGTGACCATGAGGTCAATACCCCCATGTCCCTTTCAATTTTCTCTGCAAAGTAGAGCAAAAGCTACTTCAGGTCACATGGTGCAGCCACAAGCATGCACATGACATGGAGGGTCAGCGTGGCCTGGACCAAGTGACTCACTGAAAATGGGTGGAGTACAACAGAAATTTTTATTCTCACTGTCATCTGTTCCTAGAATGGGTTCTCAAAAGACTTCTTACTTCTTGGCTATTCTCCCTTCTCTATCACTCACTCTGAACAAGCTGAGTTCCATGTTGTGAGCAGCCCTATGAAAGGACCACCTGCCAAAGAAGGTAAGTCAATATTATTGAGGAAATGAGTTCTTCTAAAGCCATGAATTAGCATGGCCATGGACTTTCATCCCTAGTTAGTCCCTGTGAGAACCCCAGCTCAGGTTCTTGGTGTAACTGAACCATGCCACCTAACAAAGCCACACCTCATTCCTAACTCTCAGAACTTGTGTGAAATAGTAAATGTTTGTTTTTCATTATGGTAAGTCTTGGGACATCCTGTTATGTTGAAATAGAACCCTAACACAGACTGTGTCATGATACCTAGAACAGAGAATTAGCAATGCTCTTCTTTGATACTTGAGGATTCTGATACACATAAGGGTTTGGCAATAGAGACCTGGGAACTTCTCACAGAGATGGTAGGAACCTTTACAATGTCATAAGAATGGATTTTTCTGGACCTAGAGGAACCACAGGTATATCATAGGCCACCAGAGTGATGATGCAGACAGCATTGTTCCCACACTCCAGCAAAGGACCAGCAGGTAAGACCAAGGCCCCATGGAATTCAGATTGGAGACCCAAACACTTATCCTTTGATGGTCAATAGAGAAATGAGGCAAATAAAAGTAAAAATGCACCAAAAGAGAACATAGACAAGTTGTACCTAACTTAGAAGAACTCTTTAGTTGCTCTGTGAATAAGAAAAAACATAGTTTTAAGGAGCAAGACAATTATCCATCAGACTCAGACCTGATACAGGTGTGTGAACCATCTGACAGGGGATGTAATGAACTCTGACCAATACATTAAAGGATCTATTGAAAATCTGGGCAGTATAAAACTAAGGTGAATAATTTCACCAGAGAGATGAAAATACTAGAAATGAAAAGCACAGAAAAAGAGATGAAGAGTCCTTGGTGGGTTCATCAACACATTCAACATAGAAAAGAATAGAATCAATGACCATGAATATCGGTCAATTGAAATGCTCAACTTAAACATATTTTAAAAAGTGATTAAAAATAATACAGAGCATCTACAATTTATGGGGTTATATAAAACGTTTTAAAACATACATAATGAGAAGGAGAAGAAAGAGAGAAGGGAGAAGAATGTTTGAAAAATAAATAAAATGTTTTCAAAGATATTGAAAGACAAAAAGAAAATTCTTGAACTCATCTGGAAATAAAATGGCACATTTTATGTAAAGAGGAAAAGTAAGCAAAAAGGCATGCTTATTGTAAAAACCCAGTGTTCAGAAAATAGTGTACTGACATGTTTAAAGTTATGAAAAAATATGAAGCAGGATGCATAGAAAATATATTACAATGATTAAGTACAAATAATAATTTTTAATAAAAACAAACACAGAATTATTTGCCCATGAAATAATCTACAAAAAATGTTAAAAGTATTTCTTCAGGCAGAAGGAATATGATACAAGATAGAACATTAAACTGAAACAAAGAAATGAGTCCTATAAATAAAAGTAAAATAAAACTCATTTTTCTTATATTTAATAGCTCTTAAGTAATAATAACTGCTTAAATCAAAATAGTAACAGTGTGCTGTGTATTTATTGTATATGCAAATGTAAGATACATGACAAAAATAGCTCAAGGGATGGGGAGAATTGAGACTATAGTGTTGTAAGGTCCTTCTATTACATGTGATGCAGAATATTATTATTTGAAGGTAAATTCTGATTAAAAATGTACATTGCAAAACTAAGGTAACACTGAACTTTATAAAAATATAAATAATATTATAAGGAAAAGATAGCAGCATTATAAAAAGCTTCAATTAAGCCAAAATAAATCAGAATATAAGGAAAAAAAGAAGAAATAAGGACAGGTGAAACAAATGGAAAACAGTTAGCAAGATGATATCAAACACATCAATAACCACTTTAAATGTGAATGGTCTCAACATACTAATTAAAAGGCAGAAATTATCAGGCTAGTTTTATACAACAAAAAGTAAGATACAAATAAATACTGTCCAATATATAGAGAGAAAAAATTTAAAAACAACTATAATAGTGTTCATTTTTTCTCTTAAGGATATCACTTAATATTTCCAATGTTTATTGTGCTTGTCTCAAAATCATCTTTTAGTAGAATTATACATTGTATTTCATATTCATTTTAACATCAATTGTGTATATAGTAAAGTCTATTCTGAGCCGTGTTCTGTGAAGATAGTCACTTTATGCCAGTAATTCTTCCTAAACAAATGAAACATTTCTTCCAGCCAGCCAATTTCATGTGGTATTCAATTTTATGCAAATAAGAAAGTTGATGTCACAGATTTCTGAAAAGTTATTTCTAAATATTATTGCATTGTAGATAACCTCTATTAAACCAGGGTACTATATCATAATTCAATTACTGTGCACAATTCTCAATTTATTTTTCTTTATGATATAAGACTCTGGACATAGGTTTTGAATACTGTGCACAATTTCAGACCAAAGCAACTTTCCATGAAAGATGAATTTATATGAGGTAGCCTTATAATGAAGCCTTTAAATAACCATGAGCCCTGAAAACAAGAAGCCCTACTTCCTTTACTATCTCTTGAGAACTCACTAAGATAACAAACACATTTTTGAGAATGGCCCAATTCACATGCAAAACAGACAAGCCCTGGCATCAAGAAGACACACTGCAGAGGGAAAAACTGACTTTGAGCTAGATAATGGCATTAATGGTACATTTAAGCTCAGTGGTTCTTTCCACTAGAACTGCCCATTCCTCATGCTTGGCTTTAATTCTAAGTTAATTGATCCCCAGTGCTGATCTTTAACAATGTGTATCTCACTGTGTTCCTGCTCACAGAATGCTAGGCTTGGAGGAGATGTATTGCTGCACATCGGAGCAAAAAGACAACAGGACTGATCCTCTTCTGAATCTAAACACAATGATTAAAATTTACTTTCCTGAAACAGGCATGTATCATCATTCTAAGTGTTTCAGGCACAATAAAGGTTTACGTACATTATTTAAACCTCAAAGTGGTTCAGCTAGAACTATCTGATAATCCCCAAATTTGATCATAAATTGTTGCTGTTTTCATTAAGCAAAAACAATGTCTTGAGCATCAATAAACAAGGTAATTCAGACTCCTGGAAAGAAACTGGGATGGTATGCAAAACCTGGACCCTAAACATGGATTTATCATTTATCAACATGAAAGCCTTCTCTAGGTAGATTAATAATTACAGTGGCCTAGCAGTATGCTGAATTTACACAGGGCCATGAGATAAAGTATTTGAAAGCCTCTTTATGCTTAAAGGCACAGCAAGTCTTCACTGCTCTTACTCAAAATGTCACACAAATGTGATGCACACAAATGATAAGATAATTTATGTTAAGGTGCTTATATTTACACATTCTGTACTGAATATGTTTATATAGCCATTCACTAATGAGATGATATAGTTATTATTTCATATATATTTATATATTCATTAATTTCACACATTTGAAAAGTGAAAGGCTAATAAATGGAATAGTATTAAAAAATAATGACCTTTGTTTACATCACAGTGAACAAAAGGAAATAGTTTTATAGTTATGTTTAGAACTGGAAGCAGGTAATTCATTGCTCTAAACTGAAGATTAGATCTCCTTGACAGGGGAAGGTAATATTTTTAATGAGTGCACCCCTCAAGGAGGGGATACACACAGTGACATTTAGTAAAAAGGTGATGGCTGTCTACCTCTGAGCTGAAACTGATGAAAGTAAGACATGTCAGTGATGCCTCCACCTCACATCTGGGCAGTATAACTGAGTGCAGCCAGGATGAATGAATATAACTTTGTCATCTCAAGAAATAGGGTATGTGAGAAAGTATCAGCTTGAATAACAGAGTAAGGGTCTCAAAAATAAGCATCTCAATAAAATTGATGAGAACACTGACAAATTGCTCAAGACTAGAGTAGAAATAAATGAAATAAATTAAAGGATTAGTTGAAAAATATACATGAAGGACTCATGAACATGGACATGTGGGGAGTTACTATTGCAGTGGGGGTGCTGGGTGGAGGGAGTTCAAGGGGGAAAATGGGATATCTGTCATAACATAAACAAAAGTAAAAAATGGTAGATGGATTCAGAAGATGATGATGAAGTAGATGGAAACTGAGCCCACTTGATCATGCACCCAACTGGGACCTTTAGCCGATATTCTGAAAAACAAAGTGAATAGCCAACAGAATCTTATTTGATATGAGGCAGAGAAGCCTAAGTGTACAGAAGATGTTTCAAAATGGGGGGTAAGGAGGTTTCATAGGCTTACAAGGGAGGTCCCTTGGCCTGGCGCCAGAAACTGTGGCTGCTGGGGGTACACTGGAGGAGAGTTGGGTCAGTGATAGCAGCCTAGGTGGCTCCTTCCCCTCCCAGGGCAGGGAAATCCCATGCCTGTGCCAGGAGAGACATTGATGCATAAAGTTGTCAGGGAGTATGGGAGATGGCAGCAGGCACACACAGCCAGAGGTGCCTGGGGAAGCAGTCACCAACTGGGACAATGCCAGAAAATTTGTAGGACCCTGGTGGCACCTCAAACTGGGAAAAGAGGTGGGCCATGACAGGTCATTACCCTAATAGACTCTGGGCTTGCCAGAGAGTTGGAGTGTGTAGAAAGCTGGGCAGGGGCTCAGAGCAGCAGCAGTGCCCAAGGAGACTTTTTTCAAAAGGGGAATGGAGGTGCACCATGCAGGAACCTCCGCACACAGTAACCATGCCAACAAAGAGAGAGGAGTGTGGGCACAATTTGCTCACACTCAGTGCACCTCACAGATTGATCAAAGGGGCGCAGAGCAAAGTGGTGCCAGCTTGGCATAACTGTGAAGAATGGACAGTGTGGTACACACAGTGCTCTGAGGGTGTGGGTTGGAAACTGGGTACCTGTGATTATTGTAGCCCAGACTGAGCCCCCCTTCCTTGCCAAACCACAGGAAAGGAAAAACAGAGCCCAGCCTCCTTCTGCCTACAGGAACCAGGAAGATCTGAAAAACCTGCTGGGTAGACTTAACAATCAGCAGGTGACCTTTTTCTTTTCCTTTTTTCTTTTTAATAAGAGTAAGACAGAAAGACCTGGAGCTGAGAGAAAACCAGAAACAGATCCAGAAAAGAAGTCAGAAGGTGAACACCAACAGATGATAGGAATTTCACTTTGTTCCTCATCAGAACCTGCATTTTTTATCTTTCTTCTTTCCATTTATTTAGTTTTTTGTTTGTTTGTTTTGTTTTTTTATTCTCCCTTCCAAATTGCATTTTAATGTTTCTTCTTTCACTTCATTAATATTCCAAATAACACACTACCCTTGGTCTTTTACTTTTTATTCTTTTTATTGAGATTATATAGTTCTTATCATACTATTGCTATTCCAAATCCCACACAGCACCCTTCCCTGGTCTTCATCTGTTTTGCCATCTTCATAAGCTTTATTACTGTTGTAGTTAACTTTATTTTCTTTAACACTATGCCAACTTTCTATCCCTACTCTCACTATTTATCTTCCATCTAGTCTTACATAAGCACTCTTCTTTCTTAGCTCATACTCTCATTCCCCTCTTAGAAGACTCTTATTTATTTTCCACCTTTTAGAAACAGGGGCTATTTGGGTGAAATAACACAGTTATTGCTGTATTTCTCCAAAGGAACTTCTATTTCACACTGTTTGTTTGTACTTAATTTCCATAGAATGATCTCCTGCTGTCTTACTCCATTTTGCCTTCCCCATGCCTCTGATCAGTTCAGTGAGGAATTTTATTTCATTGTTTTTTTTTCTCTCTCTCTTTCTGTTTGCCACTCTAACAACCTCGGCTTTACTCCATACTGTTATTAGTTTGCTTCACCCATCCACTCAAAAATCATTTCTCTTTACTATAGACATCGTATAGTCACTTTTTGCTTTTCTACAGTATTCTTATTCACATTCCAACTTTATTGAACTTCACTCATCTATCATTGCTATTAACCCTGCTGTGGTTTCTCTACCATTTTTCTGTCATTGGACCAGCACCTTTTCAATTTTACTTAAAACCTTATAGTATAATCCCTTTTCTTAACCCATTGTTCACATCACCATTTTGTGTTTTACATATGATTTAAACTTTGTTGTCTCCCTTTCTTCACCTTGGCTCTATCCCAGCTCTTAACAATCTCCTCCCTCTTAACACTCAATAACATTTTCCCCTCTTTTAGTCATCTAATATTCCCTTTGTCATGTCTTATAATATCCACAATCTCTCTTCCTCTTTATTAATCTTAGTTCAATCGTGGCTGATATTGCTGATGTGATAGGGGGCTCTTTTGGCTGGCTTAGGTTTGGTTTTCTAGTAATACTGCTTTGTTAACCAATACCTGTACAGCTGTATAAAAGACAACATGAGAGTTGTGACTACCAGTAAGCCCACTGGAGAGGAGAACCCACCAACAAAGAAGCCACCAACAAGTAAAGCCCAAGTACAACAAGAGAGCCCATGCAAAAGGAAGAAAGGTCAACCCTAGATCATCCAGACAAGGAGATCAAAGAGACCATACCACTGAGTCCAACAGAACCCCTAACACAGAAGTTCACCCCATGAAGACAGCTGGCAAAGCAGAGCATCTAGAAATGCAGAAACAAACAAAAAGAGTCACCTAAAATGGGGAGACAAAGAACATGCAATCAAAAAAATGAAGGAATCCCTCACAAAAGAACTAAATGAAATGGAGGCAAGCAAACTATCAGACATAGAATTCAAAAGAATGGTTCTAAGAATGTTCAAGGAACTCAGTGACAACTACAAGGAACTAAGTGGGAAGCACAAGAACACGAAATAGAACCTATAAATAAGAACCAGGAAGAAATGAAGAATACAATGTCTGAAATAAAAAATACACTAGAAGGGATCACAAGCAAGCTGGATGAAGCAGAGGACTAAATTAGTAAGCTAGAAGATAACATAGAAAGAAATACTTAGGTAGAGAAGCAGTATAAAAAATGACTCAAAAAGTGTGAGGATAGCTTAAGGGAACTTCAGGACAACATGAAATGCACCAACATTCAAATCATAGGAGTACCAGAAGGAGAGGAAAAGGAGCGAGAGATTGAAAACCTGTTTGAAAAACTAATGACAGAAAACTTACCTAACCTGGAAAGGGGAAAGCTATGGAAGTTCAGGAAACACAGAGGCACAACAATCAAGATGAATCATAACAGGCCCACTCCAAGATACACCATAATTTAAATGCCAAATTTTAAAGAGAGAGAATCTTAAAAGCAGCAAAGGAAAAACAGGATCATACAGGGTAGCTCCAATAAGACTAGCAGCTAACTCCTCAACAGAAACACTACAATCTATATGGGAATAGCAAGAAACTTTCCAACTAATGAAAAGAAAGGACTGCAACCAAGACTACTATACCCAGCAAGGCTCTAATTTTAAATGGAAGGTGAAATGAGGAGATTACCAGACCAAAAAAAAAAAAAAAAAAGGCTAAAAGAATACGCAACCTCCAAATCAGCATTGTATGACATGCTAAAGGGGCTACTTTAAGAAGATGAAGAGAAAGGGTGAGAAAGAGAGGAACACAGGTACGCAGGTGGAAAAAGGCAATGAATAATAACCTATCAATAATAATTTTAAATGTAAATGGATTGACTGCCCCAATCAAAAGACATAGGGGAGTTGAGTGGATAAGAAAACAGGACCCACACATATGCTTTCTATAAGAGACCCACCTCAGAATAGAAGACCTACACAGACTGAGACTGAAGGGTTAGAAAAAATATTCCAAGTTAATGGACAGGAAAAAAAGGCTGGGGTAGTAACACTTACATCAGAGGAAATAGACTTCAAAGCAAAGACCATGAAAAGAGACACAGAATGACACTTCATAATATTCAAGGGAAGAATATATCAAGAATATATAAACATTGTAAACACATATGTACCCAACACAGGAGCACCCAAATATACAAGGAAAATCTTGAAGGACTTCAAGAAAGATATAGACAGCAACACACTTATAGTGGGGGATTTTAACACTTTAAGCAGAAACACTGTCAGCAACAATAGATCTTCCAAATAAAGTATCAACAAGGATATGGTGGCATTGAACAACACCCTAGATCAAATGAACTTAACTGATTATATATATATATATATATATATATATATATATATATATATATATATCTGGGGTATATAATATCCCAGATATAATTTATATTATAAATTATATTATAAATATATAATATCCCAGATAATTTATATATATAGATAGATAAATAGATATCTATATATATATAAATAAAATATCTGGGATATAATATATCTATATATATATCTATATATATATTATATCTATATAAATTATATATATATATAAATTATATATATATATATATCTGGGATAATCATTTGGGATAAATGATTATATATATAATATATATATAATCAAAGAAGCCCAATACACATCCTTTTCAAATGCATGTGGAACATTTTCAAAGATAGACCACATGATAAGACACAAAACAAGCCTCAGCAAATTCAAGAGAATTGAAATCATATCGAGCATTTTCTCAGACTATGTGGGGATCTGTCTGGAGCCTGTCCAGGGCAGACAGCCAGGGCCTCTGTGTGCCCATGAAGGTCAGGTCAACCTGGGCAAGTGGCCCAGCAATATCTTGAAGGTTGCTCTGGACAGGAAGCCCGGAGCTATGTGATGCCCATGTACTATAGTCCCCGATGACCTAAGTCCTGGTATGGTCCCACTGTTGTCTAAACTTCTATTAAAAACCTTATAACCAGCATTAGGTACATGTGCCAGCAATAAAGCTTCTGCTGTGTGCTTATGGATGATGCTTCAATAAAGTGCTGCTGCTGCAGCTCTTATTTATGCTCCTCATTTTTCCTCCATTTGGGCATCTCACCATTGAAACCTGCCCTGGCTGAACTGATGGCCTCTGACAGACCATTAGGGCTTGAAACTGGAAACCAACCTCAAAGAAAAAACTCAAAAACATTCAAAATCATGGAGACTAAATAGCATGCTATTAAACAATTAATGGATTAATAATGAGATCAAAGAAGAAGTAAAACAGTTTTTGGAAACAAATGAAAAAGAGCACACAACAATCCAAAACCTATGGGACACATAGAAGGCAGGCCTGGAAGTTCATAGAGATACAGGCCTACCTACAAAAGACAGAAATATTTTGAATAAACAACCTAACCCTACATCTATAAGAACTGGATGAAAAACAGCAAACAAAGCTAAGAGTGAATAGAAGGAAAGAAATAGCAAAGATCAGAGCAGAATTAAATGACATAGAGACTAAAACAACAATTAAAAGACTCAATATATCAAGGAGTCATTCTTTGAAAAGAAAAATCGACAAGCCTTTAAGTAGACTCATCAAGAAAAAAATAGAGGAAACAAAGAAATAAAATCAGAAATGAAAGGAGACATTACAACTGGTACCACAGAAATACAAAGGACTATAAGAGATTACTATGAACAACTATATACCAAGAAATTGAAACCTGGGTGAAAGAAACAAATTTCTAGAAAAATATGATCTTCCACAAATGAATCAAGAAGAAGTAGGAAGCCTAAATAGACTGGTAACAGCTGGTGGAATTGAAGCAGTAATCAAAAAACTCTAGGCACACAAAAGCACTGGACCAGATGTTTCACAGGAGAGTTCACAGGAGAGTCACAAAACATTTCAGGAAAAGCTAACCTCTATCTTTCTCATGCTATTCCAAAAAATCCAAGTAGAGGGAAGACTCCCAAACTCTTTTCATGAGGCCAGCATCATCCTAATCTCAGAACAGATAAAGACACAAAAAAGGAAACTGCAGGCCAATATCACTAATGAACATAGACACTAAAATCTTCAACACAATATTGGCATATAGCCTCCATCAATAGATTAAAAACATCATATAACATGATCAAGTGGGACTCATCCCAGGGATGCAAGGATGGTATGATATTCACAAATCAATATACATAATAATCACATAAACAAAAGGAAAGACAAAAATCACATGATCATATAAACAGATGTCAAAAAGCATTTGATAATGTATGACATCCATTTATGATAGAAACACTCAGCAAAGTGGGAATAGAGGGAGCATACCTCAACATAATAAAGACCATATATGAGAAACCTGCAACCAACATCATACTCATTGAGCAAAAAGTAATAGATTTCTCACTAAGATCAGGAACAAGACAAGGATGTCCATTTTCACCACTTCTATTCAATATAGTATTGGAAGTCCTAGACACAATGACCAGACACAAAAAGAAATAAAAGCCATCCAAATTGGAAAGGAGGAAGTAAAACTGTCATTGTTTGCAGATGACATGATAGTATACATAGAAAACTCTATAGACTCCACCAAAAATCTACTTCATCTAATACAAAACAGGATACAAAGTCAATGTTCAGAAGTTGAAGGTATTTTTGCACACCAACAATGAAATATCAGAGACAGATATCAGGAAAAAATCCCTGTACTATAGCAACAAAAAAAATAAAGTACCTAGGATAAACCTAACCTAGGAGGTAAAAGACCTGTGCTCTGAAAACTACACAACACTGAAGAAAGAAATTAAGCAAGACACAAATAAATGGAAGCATATACCATGTTCATGGATTGGAAGAATTAACATCATCAAAATGCCCATACCATCTAAAGCAATCTATAGATTCAACCCAATGCCTATTAAAATACCAATGACATATTTCAGAGATATAGCACAAACATTTCAAAAGTGCACATGGAACCATAAATGATCCTGAATAAGTGCAGCAATTCTGAGAAAGAAGAACAAAGCAGGAAGAATCACAATACCTGACATCAAGCTATTCAATAAGGTCTCTGTAACTGAAAGAGCCTAGTACTGGCATAGGAATAGACACATAGATCAATGGAACAGAATAGAGAGCCCAGAAACAAACCCATGCCTCTTTTGTTAATTAACATTCACCGAAAGGGGCAGGAGCATAAAATGGAGTAAAAGTAACCACTTCCACAAATGATGCTTGGAGATCTGGATAGCTATAATCAAAAAAAGGAAAGAAAGAAAGAAAGAAGAAAAAGAAAGAAGAAAGAAAGAAAGAGAGAGAGAAAGAAAGAAAGAGAGAGAGAGAGAGAGAGAGAAAGAAAGAAACTCACCACCAACTTAAACCATAAACAAAAATAAAGTCAAGATGGATAAAAGACTTAAATATAGATCATCACACCATAAAAGTCCTAGAGGAGAACATAGGTAGGACAATCTCAGATATTCCATGCAGCAATATTTTCACCAATAAGTCCCCTAGAGCAAGGGACATAAAAAGGAAGGAATGAACAAATGGGACTTCATCAAAATAAGAAACTTCTGCATGGTTAAAAAAAAAAATCAGCAAATGAAAAGGAAACCAACTGTATGGGAAAATATATTTGCCAATGATACCTCGGGCAAGGTTTTGATCTCCAGAATATATAAAGAACTCACATGACTCCACTCGAGGAAGACAAGTAATCCAATTAAACAATGGGCTAATGACCTGAACAGACACTTCTCCAAGGAGGATATACAGAGGACCCAGAGTCATATGAAAGGATGCTTAGCATCACTAGCCATCAGGGAGATTCAAATTAAAACCACAATGAGATACTACTTCACATCTGTCAGAATGGCCACTGTAAACAGATCAACCAACAAGTGCTGGTGAGGTTGTGGAGAAAAGGGAACCATAGTACACTGTTGGTGGGAATGGAGACTGGTGCAGCCATTGTGAAAAACAGTTTGAAATTTCCTAAAAAAAATAAAATAAAATGGAACTGCCTTTTTACCCAGCAATTCCACTGTTGGATTATACCCTAAGATTCTAGAAACATCAATTGTAAAGATCCTATGCACTCCAATGTTCATAGCAGTGCTATTTATAATAGCCAAGTGTTGGAAACAGACTAAGTGCCCTTCAGTAAATGAGTGGTTCAAAAAACTGTGGTACATTTGCATAATGGAATACTATGTAGCAGAAAGAAAGAAGGAACTCTCACCCTTCTTGACAGCATGGATTGAACTGGAGAGCATTTTCCTAAGTGAAATAAACCAGGCAGTGAAAGACAAATACCCTATGACCTCACCTATAAGTGGAATGTAATCAACAAAACAAACTAGCAAGGAAAATATAATCAGAGACAAGGACATTAAAAACAAACTGACAGTAACCAGAGGGGTGTGGGGAGGAGGGTAATGAGGGAAAGAAGGGGAAGCGTTATCAAGGAACATGTATAAAGGACCCATGGACAAAGACAATGGGCAGTGGATGATTGAAGGTGGGTAGTGGGGGTGGGTAAGGAATGGGAGAATAATAGGAGAAAAATGGGGACAACTGTAAGTGGACAGCATAAAAAACAATAAAAAAATAAATTAACGTAAAAATAAAAAAGAAAAGAAAAAATGATAAAGAAACATCAATAAAAATGAAAGCTTAAAATATATAAAAAATCAATAAAATTGTCAATACTTCACCTAGACTGTAAAGGGAATCAAGGCTGAGATACCAAAGATGAAATACTAATTGCCCTGACTAATGCTGTAAATGCTTCTCTCCCACCTCTGTAAACTCCTTCGCACCAAATCTATAGGACGCCTCCCAGGACCCTTCCCAGACCTGTACCATGCCTCCCGAGACCCTCCCAATTTGGCCCAACATAAAAGGAGTGCAGGGTTATTGTTCTGGGCCCAGGCTTTGAGAGGGTACTACACTGGGCCTGCATGCGTAAATAAACTTTCCCTTTGTTACCCCTGGTGCCGTGTGAGTCTCCTGGTTTCACTTTCTGAAACATTTTGGTTCCCTGACCGGGAAACTGACCCATTCGTGCAGGCGAATTGCCTCCCATAGGGAGGGTCAGCGGGCCACCCTGGGAGGTCCAACAACGAACAGGGAGGCGCCGCCCAACTCTTTCTGGGACCTGCTCTATGCCAGGGTCTCTCGGGAAGACACCCGGTGACTCGACCTTAAGCCAGACCGCAGGGAGAGCGAACGGAACTCAGGAGCCATGTGGCATCAGGATCGGATGAGTTGCCCTGGGTAGCGCCCGAGTCAGGCCCGTCCCACTGGACGGAAGGGGAGGCCGATCACCTCCTGGGACCATGGGACCGCTAGGTCCCCCAGGAAGGGCTTTCCCCAGGGTGGGAGGCCCATTGCATAATCTCTATGTTATTGAGCGAGTGAGTGCGGTACAGCTGCTTGAGGCTGAAACCCGATCTGTGGCTCCACGGTGACTAACTACGGAGTCTGAGAGGGCCCTAACCTGCGATTCCTTGGCACCATCATATGGCATAACGGTTGAGCAATCCGGACTCTAAACGGGCAGCCTTAGCTAAGACGGGCCCAAGTTTCTCGTGAGAGAAAGAGGCCAGGCGGGTGTCTGCGCGGTCTCCAGCTGGAGGCACCCCACCCTTTGTCTGTCTGCCCCGAGAGGGGCGGGAAACATGGGAGGGAGGCAATCCACTCACACTGTGCTGGACTGTATGGTTAGAAACTTTAGTAGATTTAAGGCTGATTATGGTGTTGACCCCCCCGTGAATCCAGACACCCTGGTCACCCTCTGTGAATTAGAATGGCCCACATTTGGCGTAGGGTGGTCCCCAGAAGGCACACTAGATTTAGGGACCATTAGTGCAGTCCACACCAAAGTAAGAGAGACCAGGACATCCAGACCAGTACCAGTACATAGACCGATGGCAGGAATTGGCCAAGCAAATGCCAGCATGGCTCCATGATTGTGCAAAGAATCTGCAGAGAAAGAAAGCCACAACAAAGAAAGGACCCGAAGGCCCATCACGGGCTAGATCGGCACCTAATCTTAAATGTGGAGGGTCACGTGTTCTGATTGCCCAACCTGCCAGTACACGGAAACACCCCATTCATCAAGGAACCCCTGATGAGGAACTCCCAGTGTTTGCACATCCGCCTCCATATGTCCCAGAAGCAACAAGTCCAGAACCCAGCCAAGAGATGCCTCCTCCTTCCGTTTCTCCGCCCACCGCCCCAGAGGAGGGTGACAGCCCTGACAGTCCAGTCGCCAGGAGGCTGCGCCCCACCAGGCCTGCCATTCAGTTGCCACTGCGGGAGACACAGGGCCCACTACAAGTAGGACCAGATGGGACATTACAGCCAGGGAGGTCAATCATCTACTACCAACCTTTCTCCACCACCGACCTGCTAAATTGGAAGCACCACGCTCCGTCGTACACAGAAAAACCTCAGGCCCTAATTGACCTCATGGAGTCTATCATGCAGACCCACTGGCCCACCTGGTATGACTGTCGACAACTTCTCCTCACCCTGTTCAGTACAGAGGAGTGATGGAGAATCCTGCAGGAGACCCGGAAGCACCTACAAAACATGGCCCCAGTAGGCACATTAGATCCAGAGACTTGGGCACGGGGGGCAGCTCCAGAAACCCAGCCAGAGTGGGATCATAACACAGAAGAAGGTCAAGCAGCTCTCCAGAGGTACCGGGAAGCCCTACTACATGGTGTGCGGGAAGGGGCACAGAGACCTACTAACATGTCCGAAAATTACCACTGTGTCTCAGAGGCCAGATGAGTGTCCGGGGGACTTTTATGAGTGCCTTTGCAAGGCATATCGGATCTACACACCATTTGACCCTGAGAGCCCGGACAGTCAGCTTATGGTGAATACTGCCTTCGTCACCCAAGCAGCCCCAGACATTCGGAAGAAATTGCAAAAGTTAGAAGGATTTGCCGGGATGAACATTAGCCAACTGATAGAGATAGCAAACAAGGTGTACAATAACAGGGAGGAGACTGCCGAGAGGGAGGCTAAGAAATGGATGAGGGAGAAGGCTGTCCTCTTGGCAGCGGCACTAGGACAATCGCCCCCTCCCAACAGAGGGCGCCCCCCACTTCCAAAAGGAGGGAGAAGGAATCCCTGGCCTCTTGACCGAGACCAGTGTGCCTATTGTAAGGAAAAGGGACACTGGAAAAGGGAGTGCCCAAACCGGAAGAAACGAAGCAGACCAAGACCTGACCAGTTCGCACCAGAACCCCAGCCACCAGCGGTGATGAGCTTAGCAGGACTAGACTCCGACTAGGGAAGACCGGGCTCCCTCACAATAGGCTCCCGAGGGCCCATGGTCTGCATCCAGACAGGGGGCCATTTGATCCCATTCATGGTAGACACTGGGGCAGAATATTCAGCCATCACCACACCAGTAGCACCCCTCTCGGGGAAGACAACCTCAATAGTAGGGTCAACGGGACAGCCCAGTGCACAGAAGCCCTTTTGCCAAGCCCGAACTGTTCAGATAGGGGGTCATCAAGTCACCCATGAATTCCTCTACCTGCCTGAATGTCCAGTACCCCTCCTTGGAAGAGACTTATTAGCAAAGTTAGGGGCACAGATTACCTTCCAACCCAATAGTTTGACCAACCTCCAGGCAGGAAGGAGACTCACTCTTCTAGTTATGGTTCCATGCAAGGAAGAGTACTGGTTGTACTCGGCCCCTTTGAACACAATGGATTCGGGTGCAGAAAAATTAAGACAGCAATTCCCAGAAGTATGGGCGGAGAGCAATCCCACAGGATTGGCTGTCAACCATGCACCACTCATTATAGACTTAAAGCCGGGGGCAGCCCCGATCCAGTTAGGGCAGTACCCTATCCCATGAGAGGCCCTATGTGGTATAGCAGAGATTATACATTACTACATACAGGAAGGGATACTAGTGGCATGCCAATTGCCATGGAACACACCACTGTTGCCAGTGCGCAAGCTGGATGGTACAGGGTACCAGCCAGTCCAGGACTTGCAAGCCGTGAATGAGGCTACCATCGGCCTCCACCCCACCGTACCCAATCCATACACTCTCCTTGGGCAGCTACCCCTCAAGCTGCGTGGTTCACCTGCCTAGATCTGAAGGACACTTTCTTTTGCCTCTGCCTGGCCAAACAGAGTCAGCCTTTATTCGCCTTTGAGTGGGAGGAGCCCTGCACTGGGCAGAAGGCCCAGCTTACATGGACAAGGCTTCCCCAGGGATCCAAGAATTCACCCACCCTTTTTGGGGAGGCCCTCGCCAAGGACCTAGCGATATTCCCAATGCAAGGAGGGGAGCTTATCCTCCTCCAATACGTAGACGACCTCCTACTGGCAACCCCAACCTAGGAGTCCTGCTGGGAAGGCACCTGTGACCTCCTAAAACTGCTCTCAGGAGCGGGATACAAGGCATCCTGGAGGAAAGCTCAAATCTGCTGACAAGTCAAATACCTCGGGTTTATTATCACCCAATGGAAAGGGACACTAGGAGCCGAGAGAAAGGTCATCCTCTCCTTACCTACTCCCACCACACGGAGAAAACTGAGAGAATTCCTCGGGGCTGCCGGGTTCTGCCACATTTGGATCCCCAGTTATTCAGTCCTGGCGAAGCCGCTGTACCAAGCCCTGGCAGGCGTGGACTCAGAACCACTCTGTTGGGGCCTGGAGGAGGAGGACACCTTCAAGATCATCAAAACCCAGTTGGGGCAGGCCCCAGCCCTGGGACTACCGGATGTAACCAAAGAGTTCAACCTATTCATCCATGAGAAGGATAAGATTGCCCTAGGAGTACTAACTCAAACTGTGGGGCCCTGGCAGTGACCAGTGGCATATCTATCAAAGCAATTAGATTCAGTGGTGGCTGGATGGCCTCCATGCTTGCGCGCCATAGCAGCCACTGTAGCCCTCCTGCGGGAAGCTGACAAGCTGACCCTGGGCCAAGACATTAAGATCTATGTGCCTCATGCCGTCACCAGCCTCCTGGGCAGACATGGGCACAAATGGCTCTCCAATCCCAGGCTCACACAATATCAAGGCCTCTTGTGTGAAAATCCACGAGTGACCATAGAGACGGTGCAGAAATTAAATCCCGCCACCTTTCTCCCAGCGGGCAAGGTAGAACCTGAACATGATTGTATGGAGGTCACTGAGGAGGTCTATGCAAGCCGGCCCGACCTACGGGACCAGCCACTTGCCAGCCCAGATATAACTCTCTTCACAGATGGTAGTAGCTATGTGAAAGACAGAATTTGTCACGCAGGGTATGCGGTTATAAGCCCTGACCGAATCCACAAGGCAGCGGCCCTGCCATCAGGATGGCCAGCACAGAGAGCAGAACTGTGGGCACTCATTCGAGCCCTAAAACTAGCAGAGGGAAAGATAGTTAATATATATACGGACTCTTGATATGCTTTTACCACCTTACATGTCAATGGGGCAATCTACAAAGAAAGAAGACTCCTTACCACAGGAGGTAAAGAAATAAAGAAGAAAGAAGAAATCCTACAACTGTTAGAGGCAGTATGGGCACCTAAGGCAATAGCAGTAATACATTGCAAAGGGCACAGGAAAGGAAACACGGAGACCATACAAGGAAATCAAAAGGCAGATGAGGCTGCCAAGCGTGTAGCTAGGGGAGAAATAGAAGTAAAAGCACCCTCAGCCCAGGTATTTCCCCTGCTGAAGCAGGACCTCCAGGGGCTCACGTATGCCCCTGAAGAAGTCATGTGGGCCAAGAAAGAGAAATGTCAAGAAACCTCAAACGGCCTCTGGCAACTCCCAGATGGAAGGTTATATGTTCCATGGGGGCCAGCACATGAACTAGTACAGGAATGCCAACAACTCACGCACCTAGGGAAAACGGCCCTAGAAGCACTACTCACTAAGTACTATTATATTACCAGACTACCAAGTATCTTCACCTCAGTCTGTGCTAGGTGCCCTACATGTGCTCGAAACAACCCCCAACAAGGACCAAAGGGTCCCCCGGGAGTTCAGCTGTCTGGTACGGCACCTTTTGAAGACCTGCAAATAGATTTCACTGAGGTCAAGCCAAGCTGAGGCTATAAATACCTACTAGTATCCATCTGCACATTTTCAGGCTGGGTAGAAGCATACCCGACTCGCACAGAAAAGAGCCAGGAAGTCACCAGAGCTCTACTCAAGGACATTATTCCTCGGTATGGACCCCCCCTTTCAATTGGGAGCGACAATGGGCCAGCCTTTGTTGCCAAGGTGGTACAGGAACTCAGCCATTAGTTACAGATAAAGTGGAACCTCCACGCTGCTTACAGACCCCAAAGCTCAGGAAAAGTTGAGCGCATGAACCGAACTCTAAAAACTACGCTGGCCAAATTTTGTCAAGAGACCGGGCTCCCCTGGGTAGATTTGTTGCCCTTAGCTTTACTCTGAGTTCGAAACACTCCTAACCAGACAGGTTATACCCCTTTTGAGTTCCTCTTTGGGAGACCCCCGCCAGTGCTACCACTACCCAGAGGGGGCCCCAGAATAGCTGGAGAGATGCAACAAGGAGCCTTTCTGCAAAAGCTAGGGGAAACACTAGCCCAGATGCATAGGACAGCCCTTAGCAGAGAACCCGTTCCCTTAGGAGCCCCAGTGCACCCTTTCTGCCCAGGGGACCTGGTATGGGTAAAAGACTGGAAAAGGGAGCCACTCCAGCCCACCTGGATGGGGCCTTACCCTGTCTTTTTAACCACCCCAACTGCTCTTAAAGTTGCAGGTCTCACTCTGTGGGTTCACCACAGCCGAGTCAAGCAAGCGGCCCTAACTGGCAAGCCTGAGGAGTGGTGGAAGGCTGAACCTGACTCCAGCCACCTGCTCCGGCTCAGACTGCATCGGACTCAGACCAAGGGTGGTGAGTGATGGGAGGGTGTTCCTGGTGGACCCTCACACCCATCACCCTAGCAGCAACTGTGTTGGGAGCTGGACTGATAGCTGTCACCCCCACAGACTGGACACTCGGCCAATGATTGGCCCTTGGACTAGCATACCTAAGCCTTGCAGTGACCTTTGGGTGTTTGTGCTGTCCCTTGTTCTAGCCCAACATGCAGCCACAACTCCTAGGGGGAATAGCTATATTACTATGGGGCACAACCTACACTCACCCTACCTGCTCCTGCAGCCAGCCCCCACAGAGAATAAGAATGGGTAGGTTTCCCTATACTTACTGGGATGCCCCTGCCTCTCCTTTTGTATCACATACCCTGGTGCCTGCAGGTTGCTATAAGCAAGCTACCCTCTGCACCTGGAATAAACACACTTACTGGACAGGTAGGCTGCAATATGGCAGAGAAATGTACGGGACTACACCAAAATGCAACCACATAGGACGAAGTGGAACCCAAGCATGTTGGTCATATTACCCCCAATTAGGGACCTCAGACAGGGGCGGGGTGCAGAACAAGCCTGGGAAAGCCATCTAGAAGAAGTAAAGAAAAGGTTAGTGAGTCCCAAACCCTGGATGGTATATAAGGGGCTTAACTTGACTAAGTTTGCTGAGGTGATGCAGGGGTTCCGCCCAAATGAGCAGATTAAGCAGATAGTCCAGGCAGTCTATTCTGTTTACCAGAACATCACCAAGCCTGCCCCCGACTGCTGGGTGTGCTTACCCCTTGCAAGGCAAGCACTCATTGGAGTACCATCCCCAGCTGATTGGGAGACAAGCAGGGATGCAGGAAATAACACTATCCTCCTTGGTCCTATAGCACCAGGAGTAAGGCTCTCAGAAACAAAAACCAACGTAACCTGCATATCCCCACTAGAAGGCCACCCAGCACCCCTGGAGGTCGGATCAGTTCCTGGAGGGATATGCCATAAGAATGAAACCCTACAAAATAATGAACCTGTTTGCAATCCCTCAGGCATTTTCTTCCTATGTGGCACAGTGACTTACCGATGCCTACAGGCCAGCTGGACTGGATTATGTATAAGAGTATTTTTGACTCTGGATGTTAATGTCTATACAAATGATGAGGTTTTAGTTTCCTCCTTCCCCAAGGGCAAAGGAAATGAGCAGCCCTTGCCGCAACTCTCATAGACATTGGAGTCGCCACCGGAGTCGGAGCTGGTGTCAGTGGGCTTGGAGCCTCAGTAGGAGTTTACTACAAATTATCCCCAAAAAATAAGCGATGACATGGAGTAAGTAGCAGACACACTCTTTACCCTACAAAACCAAATCAACTCCCTAGCCGAGGTCACCTTACAGAACCGAAGAGCACTAGATCTCTTAATGGCAGGAAAAGGGGGTACCTGCCTATTCCTCGGAGAAGAATGTTGCTATTTTGTTAATCAATCAGGCATAGTCATGAAGAAGGTGAAAGAACTCCGAGAGAGCATCCAAAAGGCCCGGGAAGGTTCAAGCAGTCCCTGGCCATGGGAGCTGGGGACATGGGCTCAATGGCTGTATCCCCTAGTTGGACCGCTCCTAGTGATCGTGGTGGGCATAGCTATGGGCCCCTGTGTGATAAGGACCCTAGTCCAGTCAATAGAGGCCACGGTCACCCACAAAACCACTGCACACATATTGGCCCTATAAGGATACCTAGCCATGAGAATGAGAAGTAGAGAATATACAATGCTGGAAGAGTAGGATGATGCCTATGATGATGCCACATGACATAGGCATCAAGGCGGGGAATGTAGAGGGAATCAAGGCTGAGATACCAAAAATGAAATACTATTTGCCCTGACTAATGCTGTAAACACTTCTCTCCCACCTCTGTAAACCCCTTCACGCCAAATCTATACCACACCCCCCAGGACCCTTCCCGGACCTGTACCAAGCCTCCTGAGACTCTCCCCATTTGGCCCAACATAAAAGGAGTGCGGGGCTATTGTTCTGGGCCCGGACTTTGAGAGGGTACTCCACTGGGCCCGCATGCATAAATAAACTTTCCCTTTGTTACTCCCAGTGCCATGTGAGTCTTTCCCGGTTTCACTTTCTGCAACAGACTAATGAAAAAAATGGATCGAATGGGTAACTGTATAATTTATAATCAAAATGAAATTAAGAAATTCCTGGAAAGACACAAAGTACTGAAACTTACTCAAGAATAAATTGCAAATCACTAAGACCTGTCACAATTGAAGAGATTGAATTAGTAACAAAAAATACCCACAAGTAAAAGCTCAGGGTAAGAAAATCTCAGCAAATTTGACCAAACATTTAAAGAAAAATTAACAACTATTCTAAAAAAATTAAGAAGAGGGAGTATTTCCCAACATATTGTACTCTAATACCAAAGCTGGACTAACACATCACAATCACAAGATAAAAACATTACATACTAATATCCCTCAGAAATAAAGATACAAAAGTACTTAATAAAACATAGGCAAATGTGGTTCAGCTATGTATGAAAAGGGTTCTATACCGTGACCAAGTATTTGGAAATTTATCATGGATACCAGGGTTGATCCAAAATTGGAAAATCATTCAATGTATTACACTGTTAATAGAAAAAAAAGATAAAACCACATGATAACCTCGATTGACACAGAAAATAAATCTGATAAAGCCAATATCTTTCATGACAAAAACAATGAAAAGTAAGTGAATAGTTACCTGTGCAGCACCTAACAGGCAATGTATATCTTGTTCCTTTCCACACTCTGCCCCTTGCAGCCACCCACTCTGGACTCAGGACTGACCTCGTGCCTTTGCACTGTGCTCACTCTTCACTCCATTTTCAACACACCCTTCTGCAGCATTTATGTAAGCTTTCTTTTCTTTATTTTACATTTGTAGTTAATTGCTGTCAATTTCTCTAAGGTTCTATTTTTTCCTTGATATTTAAAAAAATGCACTTTCATATCTAAAGGACCACAGAGCCATGTATGGAGTGGATAATTTTTGAAAATAATAAAGAAATGTTTATTTCTCTCCTTAAATTCATAAATGTATATTCCTCTAAAGCCGTTCTATAGCTATGGCCAGAGAAAGTTAAATCAAATACAGTTAGGGAAATAGGGGGCATAACACAATAGGATAAGATGAAAATATGGACGAGACCATATGACTGGTGGCCTCATAGCAGGGGGTCCATCTGGACATCAGCCCCAGACCAGTTCTGTAGGAAAAGAGGAGAGACCAGAGGGTAGCACTCACTCAGATCATGGGTTTTGGAAAGCAGGGAGGGGAAAGTGGTAGCTTTCTAATGGTGTGAATAAGTTGGAGTTAGAGAAGGGACAGTAGAGAGCTGCTCTGTTCATCCTGAGATTGAGGGAATGACCAGCCAGACCCCAGAGTACTGATCATGGTGAGGTGCTCACTTCTGTCAGAGCTGCTTTCCCACTGATTTGATTCATAAACACTCATTGAACTTCTTCTACTCGGCCCCTGGAATGTTTCTAGGTGCTTAGAATGTAGTGGAGAACAAAACAGAACCCCTATCTCTGCAAAGCACATATTCTGTTAGGAGAGACCAACTGTGTGCTTACATGCATGTATGTACGTGTGTGTGCGTGTGTGTGTGTGTGTGTGTGTGTGTGTGTGTGTGTGTGTGTGAGGTACCCAAGCAAGGGTAACAAAGAAAATAATACAGGCAGGTGAGAGAGAAGAAGGTAGGTAGGGGTATATCAGACTGGATTCCCAGAAAATCTTGTCTCATTAAGTGAAATCTAGCAGAGATATGAATAAAATGAGTATTCAGAAGAGAACCACATGTGATAGGTTCTCGATAAATACTGTGGTTGGATTAGTGGGTGAATGGGTGAATAGATGAGTGGGGCAGGTGTGCAGATGGATAGATGACTGCTATTGACAGGAAAGTTGCAAAGAGCGGTAGTTGAATGTGTGACACTAATTTTAAAAGAATACATGTTATAGGCTTGTTTTTATTACAGAGATAGGCAGTAGTCCATGTTCATCAAAAGTTTAGTTAAAAAACTTCTAGGTTAGAAATATTACATTTCCTGTTGTAAAATAATGCAGGACTGTGGAGGAAGTTAAGGGCTCTGTTGAAATGGTTGTTCATAAAATGTGATGCTTTATTAGAGTGTCTACGGTTTGCTGCATTACAGATGCCTTACATGCATTTAATCATTTAATCTTTATTGCAACCTTAAAGAAATAAAGGACTTCTTTCCATTTTGGAGGTTGGCAGTGGCTGAGTGACTTGTGAATATCCGCTTGGATCACAAGTGACAGAGCCAAGATTGGAAATCAGGTAACTCAAACTCCAAGGCTGCATTCTTAAGAAAAGCTCTATAGGTTTCATATAATCAGAATAAAGCTTTTCTTTCTATAATGTATATTGAGATTGCCACTCTTAAGTTTCAAGGTTTTCCCTATTAGTATTAACATCCAAATATTCAGCGAGCAGGTTTGTGTTACCTTCCACCTACCTTTTCTAATAATAGAGCTTTACCACCTCTTAGTTTTCATGTGACCAAAATAAAGAAGTTTAATTCCTCTTTCTATTAAATTTTGTCATCTCTTCTAAACAGAGTATATTCTTGTGATAAAAGAACTAAATACCTTACATTGAAAAAATTGTATTAGTAACCAAACTAAAAATTAAGTGAATACATGCAACAACATGGATGAATCTCATACATAACTTGCTGAACAAAAAAGACCACTATGAATCCAGAAAATATAAATCCAGTCTGTGTACCTAGAAAGTTTACCTGTAATTACCAGAGAGGAGGGTGAAGTTGGTGTTACTGGAAAGGGTATTAGTAACACACTCAAATGATGAAAATGATTTATATCCAGAATGTGGTGGCTACATAGGTAAACACATTACTCAAAACTCATGAAACTGTGTACTTAAAATAAAGGTGTTTTGTTTCTAAAGTTAGCTCCATAAATTTGATATTTAAAAAAATAGTGACATATAGTGTGTTTTAATTTTTCAAGCAAATCACCTGTAATTTTGAACAGGACAGAAAATATATAATGTGCATTTTTTGTGTTTCATTTAAAAGCAAAGCATTTAAAAATATGTACCTTTAGATGGAAATTTTTCCCTCAACTACACATTTTTCAGCCATTTAGCATATACTTCTAAAGTCACAGTGCTTCAGATTATCTAACATCAATTTAATCAAAAGTTTTGTTGACATTCACTGTTAGTACTAATAGAAAAAATTTAGATTTTTTTCAAGAACATAAATTAAGTGAAGTCATCTGTAGACAGTGTTGGTTGCATTCCTTCTTTTTAATTTTACACTGAAAACTGTTTATTCAGAATTTTTAGAGATATGGAAAAATGGATAACTAAAGTAACATTTAATATTAAGTGTGGTATCAACTAGTTAATATATGTACATGAATACAAAAAACTAACGATGGTAATCTATAATTAAGGATTTCAGTGAATCTTTTCTCTTTAACATTTTTCTGTTTTTCGTGTGTTTAATATTGCCACCCGGCCTCTGTGTGAAAGTGGGAAGTGAATTTCAAGATAAAGTGACAGTGCACTGGGGTTGGCCTGCCTTTCCAGGGAGACCAGTAATACTGGCTCAGAGGACACACTTGAAATCAAGCTCATTTTCATATTACAAAACAAAATAGTTACCATAGTTTTAATTTTGTCAAAGACTATCATTTTGCTGTAGAGCCATTATGTAAGCCAAATAGCGACGGGGTCAACATTTTCTTGTATTCATTGTTTCTGGTTTCTCACCCCCAAAAAGGATGGATGGGGTTCAAATTAAAAAATAAGTGTTTGGATTTGAAATGTTTTCCCGATAAGAAAGGAATTTTGTAGTGAAGGAAGTTTCCTTCTTACTTGAGAAGAGCAGTTAACTTGGAGTGTGGGTACAGTCGCTACATTTCGGTCATGAATTTTGTCCTGTTAAGATGTTTGATGACTAATTATCAGCTAAACATCCATAATCTCAGACTATCCCAAATTTAGTGACAGGAACATCAAAATTTCTAAAGGTCTAACATTTATCTGAAGTCGTAACTGAAAAGAGAAAGTTTGATATGGAACAAACTAAAAAGTGCCTGTGATATACCAGTGCTGTTGACTTGAAGTCATTAGACCTCATGTTTGCAAAACATTTTGCTGTCTCTCTGCCTACTTATAGCTACGCTGCACAATTAGGCACCTGATGATATGAGAGTAAACTACCCAGATTATCATGCAAGGGATCACTTTGATCTTTCGTGCAGATCTGGGTGGCTAGTTACTCACATCCACCCACAGCATTTCCACAACATGGCACAGTGGAGAACAGGCTTCTGGGAGTCTCGCGTCCAGCTTCGCACCAGGCAAAAGGAAGAACAGCTCTGAAATGGACTCTGGCGTGGTCTTTTCATAAAACACTTTCCTTTCAGGGTCTACAGCGAGAGCTAAAGTCATTTGGTAATGTATCATAATGAATATGACTAAGAGGCAAAAGCTGCAAAAAGGATTTTGCAGACAGGGTGGTTTTTTGACATGTTCTTCTTTTTCTTCAGACTTTCACTGGAAATACTGCCTCTAAAAAAGTCTAATTACGAGTATAATGTGTACTGCCTTATTTGTCTTCAAAGAAGATATTGCTTTAATGTGGGAGTGTTTTCCACATTTGACTTTTGCTCAACTGCAGCAAGTTTTATCATTCAGATTTTTATGCTTTGTACCTGCTACTCTTGCTCATGAACCTGTGGCCCAGCGGCAGACACAATAAGACAGGAGGCAAGTGGACAAGCCTTCATGATGTTGAGTAGATTCCCTGATTGATAAGGAATGGAATTTTTTAGACATATATTGAGAAAAGTCAATTAATCAAAATAACACAATTTTAAAATACATATTTTTCTATTAACCATTCCTAGAAATCATAATGAAATTTATCAAGTTTCTCCTGGTAAAATTTAAATAGCACTTTTTTATCATATCATACCATATGATATCCATAACACAAGTATTCTTTACATTCTAATAAATGACACAGGTCTGCTATATAGAATCATTTTTTTCCAAACACAGGCAGCATTTTTCACAGAGGAAATTAAAGAAATACAAAAAATTATTTTATCAAATATTGTTTAAAATAATATTATAGAAAGGCATAGGTTGTTTTATGGTTGAACAATAAATTTTAAAAAGAAGCTAATTTTGGGTTTATGTTATTAGTGGCTACATAGTTATACAATCAGTTAATGGTTTGGACAGTTGGTAGTCACTAAGTTGGATGGTTATTAATGCCTCCCGAAGTACAGCAACCACTATTTAATTCCTGAATCTGTTATCCTGAATTTAGGGAAGTTATTTAAAATCTCTAAAATTCAGTTTTCTTATTCTGGAAATAAAAAGGACAGAATTGTCAACATCTTTGAGCAAAAAAAAATTGGAGGACTTACCTAATATAATGAAAAAATACAATAAAAAATGTTCTAAAGCTACACTGGTCAAGATACTATGGTATTAATGTAAGGTTACAAATACAGATAAATTGAATAGAATATTTGAGAAACTGACCCGCACATATAGACCCAATAGATTTTCTTTTCCTTAAAAAGATTTTATTATTGATTTTTTAGAGAGAGGGGAAGGTAGGGAGAAATAGAGGAAGAGAAACATCAATGTGTGAGAGAAATATTGATTGGCTGCCTCTTGCACACCCCAACTGGGGACCAGCCCCATAACCCAGACACATGCCCTGACCAGGAATCAAACTGGCGACCTTTTACTTTGTGGGACAATGCTCAATCAACTGAGCCTACCATTAAGGGCTGGACCCAATTTATTTTTTTAAAGGTAAAAAAATATTTCAGTGGGGAAAATTTAATATTTTGAAAATGTTCCTGGCATAATTGGATACACAAAGAGGATAGCCTCCCTCCTCATGCTGTATCATATATAAAAATTAAACTGAAGTGGTTTATAGACCAATATATTAGAGGAAAAGTACAATGAGTAAATGAAAAAATTATTGGTGACCCCCAATTCTTTATACAGGGTACAAAACAATCAAATAATTAAAATATTACACTTTGGACTTCATCATTCATACCTTTTTATAATAGAAACACTCAACAAACTAACAATAGAATAAAAATACTAGAACAAGAAATACAATAAAACCATATATGAAAAGCCCACAGTAAACATCATGCTCTATAGTGAAAGTCTGAACCTAAGATCAGGAAAAAGGAGAGGACAGCCACTCCTGCAGCTTCTATTCAATGTAGTACTGGAAGTCCTAGCTGAGCATTTGACAAGAAAAGAGAAGGCATCCTTTTGGAAAGCAAGAAGTAAAAATGACCTCTGTTCACAGAAGACATGACATCATGTATGGAAAACCCTACACAGTCTACAAAAGCCTACTTAAAACTAATAAAATCAGCAAAGTAGCAAGACACAAAGTCAGTTGTGTTCCTATACACTAACAATTAACAAGCCACAAAGAAAATTAAGAAAACAATTCCATTTACAATGGAATTAGAAAGAATAAGATACTTAGAAATTAACTTAATGAGGGAGGTGAAAGATTTGTACAATGAAAATTATAAATTGTTACTGAAAGAAATTTAAAAAGACATATTGGAAGATATCCCCTGTTCATAAATTTCAAGACTTAAACCAATCTACAGATTTAATGCAATCCCTATCAAAATCCTGATGAAATTTTTCAGAAAAATGAAAACATCCTAAAATTCATATGAAATCTCAAGGAACACCAAATAACTTTAAAAATCCTTTAAGAGCATGGCTGGTGGGTTCACACTTCCTGATTTCAAAACTTAATACAAAGCTACAGTAATGAGTAGAGTGTGGTGCTGGCATGAAGACCAGTGGTACAGAGTCTAGAAATAAGCCCTTACATAGACTGTCTATTTTTGACAAGGGTACCAAGAGAATTAACTGAGGGGAAACTTCTTTTCAACAAATGGTGCTGGGAAAACTGGACATTCATAAGTAAATGAATGAAGTTGACACTTTAGCTAACACCATATCCAATAGTTAACTCAGAATAAATCCATGGCCTAAATTTACTCTTCAGACTGTGAAACACTAAGAAGAAAACATAGGGCCAAAGCTTCACTATGTTGCTTTTGGCAATAATTTCTTGGATATGACAGCACAACACATGTAATAATGGAGAGTGTTTAGAATAACTTTGTGCCAAATAAAAATTTATCTTTGAAGGCAAGATGATCACAAAGCCAAGATAATACATTAGGACTTCCATGTGGCACTGAGATATTAATCTGTGAGGTTACTTTGGAAATATTAGAAACTCCATAAAAATGAAAGAAATAAGAAAAATAAACCTCCAACCCCCCTAGTTTTTCCTATAAAAGAACACTGAAAAATACTAAGGAAATTGTTAGCCAGGTATGTAACTGCATGAATAATGCTTAAGTTCTCAAGGTTTGTAAAATAAAATTAAATATAACATTAAGCATCCTTTTTAGAATAGAGTGGATGTTCATAAACATTTGTGGAATTAAATTTATACTGATAATAGTGGTTAAAATTAGCATTTAGAGTTCCTTAAATAATACAAAGAATATGGTGCTGGTTAATATTTTATTTAGTAGGATACATGTTCCCTGTTGATAAGCAATTCAAATTCTATAAAAATGGTGTTCAGCTATGCAGAGGATGCCATCTGCCTAGAAAGCTAAAAAACCAAGATCCTGACCATTAATGGTCATAAAAACTTCAAGGGCACTTCTTTTTCTAATAGAAAAACAGTACCTTTAAACATATTGTAGAGAGGAGGACCACAGGGATATGATCAAGTTGCATTTCTTCTGAGTAACTTAAGGAGGTAGAAAGCTTGGGCTTTTCTTAAAAGGATGTTTTATCTTAAGGGGAAGTGAAAAACAAAACTAAAACTAAATTTATTTAGCACTTCTTGGTTGGCATCAATATTTGTTACTAACTACATCTACAAACTTCTAATGATAGTACCTGTGCTGTACAGTGCAAGGGGCTATTTTAAAGAAACCAGATGAGAGAGTAAATTACGATATTTTATAAATTTTAAATTTCAACATACATTGTAACTGTGGTTATGACTGTGACCATGTTTACTTCCGGGTTTTGATAGAAATGGCAAAATGTTTGTTCCTTTCAACTCTCTCGGTAATAAAGATTCTCTCCTTCTCTGTACTCCGTATAAAATTTGTATATATCTTGCATTCTACTTATTGTTATGAAGTTGGATTTGTCTTAGAATTGGTATAAGCCTGTTTATCCATGTACATTGAATGTGTCTTGCGATCAGGAACCTTATTTTTAGTTATCTCTATGTCTGCCACAGCATGATGGACAATCATATACAAAGAACAAGTTGTTTAATAAATATCTGTTCAAACATTTTGGTTAAAGTTATTGTCTAAGCAAAACAAAATTATAATGAAGAAAAAAAATTTTAACTGAGTTCCCTAAATACATTTTAAAGAGCCAAATAAAATGTTATATGTGAACATGTTCCAACATTTTCCAGCCTGAAGAAACTGAACAAATGTCATTGAGGGAAAATAGGGTAGGGAATTGAGAATTTCCATTCTATGGTGAATGGTAGTCAACATGATTCTTTTTCTGAGTCACCTAAACACAGAAACTATGAAACAAATGGTTTTAAAAGTTTGACTCTACCAGATTTTCAGTGTATGATTAAGGTATAAAAAATACAGTACAAGGAAGAATTCTGAAGATATTTGGCTCTTAGTCACTGACCATTAAAACAATATATTAAGTCCATTAGTAATGGCTGCTTGATGAAAAAATGAAATTTAAATACAGCCATAGTAAATAATTTCAATTATTATTTCCAAGCCACTGTCTTTTGCTTCCTTAAAGGACACTATTTTAAGTACCACTTTTTTTTAACAGCATAAAGAGAAGTGAATGATGTGAATATTTTAGAAAATTTTACTCTCCAAACCTGTTTATATGTGACTACTTAAACATATGAGGACTGTCCAGAAAAAGTCCAGTCATTATTAATATAATGAGAATGGTTTGTGCGACTTTATTGTAACCTGGCAGCCAAGGAGAGTAGATCGGAATGAACATGCATGAATAATGGCAACTTCACTGCACTAGTCAGTAGGGGCATTAGACACCATTGAATGAGCATGTGTGCTGTTTGGCTGTCACATTCAAAATGACTGAGCAAGTACAGAAATGAATCTGCATCCAATTTTGCATTAAGATTAAACGTTCAACTATTCATCAACTATGATGAATTAACTATGAATCATCAACTACTCAGGTGATTCAGAAGGCCTCAGCTGTGGCTGATAGGTTGCTTCATCATGACAATGTGCCTGCTCTTGCATCACATCTCATGCAGTATTTTGGCAAAACATCAAATCACCCAGGTGACTCAGACCCCAACAGCCCATATTTGGTGGCCCGAAACTTCTGGCTTTTCTCAAAACTAAAATCACCTTTGAAAGGGAAGAGATTTCAGACCATCGATGAAATTCAGGAAAATATGATGGGGGCAGCTGACGGTATTTAGGAGAGCCGTGTGAGGTCCTACTTTGTACCTACTTTGAAGGGGACTGAGACATCATTGTCTTATGTACAATGTTTCTTGTATCTTGTGTCTTCTTCAATAAATCTCTCTGGTTTTCATATTACATGGCTGGATATCTTCTAGACAGACCTTGTACATACAAACTTTATGATTGAAACATGAGAGAGTAATATTTAAAAAGGTTTATTCTTATCCCTGCAATTAACTTGGTTATTGTAATTTTACATCTCTGAACAACTGATTTTAAAAAGTAGCTCTTAAAATGGTAATTCAAATTATTTAAATTCTGATTTTGACTCTACCACTGACCTGCAGTACAGGGAAGGAATGTAAACATTTCTGGTCTTGACAGTATTTATTTAAAATATGATAATAATGATAAATGATATGCTTTAAGCAAAAAAGAAAGAAATATACCTCCAGTGCATAATTTGATGTGGGAGAGGTTCCTGAGAGCCTCTGGGTAACTGAGTGAATATTAAGCTGGATAGATCTTCTTTGCATGACTGGAAAATGTGATGACTCATACAATCTGAAGCCTCAGGGCCACTTGAGGCCCAGGATGGCTATGAATACAGCCCAACACAAAATAGTAAATTTACTTAGAACTTTTTTTTTTGCTCATCAATTTTTGTCAGTGTTTGTGCCTTTAATATGTGGCCCAAGACAACTCTTCTTCCAGTGTGGCCCAGAGACACCGAAAGGCTGAACACCCCTGTCTTAGATAGTGTACATACATTTCTGCTCATATTACTCCCATTAACTTCCTGGCAGGTCTTCAGATCAAATTCCTGAATGAGGGGATTCCTTGGCACACTGCCTAATCCTTTCCTTTCTGTTCATTTCAGCCTTCCCATATCATTGTGCTCTGGCACAATGTGGCTTACCTTACCTAACTGCAGCGGTGTGAAAATTTAAATGCACATAATTTCATAACCTTTTCAGCAGCAGAAAGCATTTTTTTTTATGGAAGCCTGAATAAGCAATTTGAACTTTACAAATGATGCGCAAAACCAATACTGACTGCTCACGAATCTGTTGCAGGTCGCTGGTACACTGAGACTTCTCGTTGGAGGTTCCAGACCTTTTCAAGGAGGATTTTATTTTGTTTTGTTTCTTATTGTTGCTCAAGTGCAGTTGTCTCCATTTTCCCATTACCACTTTCCCCCACCCCAACCACCCCACCTCCCACCCTCAATGAGGATTTTAAAGTCCAAACTAGGTTTTCTAGGTACTTGTTGACATTTGACTACTAAATTCAGTTTTAAATGAACCCACTCTTATCTTGTACTTCCTATCAGTAATCTCTGGAAGTTACTTTTGAGGCTACACATTTGAGGGATGCTGCTGCATGCTGGGTTATTAAATCTTGACTGCATTTATAAATATAGTGACTTTCCAATAAGAAAAACAAGGCAGATGTATTCAGGGGTATAGATAATTGGATATCTGTGCCTGTATTTTCTGATGTTAATATGGACAGTATGATGTCACAGCATAGTCAGCATGGGAAAAACCTACCCCTCGCTCTTATCCCACACATAAACCACATTTCAACCTTAATCTATTACTGAAATATAAATCTTATTTTCAGCTTACTGAGTTTATACTCTATGACATTACCTTGTACTAAAATACCTATAACTTCAAAACTTATCTTGGTACTGTCAAGTAAAATGATCATGTCTGCATCATCTTCTAGTGTTAAGTATTTCTTGTCAAACTTGTCACTGGATATATAGGTATAGGTAGATGAATAAGTGTAAATTTACTGGAATCTTTAGCATAATAACCACAAAGGTTACTCTTTATTTCCATATGGAACGTTTGTCCATATATTAGACACAGATTTTTTATCATATTATTTTTGCTAAGAACTTAAAATAACCTACCCTGAGACACTCAAGAGACCTAAATGTCAATTAGTTTCTTTAAAAATAAAGGACAGATTATTATTGGTCTATATGTATAGTTCATGTATTAGTACAGCTGAACTCTCCTTTATTAGACACATGCCTCAAATGACCCAAGTCCTCTAGTTGAGCTATCAAGGACAAAGATGTGATTTTGGATGCCAAAGATGCACACAGATTAACACCAAATTTAACCTTTTGATAAAACCAGTGACCTCAGAAAATGAAAGGAACAATGTCCGTGAATGCAGAACAAGTCTTCCATGTATAGGAAAATGTCATTGGGTTATGGTATACTATTATTTTTATATATTGTTGGATTCACTTTGCTAATACTTTATGGAAGATTTTTATATTTATGTAAAAATACATATATATATATATATTTGTTTGGAGATATATATATATTCTCCAATCTGACAAAATTAGGTATAATTGTGATACATTCACACTGGATGGCTATTGTGTTGTCTGTTATTTTTTTATTTGACAATCTAAGGGAAAAACGGTCAGTGGCCCTGACTAAATGGCCAGGTATTGCATGTTTTAAAAATTCTTGTGGCACACAGGTTAAAAATTCCTATCTTAGAGTATGGCTCACTGTTTTTGCTATCCAGATGTTACTGGTTTCATAAAAGGGGTTGTGCCATGTCTCTTCTGCTGCCTGGAGAACTTGCGATAAATTGGTATTTTTAAAATACTTGGTAGAACTTTTCAGTAAAACCATTCAGACCTGGTGATTTTTTTTTCACTATAATTTTTTAGAATAAATTCAATTTCTATTGTAATTATAGGACTCTTCTAGTTAACTATTTCATCTTAGGTGACTTGGGAGTTTGAGGTTTTCAAGGAATTAGTCCATTTATCAAGGTTGTTGAATATATGTGCAGTTCTTTCGATGTCTGTGGGGTCTCTTATTCTGACCTTGGTAATTTATGTTTTCTCTCTTTTTTTCTTTGTCAATGTCACTAAAGCTTTATCAATTTTATCGATCTTGTTGAGTAACTAGCTTTTAACACTATTGCTTTCTCTTGGGGTTTTTTGTCTACAATTTATTTCTGCTATCTTTATTAATCCTCTTATTGGCTTAATTTGTAGATACATAAGATGAAAGCTTAGGTCATTGACTTAAGACCTTTTGTAATATGGGCATTTAATGTAAATTGCTCTCTAAATAGTTTATAAACTGCATCACACATATATTTATTTTCTATATTTTTATTTTCATTAAAAATATTAAAATATTTTCTAATTTTTCTTGAAATGCCACATTTGTACCATGATCTATTTCAGAATGTGATGTTTGCTTTCCAAATTTCTAGTAGTCCTGTTATTGATTTCTAGTTTAATTTCATTTTGCTCAGAGAGCATACTTGTATGATTTCAATTTTCCAGGTAAGTTTTATTCTATTACCCAGAATACTGTCTCCCTTGGTAAATGTTCATATACATATAAAAAATTGTGTATGTTTCTGTTTTTGGGTGGTATTATCTACATGTCAGTTAGATGAAGGTGGTGCTGGTTGTTTAGTCCTACAGTTTCTGAATTTCTGTATCTTACTAGCAGAGGGGAGTTCAAGTCTCCAACTATAACTGTGGTTTGTTTAGTCCTTTCTTCAGGTCTATTAGTTTTTCTTCACATATTTTAAAGACCCTGTGTTATATATAATTCCATCCTCATATTTTAAAATTACCAGTATCAATGCACTGGAATTTTTCTTAGATAGAAAATACAGTTTGTTCATGATTTTCCTCTTTATCTATTTTGTATGCATTCTGACAATTACTTTGATTTACTTGGTCTGTTCTAACCATTTACATTTAATACGATCATTGATATATTTTAACATCTTTTGTTATTTTTATAAACTCTCTTTTTCATTTTTTCTCCTTTCCCATCTTCTCTTTGCTAATTTATAAATTTTCAGTTTAACTGTGCCCCTTATACTTTTTTTAGAGGGTGCTCTAGGTTATATGTATATATGTGTGTGTGTGTGTGTGTGTGTGTGTGTGTGTGTGTATGTTACTTATTTAGCTTTTTACAATCTACTTCAAATCAGTATTTTATGACTTAAGATGGAAGAAATTTGCTACCATATAAGTCTTTCATTTGTCTTATATATATATTGAAGATCCTATCAGTAACTAGGTTTTGTCTTCCCATGCAAGTTGAGATTTTCCTGATTCTTCATAGGCCTAGTAATTATCAATTGTATTTGGGATATTTTGAATATCATGTCATGAACCCCTGGTGTTGTTTAAATTCTATGGATCTTTTTCATTTTAGCAGGTGATTGAGATATATGGGTTCTGGTCACACATCTAACCTACCTTCTAATGTCAATTAATTCCTCAAAGCTTCTTCTCTACTGTTTCTTTCTGTCTGTCTATCATCTGCTGGTTATACCAAGACTTGAGTAATAGTCTGTGTCTCTGTGAAGTCTTCACAGTCTGCTGTTTAAGATTGCATCCTTTACTATCACGTGATCACTCAAATCAGAGGTAAACACAGGGAATTCATAGGCAAATCATAGCTCCATTTTCTGAGTTCCTTTCTTTTTAAGATCTCTTTGGTTCTTTCATATTTCCTTGCAGCTCTCCTCTTCATTCATCCAGTGAGAAAACTGAAGCTTTATTTATGCTCTCTGAAAAATCTTAACACTACTGCAACCATGTCTGGGTTAAATGACCGGAGGACACCCCCATTCTTAGGACCCCAGCTGCTCTGATCAAAGGAGTTTTTGTCCTTGGGAGCTTTAGGTGATACAGGTTTGTGCTACAGCCATGGGCCACCAACTAACATCCTCTTTCCACTCCTCAGACAGAACTAGAGGACCACTCCTGAACATCCCTCTTCCCACAGTGATATTCACTTCAAGGTTTTAAGCTCCTCTGAGACCAGGCTGGGTAATCTCAGAAAGAATGACATAAGTGATAAATCACTATCATTTGAGCAGTTTTCATATTCTGAGCTTTCCCAAATCCATGTGCTGACAGGTAGTTTTTGGAGTCATCTATCAGCTTCTCTATGCCTCTGTCCATATTCTTGCATGGTGTACAGTGGAAGAATCAGGATAAAGAGCTTTATCTCATCTGCAATCAAACTTCCAATAATTTTAATTTTAAAACAATAATTATTTTAATATGTCTTTTGGAATTTCTTGTACAGATGTTTAGTGCTTATTAAACAACATTTAGCTGGGTTATAAAAATGAAAACATTAAATTATTAGTCAGGTTATTGAATCTATTCCATAGAAGATTCCCTAGTTTAAATGACTGGAACTCCATGTATAAAATAATTTCAGCGTGTTCCTTCTGACAAACCTCACTTTGGAAGGCTGCAGCCACCATGTTCAAGATTTAGTTACTGTATGACAGTCAAGTGAGGCAATGTCACCCCAAAGTTGAGGCACATGTCTAATCACTGAGCATCCCTGAGGGCAGTGGCCTGTCACAGGGTGCTCTTATCCATGAGGAATTAATTTTTTTATTGATTAGAGACAGAGAGAGAGAGATATCAAATTGTTTTTACACTTATTTATGCATTAATTGCTCAATTCCTATATATGTCCTGATCAGGGATTGAACCCACAACCTTGGCATATTGGGATGATGCTCTAACCAACTGAGCTAGGGATTAGAAATTTATCAAGTTATTAAGTCCTGGAAAGGTATGGATATGTGACATCAAGAACATTGTGTATTTTGATGGAAAATGGTACCACATTATTATTGTCATATATGACATTAGTATCACTCCAAAGACATTCAAAGAACATTCTGAATAAGTTTGCCCCAGTATGTAGAATGTGGATGATAGAACCAATGGAATTATTACCACATTCTTGTCGATGACATCTGCTGCACTCAACATCTTCTGGGTGTTTCTCAATGGGGTTTAGCCAAACATGCTTTACTTTTAAAGACCTTTTTGAGAATTCATATTGAAATCTTCATAGATGGGAGATCTGGTGGAGTAAATCAAAACACTCCCAGAATCATACATAGGAGTCACATGTTTCTTTGTTGCTTCAACACATGCCTTTATCTGGAACTCACCTCTGCAGCCACTCTGAATTCTTCAGGTTTTCCTAATTAGACATTATCAAGGTTCCAGTGCATGGACATACCTAAGGGATGCATGGTTGACCCAGGAGGACATCTCAGGTTCATTTTAGTTTCCCAAGCACCTCATCAAGCAATACTTTAAGTGCTCAAGGTGTTATTGCAGGGTGTTACACAAATAAGGCGCAGTCTAGCTTCCAGCAGGTCACCCTCTCATCTTTGCCATGTGGGAAGCTGGACAGTCACCTCTCACACTCCTTCCAGGTAAGCCTCATAATACCCATAAGTTACAACCCATTTCCTACCTGCCCTCAATTCTAATTGAAAGCCTGGAAACTCTAGAGTTTTCAAGGTACTGCTCAAACTCCCTCCATGCTGCTGTCAGGAATGGGTTTTATCTAATGCTGGGAACCAACACAATCACAACACCTCCCTGGTATGCAGGTGACAGTGATGCTGGGATGGCGTGGCACTTGTACTGGAATTCCTTGTCCTGCAAACTGCAAGATCCCTTGACATAACAACTTTGTGCTACAAAGTAATTATGAGGATCAACATTAAATTCCTAAAACATGCAAATATACATGAACCCAGTTTAGGATCCACACAGAGCCTACCAGTTTTGAGTTGCTGTCCTGACCCCACTGTGTCATTCTCCGGTTCCTCTCACTAACCCATCAGCAAACATTAATCCCAAGACTTCACAGAGGTAGGCTGTGTCTCCTATAGACCCAAATGGCCTGCAGAGTCCCTGACATAGTAACGCAAGCAGAGGCAAAGGGAGCACAGGAACAAGTGCTGGTAACAGACTGAGGTTGGGATTGACATATATCTCTGCAACTGAGAACACAGCATTTCTGCAGATAGTATTGCTTGCATTAACACCACCTTCTCCTCTCCAGTGCATTTGTGATATATATCAGTGCTGAATGCGTTTCACTAAGTTAAACTGTATGGATACTGATGTCGTGGCTGACGGCACCTCAGATGAAAAACCATCTTTTTGGCCATGCAGATTTTTTCTATTAGCTACAGACACAGTAAAGCAGACATAGCACCCTGCCACCTCTTCCCAGGAAGCAACGTTATTGTCCTCAGTTTATAGAAGCATCTTCCAGGATCTTAGTGCTGCTAATTTAGTTAATAATGAATCAGAGGTTGTTGGGAGATGGGTTTGAGTACATTTTTATGTAAAATCAAGAGTCAAATATCTCAAAAAACATGAAATTTTGTTTTGTAATTCTACCTAAGCCTTATGCAGAGAATATTCTAGCACTTGTAGTCATAAGATTTATATGGTATCTATAAGACCCTAGAACTACATCCATAAGATTTGAACAAGTTATCAAATGCAATATTTTTTGCTGAGCAGGTTTCAGAATTGTTCCAACTCCTACAAGGCTGGGACACGGTCTTCACAGTTTTCTGTGACACCATGTGAGATGCCATACATAATTAGGTGCCCAGGAGAAGTTTGTACAACCATATATTTCTGTGATGTGCCTGTTATGTTTACCTGAAAACTGCCTAAAGACTAGAGATTTTTAACTGTGCATAAAAATACACAATACTTACTGAAATTTATGACTGTTTCAACTGCTTTGCTCTTGGTCTCAAAATAAAAAAAGATATTTTATAACTGAGTAGATACAATTTTTCTTTTTAACAGAAAATATGAGAGGTTGCATTATTGAGTCTTTTAAAACTGCCTTGAGGACAACCTGTTTATGACATTTAGAATATGCAATGCTGGACTGGTTATGGATGCGGACCTGTAAGAAGTGTGTTCCCTGTCTGCCAAGAACCTACAGATGAGTTAAAAAGAATTAAGCAGTACAGCCATCCCCAGTACCTGTGGGATTGGTTCCAGGACCTCTGCAGATACAATAATCTGCAGATGCTCAGTTTCCTTATATAAAATGGTGTAGTGTTTGCCTACAACCTAAGAACCTCCTCCTGTGTACTTTGAATCATTGCTAGATTACTTACAAAACCTAATATGATGTAAATGCTGTGATTATACTGCATTGTTTAGGAAATAACAAGAAAAAAGTCTGTTTAGTACAAATGCAAGTGCACATCAGCAATAATGTAATATTTTTTTCAAATATTTTTGAATTTTGGCTGGTTGACCACACAGATGAAGAGCACAGAGGTGTTGGCCCCATGGACACAGAAGGCTGACTATATATGACTAAAGGAATTAGTTGTACGGGTATCTTTTGAAATGAGATGAAGGGGTGACTAGAGCTGCCTTTGTATGCTCAAAGCCTGAGATCATTTGGTATTTTCTTAAAGGATGCCAATGATTTTAATAGACTAAGAGAGAGAAAAAAATATATTTAGGTGGGTGTCCCCACATACCAGAGTATAAAGGTGGGAAGTAATTATAATAACTCTCCTTTTTAATATAGAGTTTTTAATACCCAAAGTATATTAATATTTATTAATACACTTGGCTACCTATGAAAGACCTATAGTATGTACCTGTCCATTTGTATAAGCATGTATATATAATACTAATATACCTATAAAATGAATATATGTCTTCATTCAGATATGTTCATATATTATATATCAAATAAGTATAATATAGTCATTTTATAGGCATGAAGTTTCAGGGTAGTAAGAGGCAGTGAAGAGACTATAGAATATTGCCCTTTAATCTGTTTTACGGCTTACTGGTTGTCTCTCCATTGGTACCTCAATGCTAGTCCTTTAGCCTTAGTTTTATCATTTGTAAAAAGCGAATAGTAATAACTAAATAAATTCATGAAGTTTTACTAGGATCAAGGAATCACAAGGCTAAAAAAGTGCCAGTAGAAAAGCTTGAACCAAAATGATGCTCCACTTCTTGTTCATTGTAACATCAATTGGTTCATTAATCCATTCATTCGTTCATTCGCTCTTTTGTTCGTTCATTCATTCGTTCATTCAAATAATCAGGCTGTAATTCACTCCCAGAGCATTTGCTACCTGCTTTCTGTTTGCCATATATTGTTCTAAGAAATAAAAGTTCCAAACTGAACCAGGCAAATTCCCTTCTCTAGAGAATTATCATCTAAACAAATCACATTCATTTCACTGATTTTGTAGTTGTTTTTTTGGGTTTTTCTCTTTCTTCCCACTTTGGGTATGAAGAACCAGCCTCAAACTCATTATGTTAGACAACTGAATCCAACCAGGACACCATGAGTTGAATCAGGGACCATAACTCCTTGCTGTGATGACCACAATGATTTCACTGAGACACAAAGTTTAAAAGCCTTAAATCTCATGATCTCCAAGCCAGGGATTATGGCAGCCTTCTGAACCTACAATGGCAAGCTTCTGTGCCCAAGAAGGGCAGGAACTGATGACAATATATATTACTGCGATGTAAAACATTTTTTTGAACTTAACATAGATTTATTCAAGCTACTTAATGGAAAAGGGAAAGTAGTTGCTTTGAGAGAACAGAAATAATGACTCCTCAGAAACAATATTTTAAAAATTTGAATTAAAAATATACCTAAAAATGTATAGTAAGGCAAAGTTTAACAGGGATTAAGATAATAATTGTAGAATTCACTAACTATAATCAAACACGCAACCTACCCCATAATTCTTTCCGCGGCTCTGTTCTTAACCCATAACATTCTAGTCTACTTTCCCCCACAGATCTCTCTGTCTTACCAAAGTCATCTACGGACCCACTGATATTACATTACACACATTAAGATAATTTCCTTTCCTTGAGATATATCAGAGGTACCTTGCAAAGTAATAAATTAAATTATCACATATATTGCTTCTTTTCTATCTTTAATTTTTATATTTGTCAAGACCAATTTCCTCAAGTGTATTTCTCAGAAATTGAATTTTTCTGTTGGAAATAACATAAGCCCCACAGTTATCTATGGTTTAGTTTCTGTACCTTTATGGGAATCTGATACAGAAGAGGAGCCAGGATGTTTGGATATGATAACAAAATACATCATTTGGCCTCTTAATTTTTAATAAAACCATGTCGGCCAATGATGAACCCTGATAACCTGAAATACAGTGTGGCATTTTTCATCACATTGCAAGTTTAGGTTTCAAAGGCAGGTATAAAGGAGGTAGTCATCCCCTCTTGTGTACTTCGCTGGTCAACAGATGGAGAGAGGTGACTGCATCAGAGCGTGTGGTCTGACTAGTCAAGCTTTCTGAAGATAAGGTTAACTGAGAGAGAGAGAAGAAAGTTTTCCAGCCCAAAATGATCACATATTAGAAATACTGTATTACATTGTTTGAGGAACTAGCCAAGTGGGCTTCTCTAATATGTTTTATGTTTATCATGACATGAGAAATTGAAGTTCAGAATAGACTATATCTCCAAGCATAGCAACAACCGCTCATAAAGGGAAGCAGTTCTGTTTCTCAGAACATTACTCAGAAACTTCAAAATCCACGCTGACATTCTTCATCTACACTAATTAATTCTTTCTGCTGGTTGGTCAGACTCTGAAACAGAAGACTGGCAGAAAAAGTTAGAAAAGGATAATTTTCACCCAAGGAAGTATATGTGCACATGTATGTGCATGTGTGTCTCTGTGTCTCTCTGCACATATGTGTCTGTGTGAGTGCATGTGCCTGTATGTCTCTCTGTATGTGTCTGTGTCATTGTCTGTGTAGTATGTGTCTGTGAATACAAGCTCTCTAGTATAACATATAAAGCTCTTTATAAATTATCTGTTCAATATTTATCTATCCTCTTCTATGTTGCCTAATGGAATGCTTTGCACTTAAATTAAAACAGAAGTCCAACTATCTTTTTTAAAAGATTTTATTTATTTATTTTTAGAGAGAGGGGAAGGGGTAGAGAAATAGAGGGAGAGAAACATCAATGTGCAAGAGAAACATTGATAGGTTGCCTCTCACACACCCTCAACCAGGGACCTGGCCAGCAACCCAAGCACATGCCTTGACTGGAAATTGAACTGGCAACCTTCTGGTTTGCAGGATGGCACCCAACCCACTGAGCCACACCAATCAGGGCATGCTACCTTTTAATTCTTATCTTATCTACCTCTACCACAAAGAATGTTTTCTTTGAGGATAAAATTGTATACTAATATATATTGTTATATATACATATATATATATGTATATATATATATGTTATGTATATATGTTATATATATGTATATATAACAATATATATTATATGACTAACAATATGCTAAAATATAAAGTTTAGTATTTTCAACATTTAAAGAACAACTACTGGAAAAAAAGATTGCCGAAGGAGTGAATGTATGGAATAAAAAAAAATAGCCAATTAGTTTTGGCTGATTTTAACTACATTGAATGAACTAGCAGCTGAAGAAACTGTATTTTGAGTTTTGCACAGGTATATATATATTATTTTACAGTGATTTTACCATATGAAGTTTTTGCTGGGCCACTTTTTTGGATGTATTCATGTTAGGCCAGCAATTTAAGATTAGGTCAAATAATGATCAACCATTAAGGAACAGACACAAAGAGTTAGATACGAATGCATAGCTAGGGAAATTAAATGACAAAATAAAATCATTTCAATTCTATAGGAGAGTTTCGAAATAATGAGAAAGCGTAGATTCAAGGAATAAAGAAAAAAATTAATGCTAGATCATTATTTTCCATAGATTTAATGTACTACTAACCATGAAGAATGATACTTATTACACCAAGATCTGTTAGTGCCAAAGGAAGGAGGGGGAGAGAGGGAGGGAGAGAAAATGAGAGAGAAGTATAGGTTGTGACGTGGGCTGTACTCAAGGAGATAAGGTGCTACCTATGTCCCAGCACAAAGAAGCAACCATTTATGCAGTAGCCTGGGGTCAGACAATCCATACCATAAATTAACTTTTATGGAAATTAGCAGCCTAACTCCACAGTAATATAAACAGTCCACTTTCCAGTGGTTTTTGAACCTGTCATTGATGAAGTTTACTAACACCTTGCATACACCTGAAGACCTAATCTTAGTGAATGAAATTCTAATTTTGTTAATAAAACACTTCATGTCTTGAAAGAGGCATAAATTTTGGATTCCCTTAGGCAACCTCTTGTCTGTTCATGAAAAACAATTATATATATCACCTTCACTGATAAAAATGCTGTTGTCTTTCAGCGACAAGTAAGATATTTGGAGATACTAAATTATGACATGTGAAGGAAGGTTCATTTCTCTAGCAACTTAAAAGAGAGTCCTGGGTTACTGAGAGATCTCTGCACCACCACAGTAAGAACTGGAGTGGGCCAGCTCAGGAGACAAATACTCACAGAGGTACAACATGGTGAAGCCACATAGGTCTAAGTCAAACCACATCTTTGGGCAAGCCATACATCCTCTTTGAAGTTACAGTGGATGATCTAAGGATGAAGATCTAAGCTGTAAGAGAATTGACTGCTATACAGAATTTAAGTAGCAACCTGAGAGTGTCTATATGGAGGTATCAAATTCAACATAAACAATATAAACTTGTACTTCTCCATTCCCTGCACAACTCAACTCAGTGAGTGCACCAACATCTATACAAGTGCTAAAGTCAAATACTGAGAGTAATTCTTGAGTTGACTCCTTATCCTATCCAAACTATCAAATCCATAAGCAAATCTTACCATTTTATCTCCACTATACACCCAAACTCAATCCACTTCTGTTCATTTCTGTTACTAAAACTCATGTTCAAGCCATTGTCTTCTTTTCATGGATACTAAGTCCATTTAGGAAACTTACCAGTTTCCTAAATGATCTACCACCTACATCCTCCCATGCATTCTCTATTAACAGGCAGAGTGGTCTTTTAAGCATGCAAATCAGCTCATGTTATTATTTTTCTAAATATAAACCAAACTTCATAGCATGGTCAAACAAAATATCATATTGGCCAAAAAGTCCGTTTAGATTTTTTCTGTAAAATAAAGGACATATTTTTAACTTTCACAATAACTTTGTTGATTTGGATATTTTGAGTATGTCGGTTATCTCTTGCATGGTAGAATGTTGATTGTTCTCAATTAATGTCTCGGTTTGATCACTATCATCTTCAACTGTTCTCAACCAAGGAGTATCACCCAGCAAGAAAACTCCAGCACCAAACTTCACCAACCAATTTTGACACATTCAATCAATCACAGCATCTTCTCCACACATCCCACAATTCTTTTGTGTTTCAGTTGCATTTTTACCTTTCTTGAAATAATAAAGCATAATATTTAGAAAATGTTGCTTTCTTCTTGTATCTTCAATATTAAAATGGCTATACAAAAATTCATCAATTTTGATAAGTTTTTTAAATGCACACTGATATGACATCTGTCACAATACAATCTAACAAAATTGTCTTGAGTGAAGTTGAAGACAAGAAAGCACTGCTAGAGCCATCATATAGAAAAAGACAAATTAACTTTTTAACCAACCCAATACAAGGTTTTTCACCATCTGATCTACCTTCAAGACATCCTTCACATTCTATCATGTCCTAATACTACTCTGTTCCTCAAAACATACTAAGTCTGTGCCCAAGTAAAACAGACTGTCAGACACTTGTTTATCTTTCTCAGAAAAAGAGATTTAAGGTCAGTTAGTTGTGCAGCAAGGAAAGGTACAGTGAAAATTCCAGACTCAGTTTATGACAGTAATAGTTTTTAATGACACAAGTCACAGCTAAAAGTAGGATGGATTATAGTATCTGATATGTTCATGCCAATGATGCTGTGCAGCCACAAGAATGAGAGAGCCCCAGTCTCATCTGCAACAGCACAGTTGGGCTAGCACTGTCTGGTCACCACAGTCGGGTCACTGTGGTTGGGCCACCACAGCCTGGTCACAACGGTTGGGCAAACATGGTCTAGTCACCACGGCTGGGCCTCACACAAAGTTATGAGGAAAAAACTGATCACAAAAGAAGACACACTGTGAGAGTCCATGTACATAAAACCTGCTAGTAGAGGACACTTGTTTTAATAACCATCACTGTCATCATCAATTTTCCTTGAGCATCCCCACAGTAACAACACAATTTTGTAAATTGAATTATAATGAACTTATAAAACAGGCAAATTTTAAGGTAGTTTAAATTATTTTTTTAATCCTCACCCAAGGACATTTTTCCACTGCTTTTTAGAGAGAGAGGAAGGGAGAGAGAAAAACATCAATTCGAGGGAGAAGCATGAATTGGTTGTCTCCTGTGTGTGCACAAACTGGCACACTACATGGCAGGACCAGGGATCTCACATACCTGGATGGGGTATTGAATCTGCAACCTAGATATGTGTCCTGGTTGGAAATAGAACCAACAACCTTTTGTTTACAGGATAGCGCTCCAATCAACTAAGCCACACTGTCCGGTGCTTTGTTTTAAGGTAGTTGTTTTTTTTTAAGAGATACCATGAGTAATATTTCCCAGTACCCATCCTTATGTAATTCTATACAATTTGTGGAAATTTAATTTACTTTGTAGGGAAGCCAGGATTCTGTTTTCCTAATGAACCTGTTTCCCAGATCACAAAAATGGTCTAGTTGTAACACTAAAGCCTCGCTGAATAGCTGTGCTCTGTGTCACATGAGTTCCTATTCTAGGACTGAAGTTAATTCCTGGTAGATAATATATAGGAGACATGGAAGATCTTTCCATTAGCTTTCTCATCAGGGAAAAGTACAAATATAGAAAGTCTGGATTTCGGAAAGGCTCTTATCAGACACCTATCAGTGTGAATTCAATGCAGAAAAAGAATGAACAGCAGTCACTAAGTCTATAAACAGACACCAAAGAGAGTTGTTTAATCCTTGGTTTATCAGTAATTAACTAAAGTAACTATTAAATGTCATATTTCATGTGTCTGCTGTGTCACGCACTCTGCTGAGTAGTTTGTGCTGACCTCATTTAATGACAACATACGTGGAAAAAAGACTTTATTTTTATTTTTATTTTATTGTAGTTTGAGCACAGTTGTCCACACTTCCCCCAAAACCCTCCCGTGCCCCACCCAGCCCCACCTCCCAAACTCAATCCTAACCCCCTTTGGCTTTGTCCATGTCCTTTACATATGTTCCTTAATGACCCTTCTCCTTCTTTCCCCTGTTAACCTCCTCCCACTGCCCATCTGGTTACTGTCAGCTTGTTCTTTATTTCAATGTCTCTGGTTATATTTTGTTTCCTTGTTTATCTTGTTGATTAGGTTCCACTTAAGGGTGAGATCATGTGGTATTTGTCTTTCACCACATGGCTTCCTTCACTTAGCATAATGGTCTCCAGTTCCACCAATGCTGCCGTGAATGGTAGGAGCTTCTTTCTTTCTGCTGCATAGCATTCCATTGTGTAAATGTACCACAGTTTTTTGATCCACTCATTTACTGCTGAGCACTTAGGTTGCTTCCAGTGCTTGGCTACTATAAATTGTGCTGCTATGAACATTGGAGTGCATAGGTTCTTTTGAACTGGTGTTTCAGGGTTCTTAGGGTATAATCCCAGAAGTGGAATTTCCAGGTCAAAAGGCAGTTCCAGTTTTAGTTTTTTGAGGAAATTCCAAACTATTTTCCAGAGTGGCTGCACCAGTCTGCTTTCCCACCAACAGTGTACTAGGGTTCCCTACAGCATTGTCAGCACTTGTTTGTTGATTTGTTTATGACGGCCATTCTGACAGGTGTGAAGTGGTATCTCATTGTGGTTTTAATTGGCATCTCTCTGATGGCTAGTGATGCTGAGCATCCTTTCATATGCCTATGGGCCTTCTGTATGTCCTCCTTGGAGAAGGGTCTGTTCAGGTCCTTTGCCCATTTTTTAATTATATTGTTTGTCTTCCAGGAGTGGAGTCATGGTGAGTTCTTTATACATTTTGGAGATCAAACTCTTTTCCAAGGTATCATTTGCAAATATATTTTCCAACTCAGTTGGTTTCTTTTTCATTTTGTTGATGTTTTCTTTAGCTGTGCAGAAGCATTTCATTTTGATGAAGTCCTTTTTGTTTATTCTTTCCTTTATATCCCTTGCTCTAGGGGACATATTAGTGAAAATATTGCTGTGTGGAATATCTGGGATTTTCCTGCCTATGTTCTCCTCTAGGACTTTTGTGGTGTCATGACTTATATTTAAGCCTTTTATTCATGTTGAGTTTATTTTTGTGTATGGTGTAAGTTGGTGTTTGAGCTTCATTTTTTTTGCATGTAGTTGTCTACATCTCCATACACCATATGTTGAAGTTATTTTTTACTCCATTTTATGCTTCTGCCCCCTTTGTTGAATATTAATTGACCATAGAGGCATGGGCTTATTTCTGTGCTACCTATTCTGCTCCATTGATCTGTTCCATTATGCCTGTTCTTATGCCAGTACCAGGCTGTTTTGATTACAGTGGCTTTATAATACAGTTTAATGTCAGGTATTGTGATCCCTCCTGCTTTATTTTTCTTTCTCAAAATTGCAATGGCTATTCAGGGTCATTTATGGTTCCATATAAATTTTTCAAATGTTTGTTCTATATCTGTGAAATATGTCATAGGTGTTTTAATAGGAATTGTGTTGAATCTATAAACTGCTTTCGATAGTGTAGTCATTCTGATGTTGTTAATTCTTCCAGTCAATGAACACAGTATATGCATGCATTTATTTCTGCCTTCCTTAATTTCTTTCTTCAGTGTTGTGTAGTTTTCCAAGTACAGGTCTTTTACCTCCTTGGTTAGGCTTATCCCTAGGTATTTTATTTTTCTTCTTGCTATAGCATATTGGATTTTTTCCAGATTTCTGATTCTGATATTTCATTGTTGATGTACAAAAATGCCTTCGATTTCTGAATATTGACTTTATATCTTGCTTTTGCCAAATTCACTATTAGGTCAAGTAGTTTTATGTTGGAGTCCATAGGGTTTTCTCAGTACATTAACATGGCATCTGCAAACAATGACAGTTTTGCTTCCTGCCTTCAAATCTGGATGCCTGTTATTTCTTTTTTTTTTTTTTTTATCTGATCACTGTGGCTAGAAATTCCAATACTATGTTGAATACAAGTGGTGAAAGTGGACATCCTTGTTTTGTTCCTGGTCTTAGTGGGAAAGGTTTTAGATTTTGCCCATTGAGTATGATACTGGCTGTAGGTTTCTCATATATAGCCTTTATTATATAGAAGTACGCTCCCTCTTCTCCCACGTTGCTGAGAGTTTTTATCATAAACTGGTGCTGTACCTTATCAAATGCTTTTTCAGCATCTATTGATATGATCATATGATTTTTGTCTTTCCTTTTGTTTATGTAAAGTATTATGTTTATTGATTTGTGAATATCATACCATCCTTGCATCCCTAGGATGAATCCCACTTGAGCACTGTGTATGATGTTTTCAATGTATTGCTGGAAGCTGTGTGCCAATATTTTGTTGAGGATTTTAGCTTCTATGTTTGTCAGTGATATTGGTCCGTAGTTTTGTTTCTGTGCTGTCTTTATCTGGTTTTCAGATTAGGACAACACCGGCTTCATAAAAAAAGTTTGGGAGTCTTCTCTTTTCTTGTATATTTTGGAATGGTCTGAGAAGGATAGGGGCTAACCCTTCCTTAAATACTTGATAAAATTTGCCTGTGAAACCATCGGGTCCAGGGATTTTGTTTGTTGGGAGATTTTTGATTACTGCTTCAATTTCACCAGCTGTTATCAATCTGTTCAGGCTGTCAGCTTCTTCTTCATTCAGTTTTGGAAGATTATATTTTTCTAGAAATTTGTCCATTTCACCCAGATTTTCAAATATCTTGGCATATAATTGTTCACAGTATTCTTACATTCCTTTGTATTTTTCTGGTATCAGTTGTAATTTCTCCTCTTTCATATATGATTATATTATTTGGGCCCTCTGCTTTTTTTTATTGATGAATCTGGCTCAAGTCTTATCATTCTGTTTATCTTTTCAAAGAACCAGGTCCTGGATTTATTGAAACTTTGAATTGTTCTTTTAGTCTCCATGTCATTCAATTCTACTATGATCTTGATTATTTCCTTCCTTCTACTAGCTCTGGGATTTGTTTGTTATTATTCCTCCAGGTCTTGTAGATGTAGGGTTAGGTTGTTTATTTGAAATGTTTCTATCCTCTTTAAGTAGGCCTATGTTGCTATGAACTTACCTCTCAGGACTGCCTTCCCTGTGTCCTATAGGTTTTGGACTGTGGTGTGTTCATTTTCATTTGATTCCAGGCACTTTTTTATTTCTTTCTTGATCTCAAGATTAACCCTTTCACTGTTTAAAAGCATACTATTCAGTCTCCAAGAGTTTCAATGTTTTCGAGTTTTTCCTTGAGGTTGGTTTCTAGTTTCAAGCCCTTGTGATCTGAGAAAATGCTTGATATGATGTCAATTTTCTTGTATTTTTTGAGGCTTGTTTTGTGTCCTATCATGTAGTCTATCCTTGAAAATGTTCCATATGCATTTGAAAAGAGCATGCATTTTGCTTCTTTGGAATGGCATGTCTTATATGTATCAGTAAGTGCATTTGACCTAATGTGTCATTTAGTTCCACAATATTCTTCCTGATATTTTGTTTGGAAGATCTATCCATTGTTGATAATAGGGTATAAATTCCCCTACTATAATTGTGTCACTGTCTATATCTTTCTTGAAGTCCTCCAAGATTTTCCTTTTATATTTGGGTGGAACACCCAAAATAAATGGGTGCATATATGTTTACTATATTTATGTCTTCTTGATGGATTCTTCCTTTGAGTGTTAATGAAGCGTCTTTCTGTCTCTTTTCATGGCCCTTGTTTTGAAGTCTATTTTATCTGATATAAGGATTGTTACCCTTTTTTTCTTTTTCTGGTCTGTTTGCTTGGAATATATTTTTCCAACCCTTCGCTTTTAGTTTGTGTAGGTCTTTTGTTCTGAGGTGGGTTTCTTGTAGGCAGAATATGTGTGGGTCTTGTTTTCTTATCCATTCAGCTACCCTATGTCTTTTGATAGGAACATTTAATCCATTTGCATTTAAGGTTATTATTGATAGGTACGTATTCATTGTCATTTTCCCCTTTTGTACCTGTGTTCCCCTCTCTCTCTCACCCTTTTTCTTCATCTTCCTGAAGCAGTCCCTTTCCCTTATCTTTCGATGCTTGTTTGGTGGAGTTGTGTTCTTTTAGCCTTCTTTTGTCGGGGAAACTCCTTACTTTGTCTTCCATTTTAATTGATAGCCTTGCTGGGTCAAGTAGTCTTGGTTTCAGTCCTTTGATTTTCATTACTTGGACTATTTCTTGCCATTACCTTCTGGCTTATTGTGTTTCTGTTGAGAAGTCAGCTGCTTTCCTTACCAGGGTTCCCTTGTATATTACTTCCTGTTTCTCCCTTGCTGCCTTAAGATTCTCTCTTTGTCTTTGAATTTTGCTGTTTTTATTACGATGTGTCTTGGAGGGGGCCTCTTAATGTTTCTCTTGATTCAGACCGTCTGTGCTTCCTGGAATTTGTGAATTTTTCTCATAAAATTAGGGAACTTTTCCATCATTACTTATTCAAACAGGTTCTCTACCCCTGTTCTTCTTCTGCTCCTTCTGGTATCCTGATTATATAGATATTATTGTGTTTCCTTTGTCCTGCAGTCAGTTGCCTTAACCCTCTTCATTATTTTTTAGTGTTTTTTTTTCTTCCTTCCTATGTCTGGGTGTTTTTTCCTACTTTGTCCTCCAGCTTGCTGATTCTATCCTCTGCTTCATCTAGCCTGCTTTTGATTCCTTCTGCTGTGTTCCTCAATTCAGAAATTGTATTCATCATTCCCTCTTGGCTGCTGTTGATTGTTTTTATGTCCTTTATATTTTGATGTAGTTTGCAGTAAGTTCCTCATAGCTTCCCTGTAGTTTTTGGTAATACTCACTGAGCAAACTGAGCTTCTTTATAACCACTGTTTTGAATTCAATATCTGACAATGGACTTGCCTCTATTTCATTTAGCACTCTTTCTAAGGATTCCTCCTTTACTTTCAATTGGGTGTTGTTTCTTTGTCTTCCCATTATTTGTGAGACTCTTCTTGTTTGCCTCTGCTTCTTAAATTGACCTGTTTTGACTCCCTGACTTTGTGGTGTGAGCTTTTATGGTAGGAGACCTGTGAGATTCAGTGATGCAGTCTCCTCGATCTCCTGAACTTGATGCTCTTAGTGTGCCTTTTATGCCATTTATGTTGGCTCTCTCAATGTAATTGGGATTTGATTGTTGTTTGTTCATTCTTTGGTGGGTCCTTCCCTCCAGTTGGCTGACTGAGGGTCACTCCACCCACCACATCTTGTATGCTGTTGTACCAGTGCACTGTTTTCTCTTTCTGGATCCACTTCTGGTGATGTCAGATACTGACACTGTCTGACCTTAGGCAGTCTGTTGGAGACTTCCAGGGGTCTACTGTCTGTGGCTATCTCCTTCAGTTTTTAATCTAGTCATGCTGCACTCAGCAGACAGGCTTAAACACTAGAGGGTGTGGCAGAATCCCTTCTGTTGCCCAGGCTATTGTTTCCCCCCAGGATACTGCTCAGAGGGGAGTGGTGCCTGAGCACAATGGCTGCTGCTGTATGACTCAGCACCATAATCCTGGCATCTATTTTTCAGTTATCCCCAAAGCTTCCATCCCCAGTCTCTCCTATGTTGTCTCTTGCCCTCTCTGCACCTGCCTTTGCTGGAGCCCAGGGATAGTGGTAGCAAATGAAAATTTGTGTGTTGGTCCTTTATATGGCTCTTTGTGTCTCCAACCATCTGTCTCTGGTGTAGAACAACCCTGCCGCTTTTTGCTGCTCATTGTTATCTGTGTACTTTTTGGGTTCTGGTGCTCTAGACTGCGGATACTTGCTTAGGTTTTAGACCTCACTCTTCTCAGGGGAATCCAACCAGTGGCTTAATTATCCCTCCAGTGCTGCCACCTGTGTGTGCCCAGCCAGTCTTCTCAAGTCTCCGCTGAACTCCTTACCACACAGGTTGTGCTGAAGCTGGTTCTTCTGTCTTTCGGAGGTTATAAGGCTTCTCTCTCACTGTTGTTCATTTGTTTGTTCTGGGTGATTTCTCCACAATTTAGTTGTAATTCCAGATTGGTCCTGGGAGGAGGTTAGTGTGACTTCCATTTACACTTCCACCATCTTGCCTCTTCCTCTATGCTCTACATTTTCAAATATTACCCTCAACATTCTGCAGACAAGAGTCTCTAAGCAAGGCAGGGGGGCAGGGATAGCACAGCAGTCAGGAGGAGAGCATTCCAGTCATTTCTGAGAAAGGACACCAGGTGGAGATGTGTAGAAACCAGGAGATGTAGACAGGTCTGAGACCTACTGTGAGAGCTGTAAAGGGAGTCACAGCAATTTCTAGGATATGAGCTTGAGTGTCAGGGTTGATGGTCATGCCCTGATGACACAGAGAGAAGTCTGGAACTGGGGGATGATGGAATGTGGACTTTTAGGTCAAACACAGAGCCCAGATCTCTAAGAGTGAATGGGGAGTCTGCACCATGTGTGAGCTCAAAATTGAGGTAGATCCTGGGTGAAAGAGACACACTGGGGGGTCATCCACTAGGAAAATGAGCAGGGAGGGTTTCCAGAAGACAGCAGAGAATGTTTCCTGAACAAGGGAATCATCACCTGTGTCATATGCTGATGAAAAGTAAAGTAAGGAGACACAAAAAAGAGAGACTTCACCACCTATTTGGACCCATGCACATCCCTGATGATCCTGGAAGGGGTCATCAGGGGAGAAGTGAGAATTAAATGAAGTCTGATTGAAGGAACGTGAGGTGAGAAAAGTCTAGCAATCACGATATTTCATTGAAAATGTATGTTTTGAAGATGAGCAGAGAAATGGGCCATGGCTGTGTGCCTATGGGTGTTGATGTGCTTTCTGTACAATCTGCAGATGGGGTGCCCTGCTGGGACTACAGGGACAGTGCAGAGATGGATGCAGGTCCTTGCGGGAGATGAGGGGGTGACTGTAATGGAGGAATGAGTTCAGAGTGGTGGTGGGTGTAAGGGCAGAACACTGATCTGTGTGGGATGAGGAAGGAGGTCATGGAAGGCAGCAGATGCTAAAAAGATGGGCATTTTCATGACCAAAGAATGTGGGGCTCCCTTCTGTTTAAGGTGAGCTTGCTCCTTTCTGGCTGTCACCTCCCCTCGCAGCATGGCCTTGTTCTGAAAGGGAAATTGGGTTCAATTCAAATACCCTGAATCAGCCACTGTAGACTTGAAGGGAGAGCCACACACCGGTCTTCGCTGTTCATCAGGAGGTTGTATTGGACAAGAGACACGCCTGCTATTTATGCCACATAGGTAGCAAGGTGAAGAACATGCAACATTAGGGTTGCAAAAAAAAGCTTCATTTTCTCATGAAAATGGAGGAATTTTAAAAGGTGACAGAAGAAGAAACTACTATTCAGGGCTGTGCATTTACAGGAGAAAGAGATTAGTCTGATTTAACATGAATATGGGCAGGGCACAGGAAATCCCTTTTACAAACAAGCTCAGCTGAGTGCTTAAGAAGATTGGGAATGATTACAGGCCCTTTCAGTTCCAAGGTACCTGAGCTTCTATTATGGAGAATGGGATCCTGGAATATGGGAAGTTATTGTGGCCATCAGCATTCACACATTGATGGAATTATGGAAAAGAAAGTATCTATAAATGATAAATTCTTTACAGAGGAAACTGTCATTGTCCAGAAACTACTTTCTTATACCCCTTTGACTCAGCCATTCCAGGAATTTATGATTATTATTATTCCCAAGTTTAAAAATAACAAAGTAAAGCCCTCAAATATTTTTTCCTGAAGTTCACAAATTTAACCCTGGAAAGCCAGGACTACAGTTCTAGTTTTTCATGGTCTGGCATAAAACTCTATTTTTACTGATCCATCTGTCAACTCCTTGGAAGAAAAGTGAGAACTGGACCATCTTTTACTTTGAGGGTTCAGCATTGTGTCTGGAATTCTTAGTGCAATTGGAATTGCTAAAATAATAAACACAAAACAATATGATAACAAACAATCATCCCTAAAATAATTTCCTTTTTATAAGTAAGAAGAGTGGCATTCAACTATAAAAAGACTGAATTTTGCTACAGTATTTTATCTGAAACAGATTCCTGCCAAATAAAATGGTCATATGGTGTTCATGGCAACTGGTTTTAATATCAAGTCATTCAGTAGGAGGCACCAGTGTGAATGACAGAACTTTCTTTTTCACCATAGTAAGAGATTCCACAATTTCTATTTCTAAGGTCTTCAGAAGAAAAAGATGGACCTCTACCCACTGAATCCTGCTTGCCCATCTTAAAGCCATCAGTAGTAATCACAACCCTCAATGGTACATGAATCAATGTGGAGAACTTCTATCCAAGTACAAATGGAATGTGTACGGATAAGTCCTGCTTTTAGAAAATGCAACCTGATCTAAAAGTCACATGTATGATGTGATTGCCAAAATATCTCTTTGCTACCAGAATCTTTAAATATTAAACTTTTGATAGAAGTTTACAAGATGTTTAGTAGTGAATGAGATTAAAAACACATGTGGAGTATATGAAACATAGTACATATAATTTTTATTTATTTAAACACATATATTATTTCCTAAGTGTCAACTCTCAATCACTACAGGCATAATAGTGAGCAAAATAAATACTCTGTCCTCATGTCCATGTTCTATCAGCATTCATAGTCCATCAAAGCTCATAATCAATCAGAATTCATAGTCCACCAGACCTCATAGTCCCTTACAGATCACAGCCCATCAGAGCTCAGAGTCCATGAAAGTTCATAGCTAATCAGAGTTCATAGTACATCAAGGCTCATATCCATCAGAGTTCATAGTCTAAGTTCATGGTTTATCAGAGCTCATAGTCTACCACAGCTCATAGTCTAAAGTTCAAAGTCCATCAGATCTCATAGTCCATCAGAGTTCATATTTCATCAGAGTTCATATCCATTAGAGTTTATAGTCCACCAGAGTTCATAGTAATTCAGAATTCATAGCCTAAGCTCACAGTTTTCAGAGCTCATAGTCCACCAGGGCTCATAGTATATCTGAGTTCATAGTCAACAAAGTTCATTGTCTAAGTTCACATTTTATCAGTGTTCAATGTCCATCAGAGCTCATAGACCATCAGAGTACCCAGTCCGTTATAGTTCATAGTATATCAGAGTTTATAGCCTATCTGAATTCATAGTCCATAAGTGTTCATAATCTATCAGAGTTATAGTTCATCAGAGTGTATATCCATCAGAGTTCACAGTCTAAGTTCACAGTTCATCAGAGATCACAGTCCATCAGATCTCAGCATCCACCAGAACTCATAGTCATTCAGAGTTCATAGTCTAAATTCATAGTTCATGAGAGCTCACAACCCATCAGTGCTCATAGCTCATCAGAGCATATGTTTCACCGGAGCTCATAGTCTAACAGAGTTCATAGCTTATAAGAGTTTATATTCTGTCAAGGGGACAAGGAAATATATAAGAATGATGGATTCTCTCAGAGAGTAAGAAGTGCCAGGAAGGTCATTAAGAGAAAAATAGTGGATGGGATCTGACTGAGGGACTGGGCGAGGGAGTATACTTTACATGGATGGTCAGACAGTCTTCTCTATCATGGACACATTTGGTAAGAACCTGATCAATGAGTGAGTGCTAGCCAGCCACGTGAAGCTCATCTCATTGACTCCACTCTGCAAAGTCCGCTGGTCATTCCTAGTCAAGTGCTGCCTGGCTGGTTCTGCACTGGAAGAACCTAAAGCAAAAAGCACTAACATAATTATGGAGACACATCAAACAATAACCCTAATGATTTTCTGAAATAAGAAGCATGCAGAAAGACCTGGACCCTAAATCCTGCTCTTTAAACTTTTGGAATCTCAGTTTCCTCATCAATAAAATGAGGTTGGACCAAAGGCTCTATTAAATTTCTTATAGATTTGATGTTTGATATTTCTAGTTTCAAGATGAAGTTTTGCAAAATAGCACAATGTACTTATAATATATACTTATAATATTAAAAAATTTACTAAAAAATGCTCCCTTCTGATGACAAAGCTCTCATGCTGGTTTTAGCTTTTTGTATATTTCTAAAAATAAGATCTACAACTTATCAATTTATTTGAAAAATATATACAGAATGCATAATTCATATTCTCCATTTAAATCCTCCCCATTTGTATCTTTTGTTACTTAAACAATCTAGGTGGTGACTTCAAGTGTATTGATTTTTTTCGTTCTGTCTGGCATAGCTCTTATAAGCCAAAAATGATTCATCTCTTTACAGTGGAAATATTTCCATATTGAGGATGCTTTGCCATAGAGGAGAAAAATCAATAGAGCAATTCCTGTTTAGTGAAACTTCTTAATAAGAAACATTGCTCATTTTTAAATATATGAAATATAAAGTCCTTAACAAAAGCTTTTCCATAGAAGGGTTATAATTCACACTCCCTTGCTTAAGAGATCTTTTTAGAACTTAATTGTCTGCAATCTAATTTTCTCAAAAACATACACAGTATTTACCTGTGGAGGAGAGAAAAGATAAGGAAAGAAAACTGAACACAAATTAAATATTCTAGATTCATACTTACCTTTTATCAGTTATTCATAATTTAAAAATTAAGGGCAATAGTCCAAATAGTATTAGGTAAAAAGTAGGATTAACAGTAGAAATTCCAAAAACAGAAGTATAAGAACTTACTGTATCTGGAGTATGAAAGTGGACTCCTAAGACAGATGCAGCCACCAGACAGGCCAGTCATTCGATGCAGCATGTCTCCCAGAACCAGGAGTTACAGAGGGACTACCTAGGCTGAGGGGACATCAGACAGAGTGAACAGGGCCATCAGACTGCTGAGTGTGGAGCCACCTGGCCCCGCTGCTACCTGCAGACTGATTCCCTTCACTTTCCCAGCATTGATTTGGATTGAATATCTCCAAGATGAAAGGCCCAGTCCTTTTTCTGTCAGGACATCACTACCCTCCTCCCCTGTGTTCTCAGACCCCAGCCTCCTAGACAGACTTCCTGTTCACTCCAAAAGGGATGTGGCCCCTCTGAATCTTTGCAAATCTGAAGGCTCAGCAATGTTTTTGTAAAACAGAAACACCTCCTACTCTGCTTCAATCTTTTTCTCTACGGAACTGGCAGAAGTTTTAAATTTTCAGCCTTTCCTTTAAACTCTATGTGCAACTAATCAACAAAGATACCTATTTCCTCACCAGTATGAATGATAGCAACCCTACCATATCTAATAAATTCAATATCGTTTCACTTACCTTGAGTTTTAAATAATTTTACTTATTTTTCTGAAAAGTTCATTTCATAAAATATAAAATATTATTCATGTACTAGATATACTCCTGCTATTATTAGTATTGCTGAAATATCCCCAGGACATGTCGGCCCTGAGGTGAAGTTTTATAATTTGGGATATCCAGAAGCATGAATTACTCCTTCTATGTGCATTAACATTTTTTTTCTCTGTGGCCACCTTCACCACTCCACAGTGCCACCAATCTTCATTCCTCCCTTTCTCCATCACATCATTCATTGTATGTAAAGAGAGCGGTTATTTTCACAGTCTATACTTTCCCCCCTATGTATCTATTTGCTTGTTTATTATCTCCAATATTAAATAAAAACTTTCTCGAAGATGGAAATTTGTCAAAATCTTTTATGGGTGTAGCCCCACAGCAAGATGGTGCCTCACACTTAGTAGAGGCTTCTCCGATTATAGTGAAATGAGAGAGAGAGAGAGAGAGGGAGAGAATGAATCTGGCAGAGAGAGAGCTGGAAAATAAGGCAGAGGGAATGTCAGAGGTGGTCCTGTGCAAAGGAAGACATATCCCACCATCACTGGTTGTGATGTTGGAGGATACCTTGGGCCTTGGATATAAGTAGTGTCTAGAAGCTAAGAGTGACTCCCAGTTGACAGAGAGCAAAGACTTGGGATTCAAGTGCTACATCAGCATGGAAATGAATTCGACCAACAGCCTGAATGAGCACTCTTTCCTATGAGAATGTATTTAATAGACTTATAAATTGAGATCCCTAGAGTTATGCTTATAGAAGGCAATGCCTTTTGCTGACATATATTTCAGGTATTACAGAAACAAAACAACATCTTTTCCACTTAGAGTGCTAAACTTGATAATAAAAATAACTATGTTTAAGCTAGAAGAGATACGGGGAAGGAAAGTAAGGCTGAGGTAATATCTGCCAAACAGCAGTGAGTCACATCTCTGAAATATTTCCTGAAATTCACTTCCAAGCTACAGTTAATTTCCCTGTGAGAAACTGGATACTCTCTTCTATCTGGTCTACACTCCGGTTGCCCTAGATGTTGTCCCACAATTTCCAGAGCTGTTTCACGCAGAAGTTTTCCTTCCTGATTTCTCGTCTAAACAAAAAAGAGATCAAAATAATACAGGGCTCACATGGGCATCTATAGTTTATGAACTGCCTTTCTCTTTCTCTTTATTCACACAATCAAAACTGAAATATTTGGAAGTGGTGAGCACACATATATACAGTTTAAATTCCCTCAGTCAAATTTAAAAATGTAACTTTTTTTGAACAGGCTGACTTTAAGCCTAAATGTTAATGGTCACAAAACATTTTATATTATATCCCTAAAACTTATGCCTACAATTACAATGTACCACAGCCAATATAGTTACAAGGTAACCATACAACATTCCAGTATGGAATCAAGTATATATTAAAGAAAGATGTTTTATTACAGTTGAACACTTAATATTTTGAAGTAAGATATTAGGCCCTGGAATTATACTAACAAATAATTCTACACACTTTTCTGATGTTACATTGAACTACATGATAAGGAAATTAAGATGTGATACGGCTTGGGTACTCAGGTTTTACAGTAATGACTGTGGTATGATGCAGTATCAAATTCATAATACCAGCTATATTTTACTACAGTATTTTGTTTCTAGTTTCCATAAGGGAGATGTATACTATTTACAATTTGGCTGAAGATGAAATGGCTCGAGGGATTAGTAATAAGATGAGTCTTGTATCTCAAAGTTTCCAGTTCCAGATCTGGTACTTAACCTGTAGGTCTATATTACCTGTTGCTTATGGAATATGCTAAGTAACATGAATTTAGAGAGTTGAGTCAGGTCATCTCCAACCAAGTTTCATCTGTTGCAAGATACATGTTCATGAGTAATCAGCAGCATTACTGTTAAGCATTACAAGGATATCAGAGCTAAATTTTTTTAAAGACTGTCTCTCTACAGTGGAAATGGCCCAAAACCCAGACAAAGGAGATGATCTATCAACTATTGTTTGTTTATTAACCACTGTCATCTCATGGCTGGTGGTCATTTGGTGACTGGTTTAACTACTAGTCCATTTTTAATGTTAATATATATTAGGTAACATTTATTAATTGTACAAAGCACCAGCTGCTTTGTACTATATGTAAAAAATTACTTGATCATATCAAAACTGTTTTGGGATTATAATTCCCATGTTGTAGGCTGAGGAAATTGAAAAAAGCCTCGCAGCTTCCCCAAAGCCAGAGTTACAAAGAGACCAAGCATGTTTCACCTGCTAGGTTCAGACTCAAATTATTTGCTCTGATTCTCCAGTGCTTAACTCACTGCCTTTCCAGAAACATGAAAATGCCCAGGATTCAAGCATATGATATGCATATATTAGATTTATCCCTCCCACCACCCAAAAAGGAACAAAAAGGAGAAAAGAATTTAGTGGCACTTTCTTTTATCAAGTATTTTATTAAAGTATATTCAAGTCATATTTTTTTCACATTACCCTCAGGTTCTAGATTCTAGATGAGCACTGTTAGGATACCTACTAACACAATTTTAATGTATAGTTATAAATGTATCTTTCATATATTAATAAATATGTAAAATTCAAATATACAATTTTAAACATAATTACATACACAGTGTTAACTTTGTGGAAATTTGCACTTGTTAGCAGCTGTGCTCCCTTCACTGTGACGAATGCACTGTAATAGCAATTTTCTATATGGTGTCTCAGTGACTTAGAGTTAATCTCTCTGCCTGGAAAACCCACAGGCAGTAAAGCAGTGAGCAACAGACACATTGAAAGTAAGAGCTGAGACTCATGGGATATGTAAACCAAGTTGTAGTTCCTGCAGAAAACATTGTATAATTACCTTACTCTCTATATTTCTTCTTATGCCCCTACCACTACCGTTCAATCACATGGATTCCAGTGTGACACCATTGTAGAAACAACTATAGCACTGTGAGTGGCTTAAAAAGATTCTTTTGAGGAAGAATATTCTATGGGTACCGTCTTAATGAAGATTCAGGAAGTTTTTAAAAAGAAATCAATCCACATTAGTCATTGCATTCATTCATTCATTTAACATGAAAGTTTGCGTCTCTATTTTTTGCAAAAAATATTGTAAGTGTAGACTATATATTAATAAACAAATATTAAAGTGTGTTTTGCATCACTGAGTTTATGTCTCAGTTGGCAGTAAGAAGATAAACAAAATAAGATAATTTGAGAAAAATAAGTACCATAAAGAATATAGACATGTATTTTAAATTATTTCTCATATAGATTCTTTAGTATTGCTACAATAAGACAAAAGAAAAATAAGGGTACTCAGATCCTGAAAAACCTGGTAGGCTATTGCTCAGTTTGCAAGGCACTGAGAACCTCTTTCCCGCAGTGGAGGAAAAAAAGGAAGCTTGCTGCAGCATTTACACTTAATACCCTCTTGTAGCCATTACACAGCAAATAACTGGCCCAAGCATTTGTTTGACCCATTCACAACCTATTTATACATTAGCTTGCTTTTTTGGAACTTTCTCAAGTGGGTCAGTTGAACAGACTATACTATGTTGACATCCATGACTCACGATTCCCCAAAGAAACACAATTTGTGAGAGGTTTGAATTGACTGATACTGTAGCTCAGAGTAGTGTAAACTAACCCTGTAAATGTTGAACTGGTTGCATTGTGATTAAACATAGAACAATAATTTAGGTCCTGGGGCTTAGATGTGTTAGCTTTTAGACATTAAGGGAAGTATGTTGTTGGTATTACTAAGGAAATTCAAAAATCAGAAACAGAAAACAAGAAAGGAAGCATTTTCCAGGCTGATTCCCTACCAATACATCACTGTTGTTATTTCTATACCCTGACAGTGCACTTACTCAGAGGCAAACATCTGATGGTCACTTTAATGCATCTTGAGGTTAGTGGCAAGTTGCATAACTCAGAACAAACTCCAGGCTGGGAATTCAAGGCACTCAACTGGTGGGAAACAAAGGACTATATTTTTAGGTCCTCTTTTAATCCTACACAGAGTCTATCTAACATGCAAGCAAAACCACAGACCACTGTGACAAATGTGATTAGTGAGATATTCCCATTACTTATGATCCCCTTGAGAAAGTCTCTTCCCTGTGTCTCTATTACATGAGTTAGAAAATAGTGTTAACGGCTGCTGTTTTCATTAAGTAGAACCTAAGAAGGAAAGGATTTTGCAAGTGTTTTTCTAATGTTATGGAATAAGTATATTTGATTCTTTTTTTAGCTGCTGCATTTTATACTAAAAACAGAGAATTTGGTGTGAGAATTTTTTGTGGCATTTAGTCTCAAAACTCATCTGAAATATATTCACTCAAAAGTTTTTATAGCATATTAACTGTTTAAAATAACTTTGATTAAAAAAAATTCCTTCACTCTCAGTGAGCGTACAGACTAGTAGAGGAAATCGGAAACTATGTAATTAACTTATTTCAAGACACAATTTAACTGCTGCCACAAGAAAATATAGATTTTAGTTAGGACTAGAAGTGCTGAGATAAGATGCTTAAAGCTGGATCATCATGATCTGTGAGATAATAAGAAGGTGCCTAATATATAGTTTGTTTGAATAGTACTGAAAAATATGTATATAAATAAAAATATATTAGTAAAAATAACAGGATGAGGTTTAGACATGAAATTGATGAAAATTAGAGAAGGAAAATATGCAATAACATGAAGGATACCTGAATATCGCCATTCTCACACACTATTTGTGGCAATATATATTAGAAAAGTCTTTCTTCAAACCAACCTGGTGCTACAGATCATTAGCTTTAAATATGCACATACCCTGTGACCCAAAAATTTCATGTCCATATTTGCCACAGAAATGTTTGACTTAATATAAAAACAAAGATCTGGAACTAAATTAAATGTCCAATAGAAGGAATTGATTAAATAAAGACGCAAACATCTATGAAATATAATATTCTGTTATTAAATAATATAAGTTAATATTAACATAATAGGTTCACAATATATAGTTAAGTGGAATGAAATCATAAACATAAAATCTACTTCAATTTGATAGTTTTTATTACTCTAACATCCATTTCAGCTGTTATAAAGCTACATTGTTTTTCAAAATAATTGCAAAATAATTTGTATTGATTGCTATGCTTACTTTTTTATTTCTAAATTTTTTTGGTGTAATCTTTATCAGTTTATTATGTCAATGATGAATTGATTATCTGAATATTTTTAAAATAAACAATTAGATTTGTATATTGGTTTTATTTTTCCTCATTTTGTAATCCAGGTGTTTTTGCATGTGTGTGTAATTCCTTCTACATTCCTGGATGGATTAAACTCTACAACAGTTGAACCAATTTATTACATTTATATTTACTTTTATCCTTTTGTTAAATATCTATTCTGTTACTCCTAAATATTTCTAAACTGATTAGGCTAAAAATACATGAATCATTAACACCGCTGTAAAAATACATACATTTTAAGAGTAGGGGAAATGGTTATAACTAGAATTTTTCCAATCTGTTTGTAATTCATTAGGGTAAGGGGAAACAATTTGTAGCATCATGGAAATAATTTTTATAAAGAAATAAAGAATAAAAAGACAGAAAATAAAGTATAATACATATGACAAGTGTAAATGTTATATTGATTATATACTATTATTTTGCATGTTATATGAGTATGTATGTGTGAATTTTTGTGTACAGAATGAGAATTTATTTTCTACTATAGGGTGCAATGAAAAAACAAAGTTTGAAAAACACTGTAATAAATAACCTGCCCCAAACTCTCATTTTAGACATGAGAAATGTGAGGTACAGGATGATTTTTACCTAAGGTCACAAGTGGCAAAGCTGACATGAATCTGTAGGGTACCCAAAGAATTGATTTTTCCATTATAAAACATCGTAAAAGAATATTAAATATAAACTATTCAATTAATTAATTAAAATCAACAGAGAAATAGCTTACTATTGTGATTCTCATTGAAAACTATCATTTCTATCAGTGTCTTATAAATGTTTTTAAAGGTCAGTTTGTAGAAAGAATCACCCAGACAAGATCCTCACACTGTGTCTAGTTGGCATGTCCTCACAACTGTTAATATGTAGACCTCTACCCACCTTTTTTCTTTACAGTTTCTTTTCCATCAACTGAAGAAACCAGAGTGCTTTTCAATGTAAATTATTTCCCATTTTGCATTTTGATGATTGTATCCCCACTGTGTGATTTAAAAGTTTCCTCTATCCCCTGTATTTCCTATAACTGGTAGTTAAATCAACAGGCTTTGGTTATTTGGGGCAAGAATAATTTGTAAGGGGTGCTGTGTATTTCTAATTGCTTAAGTCAGGAGTCACGTAATGTATAGTCCTGACTCTTCTATGAAGTTAATTGTTTGTTGGATTCAGCTCTAATTTTGCCCTCCACTGTACAGACACTATTCAGTTTTTCCTTCATTTCAGCAGTCACCAGTAATTGTTACTTAGATCCCTTATATCCTTAGGGTATTCAGATAGACTTTACTTCCATTGTTCCTTCATTTATTAGTTGGGATTTTACTATGGGGAGGAATGTTGACTTATCAAGTATTTCTCAGCTCTGTGGTATTAAAAGTATGCAGGATAAATGTGTTTCTCCATTTACCAGTGTTCCAAAACTGAGCTGGATTTTTAAGTGAAGAAATGGGATATTTACAGTGCGGTAAATAGTTGTCAGAAACCAAATTGTGCCTTTAAGATACCTGATAATATCTTTAAATGGTAACAGTCCTGTGGATATAATAGTGGAGTGATAATAATGGGTAGAATTGTTTATAAGTGGGTACCTGCTCAAAACAGCAATATCTGATTATCCTCTCAATGATATGATTTTTATTTTGTGACCTGATTATAGTTTGAGGAGCCATACAAGTGATCCTAGACCATTTTACACACCTGTACATGAGCTACTGATATACACACCTGTGCATGGGCTCCTGATCTACAGGCAATGCATAAGCTTCTGGCCCATCTACATATCTGTGCACAGGTATTCTAGCTCATCCACATGCCTGAGCATGGGCTCCTAGCCCATTTGCATACTTCTTACACCCAGCTCTGTCTTCCTCCTTCATTTTCCCAGGTGTATTGTGCAGCTTAACCCGCTCCTCCCTGAACTCCTCCTCACACTGGCCCAACGATATTGATCCTACTGAGCTTATGATTATAGCTACAAATACAAATTGTCAGGAGTATTTAAATTAGAATTACTCAGCATTTATGTTTCTTTACTCATCTATTCAAAGCTGGGGACCTATTATCAGAATGCTCAAAAAGCATCTCAGATTTAAGTATAAACATTTTATTTTTATATAAAATTACTGTACATTGAAAGGTAGAACAAAATAGTGAAGAAAAATCTGCAATGTCTTGTATGTACATTTTTGCTATAAATATTTCTTTTCTACAGAAACACATCATTAAAATGTTTGTTCTACATGTGGTGGCATTAAACAATAGAATAATGCCTAGGAGAGTGTCAGTAATATGTATAAGGCTGCCTTCCAAGCACATTATTTCTCCTTTGAAGTACATACCCAAAGGTCTTCAGTGGTTAAAAAAAAAATGAGCTTGCTGTCAGAACAGGGGAATGAGAGAAAGGAAGGCAGCAGACAGCATTTTCCCCAGTTTAGTGTAGCAACCAGAGATCTGTGTAAAAGAGCTGAAACAACAGCACTGCTTTACATTCATACACTAGTGTGAGAGAGCACATGCTCTCCCTATGCCATGGTGTTATTTTGAACACTTTTCTGTAAGTTGAGCTTTGGGAAGCAACTGTCATTCTACTTAACCAACAATGGCTTATTTTTCTTTTATTTAAAAAGCATTTCATTGAAATTCTATATTGACACTCTAATATTTTACATTCTAAAATGGTGCCTTGAGAGTTGCTTAAATGATTTCCAAAGACATTAGTTTGGTTAATCTACTTTTGACACTTGTGGAGTTTACTCTTGTTGTATTTGCTAGAAAATGAATCTATTAATGCCAGAAATATGGTTTTAGTCACACTTACTTGTAGTTAAAGATGGCTTTAATGGGGTGTGGCTAGATACAACACACAAGTGTGTCTTACACCATTCTCTGCCTGCTTCAGCTTTACTCCATTCATCACTCAGACCTCAACCACGTCTGAATAAAATGATTTCATTTCTCCCATAAATAATAAAAGAAAATGCCTTGGTTTATCGTGCATGGTTTATCACTCCTCCATGAACTAACCTGGTTTTTCACTCAAGCCCTACCTCACTAGTTTAGATGGGGTAGCATGAAACCCTTCTGGAAGTTTAACACACACACAGACTCCTGCTCATGCTATTTCTTACACATACAACAGTCTTCCTATGCCCACCCCTCTCCTCCTCCTCCTGGATAACTGTTTTCATGGATATTAATGGGGAAAACACAGTATGTCCCTAATGGTCCCCTGATATCCATCTGCCCTGGACTCTACCAGGTATATTTGCTCTGTGTCCCTAATGCCAGGAGTCATTTTTTTCTTTACATTTATATGCCCCATGGACTCTAGATCCTTTTAAACAGGGGTATATCAGAGTCATTATTTTGCATCTAAGTAATACTGCAATGCTCAGTGTGCACTATAGACTGAATGTGTATTAACTGCTAACTGACGTTCCTTTAACACACAGCTATATCAGCTTCCAGGCTCAGCACTGTGTTTGCATGTCAGGCTGGATGCCGCCAATAAGAAAGGATATGCGGAAGCCCCACTCCAACCAGGAGAATTAGATTTCTAAAAACTCTTCTACTATAAGGTAAGAAACATGGAAACCTTGTAAGAAATTAGAATTAGAGACACAGATCTCTTCAACAAAGATATGAAACCTTAGGAAATAGTGTTTTTTATGTTCTTAAATACTAAACAATTATATTTCTTTACATATATGATAATGGCAATTTTACTCAGCACCTATTTTGTTTTTATTTAATGCCAATTTTCTGGTTCCAAAGTTAGAGTTTAAAAGAGTATATTCCCTCTAGTTCAGTTCACCTTTACAAGAGACTTAGCCTCACAATGCGACCAACAATAAGGCAGGTTTGTGCCCCCTTTCCCCTAACGATCAGAGGAGGCAAGTGAGGAGGACTTCACGGGCAGAGTATAAGTTGATGGAAAGGTGCATGCAGTGAGGAAGGAAGGAAGCAGTTCAGGGGATCAGAGGATGCTTGCCTTCAGAATACTGAGCAGGTCACAGTGGTACAGAAGACAGTCAGCTAAGGCTCCTTCCGGTCCACAGTGGCAATGTGCATCCAGGTTGTCCCTGAGAGAAACAGTTCCACTTGATTGTGACCTGCACAGGTTGACAACTGAAATTAACCTTCACACCCAACTCTCATGAGTTCAGCAAACACCACATGCTTTATTTCAAATAATGAGCCCTTTTGTTTGTGGGCTTGTGTTTGGTTAATATCTGAGTTTATGTTATAGAACTTTAGCTTCCCAATCTCCAGAATTAAAAAGAACAGAAATCCTGAGATGAAAAAGGTCATAGTCAAGTGTGATATACTTGACCTGATGCAGCTCAGTGTCTGCTTTCAGTTTCTGTCATCATCAGGTGTCTTTGGAAAGAAACCTGTGTCAAAGCCCGAGTGTTTCAGCTCTCTGCCAGTCAGTACTGCACAGCAGATTTAGGGTCCAGAGTGGTATACCCCTCATTTTATTTCTCCTAAATCTCCATTCCAAAAATCTCCAGTCCTCCACTATTTCTTACCTTAACTTTTCTAATGCCATTCCCAGGCCTCTATTCCAAATAATCTTAACAAAAGTGGTTTGCAATTGAAGTGCATTATGTTTCCAATCGTACAAAAAAAAATGCACAAATATATCTGAGTATATTAGCATTTCTGTAAGAGCAAGTTTTAAGTAGAACAGAATCATAAGAAAACAAATGTGCTCTATTCTAAAGCACTCTGAATGCACATGCTATAAAATGCAAAAAGCAATATAGGAAAAATCTTCAAATAAACTTTCTTCTTCATGATTTCCATGAAGGAGAACTTGATAATCAAGGGATGCAAAAGAGAAACACTAAATTTTATATTAGCATGTTTTGAATTTTGTACCTTGTGCTTGTATTACATATTCCAATGACAAATACAAAGTCGACAATGAGTACTGACTCCTTGCTGGCAAGGGTGATGTTCTTTATTTAACTTTGTGACCAGATGAGAGATGACAGTGTGCCCATGGAAGAAAGCAGGAGGAAGACAGGAATCAGTAAGAGTTTTTGAAGGAAAAGGACAGTGGACATCTTCATTACATTTCTACAAAGACTAAATTGTTCAGAGTTAACCATTTCCTGAAAATTCTTCCATGAGTAACCAGAATTTTTTCCTGAGTTTTCATTTTCATAAGAGCAGTGAAACAGGTTAGCTCAAAATCACATATAGCTATACCCTCTCTTTTAAAGACAGGGTGGAATGGGATTTCTTGTAATTGCATGGAATTATCTTCCTCTTAGTCTAAAGTTGTTCCCAGTACAAAATGTAAAAAGAATCTTTGCTGAATGTATAGTTTGCTGAGTTCTTGCCACCATTTCTATTAATTGTTTCTATCCAGGGATGACTGGTCTGGCAGTGGTTCCTTCTTCCAGTTGTGTGGCTGAGGAGGGTCCCACCTCTCTCCCTTTGTGTCTGTGGGTGGCTGTTTGTGTCTGTGTATGTGTATGTCTGTTCATCTGTGTTTGTCTCTGTGTATCTCTCTATGTTGGTGTGTATCTGTGTATGCCTGTGTGTGTCTGTGTGTGTTTGTGTGTCTGTATGTGCCTGTCTGCCTCTCATTATTTCAGCTTATTTCACAGGTGGTGATGAGAGGTTTTATCCTAATTATATCCATACTGAGTCCAAGCCCTCCCTTTCACAAACTCTGGACCCCCTGTGTTTCATACAAATAGTTATTCACTCTGGTGTATATGTGAAGGGGGAATTTTTGAAACCCTTGTGTGGTGAGCTAGAAAATACAATGAGAGAAAATTTTAAAAACAGTATTTTTGTGAAGAAATACAGTGATCCATACCCTACAAGCAAAAGACCTGACAACAGAGGTTTCTTTCCCTTCTGTCTTTGCCAAACAGGCAGAAAGCTATGGAGTCCGGAGAACAGCACCCTGCGGTTTTCTTTTCTGAGACACAGGCTTCACTCATTGGTGTTAGAGTCTGTGCAAGGGCTTTGATTTCAAATGGATTTTAACTGTCTTCCATTTTCATCTTTTCAAAGATATGTTTTCTACCTCTTATTTTTAAGTGTTAACCCACAAATTGAACACAGCTTGTGCTTGGCAAATGAATATTAAATGCTTTTTCCTGGAAAATGTGTTTGCTCATTAAATTTGACAGTCATTGCTTATGTGGTGAATGTTGCTGGAGCCAAGAACTATCTGGCATGGCTTCCAGTGACAGGTCCATTATTTTAATTGCCTTTAACCTATAATCAATATTTACTGCTTTCCAGAGAAAGAGACTGCATAGTTAAGCAGTATAAAAAGTGAGTTTGTTCTTCTGCACCTTTTTGTTTCTGCTTTTACATCTAAAGATAATATTAAATGCTTCCTCTGGGTACTAATTTCTTTATCAAAACTGTTTCCTATCATATTTTGTTAAATGCTTACATTGGCTGAATCACATCTATTTGAAATGAAACACTTTGAATTCATGGCTAACTGTGATTCAAATTTGTCTTCAACATAATTCATCTATGTCATCTTTTTGTTTGTTACTGGAAGAAGGTTCTAAAGTGTAACAGCATTTACAGAAGAATGCATGCTTTCAGGCATAAAACCAGGAAGTTTGCTTTGAAGTTTGGAGAAAGGTCTTGCCTGCAGGGGAAAGACAGGGGGCCCTAGCTGGGAGAGGGAAAGCAATGACAACAGTGATGCCCTGATGCTTTCAACATGCAAATTGACAATGGAAGCCATTGGTAATTATTAAGCAGTGGTGTCATTGTAAAAAGAGCCATCCGACAGTAATATGAAGAGAAACTAAGATAGTGGAGTCAAGAGAGGGGGATCGGTTTTAATGTAAATGAATATCGCAGTAAAATAAATACAGCAACGCTGTGCATCAGGAATGTTGTAATTGTGTGTCTATGCAGATACCTAGGCACAGGAGTGTCCACTGCAAGATTTTTATAATAACAATTGTTTGGAAAGAGCTTAAATCATTAAAATATTAGAGATTGGTAAAATAAGCATTCTACAATTCAGTGTTATGAAACCATTTAATTTGATTTTTAAGACATACTTAGTGACAAAATAATATTCATGAAACAGAAAGTAAAAAGTGCATATGCAGATGATACATTCCTATCACATGCAAATAAACATATCTAGAAGGAAACACTCAAACGATATCTCAAATGACTAAATTCTCATTCATTTTAATTTTCTCCTTTTTATAAATTTTTTAAAAGATTTTATTTATTTAATTTGAGAGAGAGGGGAAGGGAGGGAGAAAGAGAGACAAAGAAACATCAATGTGCAGTTGTCTCCCTCACACCCCCAACTGTGGACCTGGCCACAACCCAGGCACGTGCCTTGACTAGGTTGGGACCGGTGACCTTCAGGTTTGTAGGCCAGTACTCAGTCCACTGAGCCACACCAGTCAGGGCGAATTTTCTCCATTTATTTGGCTTCATTTTCTAAATTTTTGCAGTGGGTAAGCATTCACATACTAGCTGCAACTGCCCTCACAACAGTGGACATGGGCATGAAATCTAAGAAGAGTCAGAAATCTAGACATCAACGTTAGCTTCAACTGGCATTTCATGACTTTGAATTCACTTGGATTCCTAATAAATTTCAAGTGATTGACCAATAATTCCACATTATATTATTAAGTAATGGCCTGCAATGTAGTTCTTCCTCAAGCATTAACCTGATGCACACATAGCCTTAATTTTGGAGAGATATATGAAAAAAGATGACAGTTTCACAGTCCACATGCTTATGTTTGGTGACTTTCCACAGTACAGCCTCTAGTGACCAGGTCCAGTTATACTGAACCAGGAGTATCTAAAATCAGCAAACTGTTGATGGTTTTAGCTACAAAGAAATGAAGGTCTCTTCCCAAATAAAATCTAAACTCCCTTATATTTTAACACAAAGTATTTTCAGCTGACACAGACAATGAATTAAGCACCAGACAAACATCATATATGTTTAGTATAGAAAAAAAAGTGACTTTTCCAGTCACAGACAACATGCACCAACTAAAGAATTGTGATTTATTTCAAAAAAATATTTCTCACGGTCTATGATGTGCATAACACTGCATTAAACCATGTAAAACTTAGAAAAATTGTGAAATGCACTATAATCTCAAGGAGGTAATAGTCAAATAGATAAAATAGGTATTGATGTCCAGAAAGCAAGGTAAGTATAACAAAGTAGATATAAGAAGAAGAAATACACAGATGAACTAGTTTAACTGGACAATGAACGGAACTCATTAAGTCTCAGGTCTTCAGAAGAATCTGAAAACCATACAATGGGTACCAAGAAGCTTTCATCTCAGTGGGAAGGCAGGAGACCCAGGACACATCAAGAAATTATGGAACCTATTACACAACCATCTGCCTGCATGTCCCTGTAGACAAAATGGAACCCCCTCTACTGAATGAAAGTTTTCAGCTAGAAGAGAGGTTGTACATATGAGAATTTTGAGAATCAAGAAGCAGTGGATTACTTCTGTAATCACTGTGACTGGCACTTCTGAGCAGCCCTGTCCTCAACTGTAGTACATGTAGGAGAGCAGGGGCAAGAATCTAGACAGTACAGTACGTTTAGTTTTCTTAAATGAATTTCCCATTTTGACCATAGACTGCCTCTTCACATTGCCAAAATCCAGTGGTTTCTGGTGGTTTGAAAACATAGCTCACTAAATAACTATAAAGCTTATGAGCAAGTGAATCAGAGTATAGGACACATGACACTTGGTAGCATAAACAATGTATGTTGTTCTTTTGAAAGATTTAGAATAATGATTTGGTAACATGTAGAGTTATAAGATCTTTTCAAATTAAGCTTTGATATCTGTTATAAATATGTAATATATCTGTTGTAAGAACCAGCGCTCAGAATTTTGAACAGAAACCTATTTATTTTTAGCAGAATGGGGTAAATGCTTGCACTGTGCAATTCAAATCAAGGGACAGGAAGCTGAATAATTAATAAATATTGTTCAGACAACTAGCTAAGTAGTTTGATAAAATAAATAACACAAAATCCCTCCTTCATTCTTTGTACCATCCAAATTGTTCAAGTGGGTAAAATATGAAAATAGTCCATTAAAAAATGTAAGAATCCTTACTAGCTTTAAAAATTTTTTAAAGCATTCTCAGAATCGGGAAAGTCTGAGTATGGCATTAAATTCAGACAACATAAAACATAAACTGAAAATATAAAAATTTTAAAGGGTGTGTATGGGATGGACACACACACACACACACACACACACACCCTGAGACAGATACATAGGAAAGTTGCCCTGCACCCCTGAGGGATGCACAGTTCTTGAGGTTTCTGCTAATGATCCTTATCCTGTGTGTTTCCTCCCCTAAGGTATGGGGACCTGGGGACTAGATTCTAACAGACAGAAAATGGTAAAAACGATAGCTGTTCCTTCCATGATTAGGTCTCAAAAGGACTGTGGCTTCCTTTCTGGCTCCCATTCCCTTAGGCCACCAGCTACCATATCCTGAGGACACATGAGCAGCCTGTGGAGAGGTCCAGGTGACACAGAAACAGGACCAGTTGGCTCCACTGAGTGAACTTTGAAGGGGGCTGTTCACTGTCCATGCCTCGTGATGGGGCAGCCCTGCTCTCTTCTACCTGTTTGCACAGAATAGAGAGATAATAAATGCTTGCTGTTCTAAGATGATAAGTTTGGGGATAATTTGTTATACCACAATTGATAATCAATAAACCTCATAATTCTTAAAATACAAATTACACAATTAGACCTAATCATTCACCTATCACATCAACAAAGACTGAAGGTTAAAGATGCCCACTCTTGATACCATGTGAGACAGGAGACTCACCCTTACTGTCTGCAATGTATGAATGGGGTCATTTTTAGGGGAAGAGTATGCCAATGTGCATTAAAGCTTTAAATGTTCACACCATTCCCCCAGAGATTTATCTGATCACAGATCTGAGCCAGTACTCAAACCATGTGACCATCCACAGAGGACTGATACCTTCCTACGATTTACCATATAATGGGCTATTCTGTGGAGATGTCTACATGTGCTCATATATAAAGTTGCCAAGGAAATAAAGCTAAGTTCCCTTTGGATTACTTTCCATTTTATTTTGCTCAATTTTCTGAAGGACAATGCATTTTGGGAAACAATTTTTCATGGTGCCACACTGACAGGAAAATCTTCACTGTGTAACCTGCTCAATTTAACTGCTACCTACTCAGGTATCAGTTGATGCCACTGAATAAATCAATGAAAGTGTTAGTGACTGAGGTCTTTACTAACCACAGTCCAATGACAGGTCAGCAAATCATGAGGGAGTCAAATCTGGGGCTGCCCTCTCCTCAGTTTCATGCAAAGCGGGAAAATGTTTGTAAGAAGTTTATTTTCGTATCATCATTTGGCAAGGTTTACAGATGTTTTATTATTAAACATAATTAAATTAAACTTTAAAATATACTTTTGTATCAGCTGTGTTTTCATAAAGAAGACATTTTTAAATGCCTGAGTAATTCAAACATAGTCATTGGAAGTGATGCAAACATCTTAGGTCACATTCGAGCTCTGTAGCTCCATCCTGTTCCTACAAGTATGTCTCAGGTAAATACCATGGTGAAAATCCAGACCTGAAAGTCGATCCTCTTTTATGAGACTTTCCACTTACTGCTCAGCTTGTGTGGCAGCCAGCTGGAATTCTGGTTCATTCATGAAGCTGGTGAGGGTTTGACAAGAGGGACAGAGTTGCCACCACCAGGGCAACTCACAGATTTATAGACCTGGGTAGAAATGGTTGAATCACAAAACCCAAATTCCTGGTTTTTCAGGTTAGTAAAATAAGGTGAGGAAAGATAAACTATTGCTCAAGGTCAGGCATCAGGTACACCCCAAGGCAGCACCTGGAGGCTGAGTTTAGACCCTTCCACAACAATATCCTCATGTGATCATTTCACTTTCAAATATCAGTGTATTTATATAAATGTAAACGTATGTGCAAATATATTTTTCTTAAATCTGGTATATTTCATATAGTAATATTTTAATAATAGATTAAATATTGTGTCGGTTTGATTTCCTCATAGACATAAAATCATTATTTATATTTAGCAAAGGTAAGAGACTGAAAGATGAGCTTATTCAAGTCATGTGAACATTGTTTCCAAGCCTCTTTTAAGAGTGAGGTTGTAAAGTCATGAATTTTCCATTAAGGGAAAGACATCTTATACCTCCTAGCACCTGCCTAAATCACCAAAACACTATCCTCTTATCTTTCCCATGATGTGTTACTCAATCTAATAGTGTGTCCTGTGTAGACATTATGAAAGAACAGGACGGATGGGAATGGATCTCTTCCTCTAAATTTCTGCTAAACCTGTTTTGTTCTTGGGCATTATCATGTTGGGTCATATGAAGACATGATAACATGTAAGGCAATTGTAAGTTACTCTACTTGTCCTTCAAGATGCAAAGAATAATACCTACTTCTAATAATTAGATAGTAGCAGCAAGGAGTGAGCCTAGAGCATATCCAGTGTGTCGTAACCTTGGGTTTACATCTACTTTGGGCCCTTCTTATGAACTTTACCAAGTTAATGTCACCTAACATAAATACAGGGTTTCATCGTAAAGCAGGATAATCACAGCCCCTGTGGAGTTTTGTTCTGTGGAATAATCTAAAGAAATATGCGTAAACTGACAGACTCAGAGCTGCTTTGTGACATTTGCCTTCTCATTCCATGCCCTGCAGCATTTTACAGACCTGCATGTATTTGCTTTATTACTTAACCTTAGAGAGTATCAACAATAAAACCCCACAGTTTCCTACAATTTAAATAAGTATATTCTAATAGGAAACCAGAAACACCAAGTTTAATAGCTAATAAATGAAGATTTGTATAATTTTTAATACTGTGAACATTTTCATGTCCTTCCAGGATTCCCTGTACTAATGTGTTACCTCCTCTTCTCCCACCACTAACACATCACTAATAGAAATGCATCCATTCTAACTTCAAGGGCAGAAACACTTAGTCTGGAAGCTGAGGACTGTGTTGATACTTTTGCATGAGGAAGTTCTGAATGCTTTTCATGCACCGTGTGCAGAACACTGTCTCTGTGGAGTCTTGTCTTAAAGACATCAGTCCCTTGGTGACACACTGTGAAGGGGATGCTAGAAGGGCCTACACAGCTTTAAGACCGAGGTGCAGAGAGCTTGCCTTGAAATGAAATATTTATCCTGCAAGTTGTTCCTAAACATGTCTACTTCACTGGGAGTAAAGTGGACATCTGATCTCTTCTCCTGAGCTTAGTAATTGTACCTAGTCTTATGCTGGTATCCTCTGCTCCCCCCCACCACTAACCTGTACGATCCTATGTGAGGACAGTGGCAATGATCCCTACTTACCTCTGGGACCCTACTCTCATTCTGCGCTACCCACCAGAAGTCAGTGCAAGCAATAACAAGCAATCATCTCCACATGATGATCTGGGGATCCTTCATGTGGCATTCAGTGTGTTGTGGTCACCAGCCACAGGTCGCTCTCACAGCTAAGCAATGTGATCAGATGGGTCATCATGAACCCCAGGACAAAACTGCTACTCAGTTTTGCCTCAGAATCCCTTTCTCTACTGACTTCTCCTTTATCTTTTTCAGCTCTAAATCCTAATATGATTTATACCCCTTTCCTCCTTTTCAATCTCACTCAGAGCATACCCAGTCTTTTCTTCTTATATCAGTGGTTGTGCACCTTGGCAAAGTACAGGACTCAGTGAAAAAACAAAACAAAACAAAACAAAACCAAACAAGTGTTGAGGGAAAGAGGCATGGGGACTGGGTAGAGGTAAATAAAGGAGTAAAAATGGGGACAAAATGAGACTGCTTGGGGCAATGGGTACATCATGATGCAGTGTGCAGATAATATTCTCTGAGTTATACACTCAAAACTGTATATTTTGTGAACCAATGTCACTCCCAATAAATTCAATTAAAAAAAAAATGCTTGTCTTCAGTCCCACTCTCCCAGCTGCATAAGAAACTTATCTGGGGCCTGGTTTGGGTATTTGGATGTTCTAACCACTCCCCAGGAGTCCTGTGCCCTCAAGGTCAACAGCCACGGTCATGTATTGTAATTGTACATGACATGTAGCACCTTTGTAAAGTTTATATATCTTACATGTTTGGGGGGACTCATTTGCATCTGTATGAGTTTTCATATGTTTATAACCTACTAATGTCACATAATTATTTCATAGTTTTCCAAAACTGTATAAATAAAAAATATATTAAAACCCAAAATAAACCAATATACCTCTTTTAAAATTTTAATCATATAAATTAAGATTAAAAGATCTCTAACTGTTTCTACCACCCCTCCCCAAAATTAATCATTGTCAACAAAAGGCTCTGTAGCATCCCATATGCTTTCATATGAGGCAGGAGGGACAAATTCAAAGACTCTGGCTATACCTGGAGAGTTCAGAGAACAGCTAGAAGGCCAATGTGGCTTCAAAGGGGAGGAAGGGAGCGACAGGCAGAAATGATGCCACACAGTGACATGGAGACACACCACATGCCACAGGAGTGCCCACATCTTTTACTCTGAAAGAGACAGAGAGCCATCAAAGCATCACATGCTCTGAATAGAGAAATGACATGATCTCACCCAAGTTATTTAAAGATGACTTTGTTTATGTGGAGTGAGGAGCTGGAGTTGCTAGTGGAGATGGAGGACATGGGCAGAAGCAAAGATTCTGATTAGAAAACTAGTTTCATAATCCATGACAAAGGTGACAACAAGCTAGGCCACAGAGTGGGGAATGAAGGTGCTGAGGAGTATTTGCATTCTGGATACATTTTGAGAGCAGTACCAGTGGAATAGGTATGAGTATGAGAGGAACACAGGACTTTTGGTTGATTCTCCGGTTTCGAAACTGAACAAATAAAATTGTCATTACACACTTGCTCCAAAATAATGTCTCCCTCCTTATTATAAGAAAGAAATGATGATGCTATCTACAGAAATTATTGTTGGGAATTTTAACTCAGAGCACATATAGAAAGTGCCTAGGGCACAGCTTGGTTCATGAGTATCCCACTAGTGACAGATGTCATAGAAGGTCACTGTCAGTGCAGACAGTGGAATTCAGTAAAATCTGAAAGATTAAGCCATTACCTGAAGTATCTCCTGGCTATGAGACTCAAGTGATCAAGGTAACTAATTACATAGGGAGCCTAACTATGTTGGTCAAAAATATCCAAATAAGAAAAGTGACTAGGGTTTGTTGAGTATGCTTGCAAATTAGAGAAAAAAGTGAAGGGTATGCAAAGCAAAATAAAGAAAAATACACAGGGAACCAACAGTAAAGGGAAGGAAACTGGGGCTCAAATCTATGATTTGGAGCAGAAAGAAGAAATAAACATTCAACCACATGGAATGAAGAAATAAGAATTCAAAAAAATGAGGAGGCTTTGCAGCTTCTGGGACAACTTTAAATGTTCCAACATCTGCATCATAGGGGTGCGAGAAGGAAAAGAAGAAGAGCAAGATATTGAAAACTCACTTGAAAAAATAATGAAGGAGAACTTCCCCAACCCGGCAAAGGAAATAGACTTCTAAGAAGTCCAGGAAGCTCAGAGAGTCCCAAAGAAATTGAACCCAAGGAAGCACACACCAAGGAACATCATAATTACATTACCCAAGATGAAAGATAAGGAGAGAGCCTTAAAAGCAGCAAGAGAAAAGGAGACAGTTACCTAGGAAAGAGTTCCCATAAGACTATCAACTGATTTCTCAAAAGAAACCTTACCAGCAAGAAGGGGCTGGAAAGAAGTATTTGAAGTCTTGAAAGGCAAGGACCTATACCCAAGATTATTCTATCCAACAAAGCTATCATTTAGAATGGAAGGGCAGATAAAGTGCTTCTCAGATAAGGTAAAGTTAAAGGAGTTCATCATCACCAATCCCTTATTATATGAAATGTTAAAGGGACTTATCTAAGAAAAGGATGATCAAAACTATGAACCATAAAATGACAAACTCACAACTATCAACAACTGAACCTAAAAACAAAAACAAATTAAGCAAACAACTAGAACAGGAACAGAATCACAGAAATGAAGATCACATGGAGGGCTATCAGCAGGGAGGGAGGGGGGAGAATGGGAAAAAAGATACAGGAAATAAGAAGCATAAATGGTAGGTACAAAATAGACAAAGGGAGGCTAAGAATACTATCGCAAATGGAGAAGCTGAAGAACTTATATGTATGACCCATGGACATGAACTAAGGGGGGACGGGATGCTGGTGGGCAGGGGGGTACAGTGCAGAGGGGAATAAAGGGGACAAAACATGGGACAACTGTAATAGCATAATCAGTAAAATATACTTAAAAAAAAGAAGGTGACTAGAGATAGTATCTGTTTTGTAGCCTTGAAACGTAGGATGAATTTCCACAGGGAATTGGGAAATTGATCTCTGTGAATCAGGTGATTGGGTGCCTAACTAATTTTTTAGTTTGGAGTAGGAGGTAACAGATGGTCATAGAAGTAGACATTTAAGTATAAGATGCAAACCACAGCAAAGTAATTGAATGCAAGGGGAACAAACCCAGTGCTGGGGCCATATGTACCATGCATGTGCTTAAGTGTAAGCCGGGGATGGGGCAGGGACCACACGTGGAGCATGGAACATGTTTAGAGCAGGGAAGCTGTCCTGTGTGGTGTCATAATGGTGGGTACAGGTCATTATGCACCTGTCCTACCCCACAGAGTATACAACACCAAGAGTGAGCCTCACTCTTATGTACTTATGGATTATGGGGCATTGACATAGCTCATCAATGGTAACACATGCCCCACATGTGGAAACTGGTGATGATGGGAGGCTGTGCATGTACATGTGTGAGGGAAATATCTGCAAATCTCTGCACCTTCCCCTCAATGTTGCTGTGAATCTAAAACTGTTCCAAAAAATAAAAAGAGTCTTTCTTTTTAGAAGCCTGAAGTAGACAGTAAAATACAATTAAAACCTTTGTATGTGCAAAATGAATGTTATTGCCAGTCCTCCAAGACTGGCTCAGAGTGGGCCCTTGATTACTTCTCCATTAAGTAAACAAGTGAAGAGAATGATATCAGGGATATGAGGAGGGTTTGTGGGAGCCACTGCAAGGACTTAACATTAATGTAGGAGACAACATGCTGTGACGACTGCTTTGAGCCATATTTCCTTCATCTGTAAAAAAAAAAGGGGGGTAATAATTCTTGCCTCAAGGGTTTTAAACAGGGTCAGGTGTATAAAGGTTTCAGAATATATGGGGCATGGCAAGTAGTAAGTTTTCAGTAATGCCAATGTTAGGTGGGACTGAGGATGAAAGTACCTGGCACTCAGGACTCAGCGGTATTCACAGGTCCTGCTAAGAAGAGACTGGATGGAAAGAGAGCAAGCATGTGGCACCCTATTGCAAATGGCTCTAGGTGTCTGCATTTCTGTACCTAATTCATCGATAATATTGTTTAGGTCCCCTCATGCAACTTTAGTCTTATAAATCAGACACATGAGCCAAGTAGACATAATAGTTCATCCAGTTATGATTTGGAGCCACGGGAGGAGCTACACCTGCTGGAGAAGAACTTAGAGAGAAAGAATGAGGACATGGCTGCTCCAGTGAGCACTGTTTCTACTATCAACGCAAACTTCCTAAAATGGCACCCAAACAGATAAACTTCCTGTTTTGGTCAGCCAGAAAGTTTTCTGAAATGTCATGCAAATAACTATTTTTTTGTTGTTGTTGTTGATTCTGGTAAGTCTTGTCCTAGCTTTAAGTATTTCCATTAGTGTTCTTATAATATTTTCTAATGAATGCACATTGTAGTGGTTAATTTTATATGTCAGTTTGACTGGTCAACAGGACACCCATGTATCTGGTTGCACATTATTTCTGGGTGTGAATAAAGTAAGCAGATCACTGGCTCTAACACTGGATGTTCTCCGGTTCTTTGAGGGCCTAATCATAGGACAAAACAGTGGGTGCGGACTGTATATGCTCTCTGCCTAACTGAGCTGAAACATTGATCTTTTCCTGACTTTCTGTTCAGACAGGAATTTACATTGTTGCTTCCTCAGCACTCAGGTGTCAGACAACACCACAGCCTTTCCTGAGTCTCCAGCTTGCAGAAAGCAGGTGGGACTTCTTACCCTCCTAATCATATTAATCAATTCCTAGTAATAAGTCTCATTAGATAGATAGACAGGCAGAGAGATGAGAGGTAGATAGATCATAAATGGATAGATGGGCAGATGGATGGATAGATAGATAGGTCCAAATGGTTGTTTCCCCAGAGAACCCTGACTACTATGCATACATGAAAATACATATCAAAAAATTAGAAAACAATGTGCTTTGCATGTGAAAGTTACTCAGCACAATTATAATCATTAAACTCTTATTGGAAAAATGATTACATCACCAAATAATGATGAATACAACTTGAGTTCCATAAAACACTAATTCACATGCTGGTCCTTTGCCTATTTTCTGTCAGATTCACCTCTGTCCTTCTCATAATCTACTGTGACACGGAGCCTGCACCTCCCAGATGCTCTCACCAACAGGTACTAGCTATGATGTAGCAATGGGATGTCTACTCAGGATGGGAAGGTGCCAGAAAGCAAGAAAACTGGGGGTTTCTAGTTCTCCATTCCTGCTAGAAGGGCATTTCCAATGCCAACCGGAACCCTCCTGTGGTTGTAAGGTTTCACAGGACAGGCCTTCTCCCCCTTATCCCAGCTTTCCAGGCTGGACAGCTCTGGTTCTAGATTCTGTCTGGTGACCCAGGTGCTGGCCTCCATGAGGCCACTCCTCCTACAGGTGGCGATAGCTTTCTGATTTGCTAACTGGCCCACCTTAGGTTTATTAGCTTTTCTATCAGCTGTGCAGAAATGTCTGTAATTTACTCCCTTCATTGGAAATACAGATGGTGGTTTCTGTTTTCTTGAATGGATTTGATTCATAAGAAAGAAAAAGATATTTAAAATGCTGTTTTCTTCCAGCTTTGATGATGCATAAATACAAGTAAAATTGTCAGATATTTAGAGTATACTACATGATGATTTGATGTACATATATCTTATAAAAGGATTCCCCCATTGAGTTAGTTAATGCCCATGTATTTACCTGTTTGTGTATGTGAACATTTAAGTTCTACTCTCTTAGCAACTTTCAATTATGTAGACAGTGTTGTCAACTACAGTCACTGCATTTTCCATGAGACCCTCAAGCCATATTTATCTCACAGATGAAAGTTTGTACCTTTTACCAACTCCCCTACTCTCCCCTACTCTCCAGTTCTTGACAACAACTTTCTACTCTGTTTCTATGAGTTTGACTAAAAGGTAGTGATTTGTTTAAAAATTGTCAAAAAAAAAATCTTAGGAAGAGACACCTCAGCAAGAGTTTCTTGCCTGTAGAAATTTCCAAAGCCCTTAGTATGTTAGAGGGCAGGGTGGATTTTCCTTTTTTAAATTGAATTTTTTGGGATGTTGGTTAATAAAATTATATAGGTTTCAAGTGTACAATTCTATAATACAACCAGGCAGACTTTCAAGAGGAAAATGTAAGTAATAAGCTCCCTAACTTATTACTCCAAAGATACATTTTTTTTCCTCATGAATTATCTATAAATACCCAATAGAATTAGTGTTACACAGAACAGAACTTGGAAATACTTTTAAGGTAAACTATCTGTAGTCTGAAAACTTTGTATATAGCAGACAAAAGTGGGGCAACCACTTTTTAAACTTTTGTCAGCGGTCACTAGACACATTCCTGCTTACAAAAACCTGAAACAAATACCTTGGAAATTAGAGGAAGGAGGAGTGGGCTCAGCACACCAAAATCATCTCCCTCATTCTATTTCATTTGCAATATTATGGTGGACAGAGTTGAGTTATTTCATGCTGAAATGCCTTTTGCAAACTTGGTAATGGGATCCATTTAGTGGCGTTTGGACCTTGGAAATGCCATTGCATTTCATTTATAATGAAACTGATGAGGTTTGAAATGATATTAAATGTGCCAGATTGGGGGAAAAGTCCAAATAGATTCCTACAGAATGTTATTAACTTGGAAATGGTTCAATGAGCATTTGGCATTTTCACATGGGTAGGTTTAATTTGCTGAGTGAGAACCATGAGCTGGGAAGACATAAAGCTCTGTATTTTTGTCACTTTAACATTTATGTTTGTCATTTATGAGCCCAGGCTGAGAGTTGATTAAATTTCTGCCTTGTAGCCTTTGGGTTTGTAACATATGGATATTTGGTTATGTTCCCCTATTTGTCTTGTTGATAGTCCTTTTACACACAGGCACTTCCATATTAATAGTTGGTTCAAACAGGACTAAGAGAAAAAGCAATGAAGACATGGCCACCTGTAAATAAACTCAATGCTCCACGCCTAATGACTCAGCATTCAGTATCTGGGATAAGACCTTACTGTATTTCTACAAAGCCAAGACAGGTATGTCGTGGGATGGAACAACATTTTCTTTAATTAGGTGGAGTGAAGCAAAAAAAGCAGCAGGGAGAAATATCAGGAAACAAGAGGTCTATGGGACAGATTCCAATGAACTAAAAAGTAGAATGAATTCCAGCACACAAAGGTCTACAGACATAGCAGAGTGACATCAGAATTCCCCACAGTGACTTGCAAATGCCTGTGCATCACATGTTTCATGAATATGAGAGTTCTTGCTGTGGACCATGTTCTAGGAGTCAGAGCCCTGACCTGGGGAGCTCAGAAATTTCGGGTGTGGCACACAGCCTTGACTGTACTCAGACAGGGCTGTGGGCTCTCACTCACATCTGTTCATTTTTTTGTTCACAGACATTTGGACTCCTGCTCTTACAGGCTCACAGCTAGGTTATGGGGACTTTCATGCAGCTTATATCATGGGGTGGCAGGAAGGGATGTGTGGGGGCCAGATGGTAAGGAAACAAACACACACATAAGAGAAATCTCAGAATTAAACAGGTTGATGAAATGCCAATGAAAAAGTTGTATAGTTGAATGGCTGCTGGCAGGGCCTGGGGGTCAGTCCTCCTGGTTCCAGCAGCCAGGATAGGGAGATGCAATGTGGGGAGGAAAGCAGGTTCAGGTCACAGCAGACTCCTCATTCACAAAGTGAGGTGTTTGGGGATAATAGATTCAAGTACCCGTGAGTTCTAAAAGATTCTGATCTCTGTGATTAAGATAAAACCTTGCTAATTCATTAGGAAGAACACAAGAATAAACCAGAGAAAACACAGGATGATTAATTAGTGTCTGGAAAGAAAAACAAATAAAAATTCAGCAGTGACTGTGGTCCTGAAAAACTATCATGGAAAGAGTGGTTTAACTATAAAATAAAAATGTAATAAAAATACAATGTTTTATATATTAATAACTTAAACAACCCAGTTTTGCTATATTTCTTTTCTTGGAATTGTTACATAGATACGATGTTTTATTCACAAAAGATAAAGTTGTTTTTTCATCATCATAGATGCCTCAGTGCGAATCATTTTTGCTCAATTACTTATTCATCTCTGTTACCTGATCTGCTAGACGAGGATGGAGTAGCCATCATCAAAATGCAGACTAGATCTCGGGTGCTGTCCCATGTAGAGAAACACCTCATCATGGATTGGTACAGAGAAGGCACACTCAAGGGAACAAGGCTGTGATGTAGAAAAAATTCTTCCACAAATTTCAGTGCTGCATTTGCCACAAGAGTTTCAGCCAATGCTGCTGGGGGCTCTAATTTGCCAAGCTGTCTCAAATTAGAACAAGGGCTAGACCGTTGTGAATAACTCCTTGACAAGTTGTTGTACGTAGGCTGCTCTCAGCCAGGGATTGGAAAGGTAAGGCAGCTTCCTTCATCTGAGGACAATTTACAGAGAGAGGCAGCTCCCAGCCACCAGTAGCCAGCACTCTTGGCAGTTGGAGGATTAGGGCCAGTTTGAAAGGTGCGTCGCTACACCTGGCCGCGAGGGGCGCTAGACTACAGTACAGCAAAGCACACAGACACTGGGATCACTGTTTCCTTTTGGAACCACGACTCTTACTTGTGAGGTTTTGAGTTAATTTTTAACTGGCCTGATCTAGTTTATATGCTCAAATATAAAGCTTGCTGAATATCAGAAGTCTTATGCAAAGATCATTTCTGCCGTTTTCCTGCTTATGTCAGAAGGGAAAGCCAGGTGTGGCAGGTATTTCTTGAACTCCTATTATGGAATTCCTAGATGTGTTCCTGTGTCTCCCAGGAGGGTAGGACCCCATATTTCTCCTCACCTAGAGTGGTGACAGGTGGAAAGCCTGGGGACACCCAGACAGGCCCGTTCTACAACAGGCATTGTGCTTCCTTTACCACACCTGGCATAGATAGGTAAGATGCTTTGTACCTACCATGAGGTCAGTAATACAACAGGGTGTAGGATTCCAGGGAGAAAGCAGAAAAGGAAGACTGTTAGGTTATTCAAGAAAATCTTGCCCAATAAAAGTTTCTCCACTTGACTTAGCCCAGTACATTTATATTTTCTAAAGAACTAATTCCAAAGCTCGTCTATTTAGAAAAAAGAAAAGAGAGAGAGCAAGAGGGGGAAAGAGAGAGAGAGAGCGAAATGCCAAGGGTGTTGGCTGAAGAATCAGGAAGCACTGAGTGGCCATTATCTAGGAAATCTTCTCCCCTTGCAAAATAATCCTGAATCTGGCCATTAAAAACACATTTTCATTTCTCTTATTCTTTATGTTGTATTCAGTCATATCATTAATAGTACAGACAGTTGGGGGAGACAATGTGAGCACAACATTCTAACACTGAGAATAAACACTTTTGAGGCTTTCATAATTAAAAGTTTTTACATTAATTTTAAAACTTATTTCTGAAAAATAAACAAATAAGATGTGTTTTGGCCCTGACCTATCTTTATTAAAGATATTATTGTTAGTTAATTTTCTGGAAAACTGAAAATATTTGAACACTGTAAATTACCTGAAAACTGTGTCTTGTCAACTTTTAATAATTTTGAAAATGGCAGAGAGAAAATGGGCTATTGCAATAGTCTTTGAACATTTTTTCCTTGTCCCGGTGAAAACTGAAATACATGGTTTTCTCTCTGAGGAATTCAGGCAGCTTCATATAATGGCCAAGCAACAGTTCTCTCTTCGCCTTAAAAGCTTTCTTCCTATAATCAAGCTTCACTAACTCACTGACTGGGTTCTGCTTTAAACTAATTTTTATTAATAGTATCAATGATTCCCACAGACTGTAAGATTTCTAGATAGGTAATCTTTGATTTACAAATGCAATATTTTTTTGACTACTCACACCAGTGGCATACAGCTTAGGGGAGGTCAGCCCAAACAAACCCCAGACCCTCTCCCTTTCCCTTTGCTTTTAGAGTTCCATATGGTTAGGCTTTTTTTGTGTGTGTGTTAGAGTTCATCAGCAGTCAAAATATATATTACAAAAAATAAAAACAAATTAATAGTTTGTTCATGTGATAGTCCCTTAAAAAATCTTAAGATCAAAGATGACAATAGAAGAGGTTTTGAGAGGGAAGTTTTGAGATGGTCGAATAATATGCATTATGCAAAGTTATACTTTTCTTGAAGTCTTGGATTGTAGAATTCAGAGCCAGTCCTTGGTATTTACATTACAATCCTAGTGGTTTTACTACCACTACTGCAGTCATGAGCTACTGCTCTGTATTTTCAAAGTATTTAGTACTTAGTATTGTGAAGTGTCTTGCAGCCAATTCATCTGATCTTCAATGAGGATTTTATTATTATGACATTTGGAAGATTTTCTAGGTATCTGCCAGGAGCTTTTCAGAGATGAGGGGCAACAGCAGCCCAGCCTATTCTCCTGACCTGTGCTGTCCAGCTCTATCTCCCATTGCCCTTCCTGTCTAACCTACACCTATAAACCTCCAGGTGCAACACTATTGTCACTAACGACACAGAGGGCTGCTCCAATGCTGATGACTACCTAAGAAATCTGTGTGTGTATATGTCTAGCCCAGTCATGTTTGGCAATTTCTTTTTAAACTCTAATCTTAGCTCCTCTCTTCCTTAACCTTGCTTTTTATGTGGATACTTAAAACAGAATTGAGTCAACCAGGTGTTTTTGTCTCTCCCTCACATATTTAATGAAATAACCACATTTTCCAATGTTTTTGACCTTACTTCCCTTAGACCCACACCCAGTGCTATGTGTATAGTTCACAATCTCTCTCATCTGGTTGCACTGGAATAACCTCCTAACTGTTCTTGCCCTAAAATTCTCCTTTACAATCCTTCCTCTAGAACAAATTATAAATATACATAGCACCCTTCAGTGGTTATAACTGCAAACTCATTGAAAAGGCTCACATGGCCTTGCTGCATGGCTTCTTTCTCTCTTACCAGTATCATCACTCGTCATCTCCTTCTGAACACCATTTTCAAGTATTTGGTTTCATGTAGACACTCCACTCCCAGACTCCATAGGGTCAAATCTTTTCACTGCCTGAACCATCCTGCACTTGCTTCTGATAAGAAACTGATTACCTTTCTGGAGAAATCCCAGTCATCTGTGAAGCCTCAGAGTCACCAGTACCCTCCACAAGTTTCCTGGATGGCATGGGCCAAAGCGATTACTGCCTGATGTGCAGTCACTGGGTCTTAACCTCTATCGTTACAACATATTTTATTAAATATGGTGTCCTTAATTTATCTTCTCTAGACTTGGGTACTTTGTGCAGGGATTTCTGTGTGTGATCTTGTTAGTATCCCCATCACCTCACCATCACTGGTGCTTAATGAATATTTGCAGAATCAGGGGTGAAGAGATGGGTGCATTTAGAATGAACTTCACTTAGAGATGGAGTGAAATTTGACAACTATTCTCACAAGGGACAACAGAACAAGCATATGTTTTAGCTTTATAAAAAGGATAGTAATAAAAATATCATGATAGTCATTTATCCATAATAATTAGCTTGATAGTTAAGATAGTAATGACAGAATACCAATGCAATGTCCAGGACTTCTACATAAAGGACACAGAACTGATCAAGATGAGCTGAGTTTTGTTTGTTTGTTTGTTTTTGATTTTTGTTTTGATTTTTTTAAAGAATAGAAACTAGTCAGAGTAAAGTGACAGGATATTTTTAAATAGATGCAAGCTTATATTTGTGTAATTCTTACGTAGTCACAAGTTCCCCTCACTTTTCATTTCAAAGGAAATTATGATTGTTATATCTGACTTGTTGAATGAACAAGGAAAGTTTTAGTTCAAGGGCAGTCTCAAAACAATATCCAAATTAAAGCTTGCATATCAGTTTGACAATCAGTTTTAATGAAATTGCAAAGTAATCTTCCTTCAAATAATCAAGACATCAAAGGGAAAATTGAAGATATAACTGTGAACTTTTATTTATATTGTCAAATCTATGCACCAAAATTAATAAAAGAGATAACGGTGAACTTATAATTGATTTTAAAACATGTGGCTTTAATTTAAAATACTACTTCAGATAAGTAGTTTTTAAAGGATTCAAGACACTGCTCAGAGAAGGAACACAGCATTATCTTCATCCCATTCTGCTCCAAGGCTCACCAATGCTCACTTGTTATCTTTCACATGGCACTTCTCTATGAATCCATTTAACAACAATATCTAATTAGCACTTTTCACCAAATGGAAGATGCACTTTTTTCTATTTTAACATTTCTGAATTTAAAATGCTATAAAAATTACCAATATGTCCTAGTTTAAATGAAAAAACTTATTAAATTTTATTGTGAAGACACATTCTGGTGCAGTTCACCACACATGGGATTATAGATACTGGAAGATTTTAAGGCTAGATGCCTACAATCAGACTATATTTTCACTGCCAATTCAGGTTGTGATAACTGAGTCAAAAAGAAAATTCCAGTTTTTTCTACTCCCGTATCACAGTATATGTTATTTAATCTCTTCTAGGCATACAAAGAAAAATGAAAGATGGAAAACCAAAATGTTTACCTAGAAGAAAATAGAGTGAACTTTACATCTGAATTTCTAATCACTATTTCAATAAATAGCTAAATGGACATATATTTTGATACTTCAACATGATATAAAAGTCACTAAAGTTATAGAAGGTCATCTGGATAATAAAATAAAATGGGGTGTCCATCTCAAAGTCACCACTGCTGCTCAGTAGCTACAGTGACCCCACAGGACACACATTTATGCTAAGAATTACAGTGTCTTAACTTCACCCTGGAAACAAGGCTGGTTTTCACGAATCGTTATGTAGGGAGACCCCCGCATTAGCCCTCAGAGAACACTGTACCTGTTAATAAACAGCACACCATCAACAACATGCTGTCTAATGCCTCAGCCTTCCTACTTCCTCCCATTCCTGATCTGGACTCTGAAGCCTCCTCCATTGAGACCTCCCCCCCCCATCCCCTTTACCTATCACCTCCAGCCCCCTGTCCCCTCAACGTCATGTTTCTGGACCCATTTCTGCAAATTACAGACCCCTCAATCACCAATTCCTCTATTTCTTACTACAGTAGTTCCTGATTAGGACTCCTCTCCACTCACCCCACAAAGTATCCAGTGTTTCTCTTTCCCAGCATGGATCTTGGTGTTTGTTTTGTATTGGATTTTATGGTTATTTTATAAATGTTTTTCTTCAACACCAGGCTTAGCCATCACCAGAACAAGAGACACTTCTAGCACAGATCAGTTTTAATGAGGCTAAGTCATCTTCTGAAGTTCAGCTGTTTCTACTTGATTGCATAGTTGAGTTTTTAATATTTTTTAATTTAAAATATCTTGAGTACAATCTATCTTACTACTTTAGAATTTTCATTAGAAGGAATTATCCAAGAACAAGATACAAAGAAACTAATATAATTAATCTGAAAGCTTTTGATATACGTATATTCACATACAGCTTCCCACCAAAAATCTGTGGGGCTCTATCTTATCCAATGTTCCATATAATTTCATATTGAAATTTTAAAAAGCCTTTGGTAATTTGTTAGACTTAAAATATATTTTTGCTTTTAATCTGTAATACTTGATTTAACTTTGGTTTAAAGGTATATCATAATTAGAAATACATCAAGTGTAAGGATATAATCAGCTATAATTCTATTCTGTCAATAGTCTGATGATATGCTTTAATCATTTATCCCCTTAAGCTTTAATATTTATATTGTAATTTATACAAACCCATATTAACCCAATATTTTGTCAATTTTTTAAATTGTTTGATTTTTATTTTAGAGTGTTTTCGCATGAAAGGCTCACATTTATGTAACATATTTCTTAATTTTATAATGATTTTTAGGCATTGAAAGCCCTTCCACATCCAGGGAAACACTGACCATTCATATTTTACTCAATATGGTTTTATTTGCTAATTTTAGCTCTAAAATGCTCCTGATATTTATTTTGTACAAGGTGACGATCTTTTTTATGAAATTCTATTTGCAGTTCAATTCAAGACAGCAAATTGAATAAAGGTCCTCACATCCCTTCAGAAATCCTCCCAAAATGCCAACAAAGGGATAAATAATATAAGTATACAGGGACAAGGAGAGGAAAGAAGAAAACAAAATTTTAGAATCCAGAAAGCCAAAGAATTTAGCTTTTTAAATTAACAGATTTGAAAAACTAGAACCCAGACATGCAATTAGGAAACCTGAGGTGTAAACCTTACTTTACTGTTAAAAAACAAGAAAAGCCTGGCTGGTGTGGCTCAGTGGATTTAGCACCCACCTGTGAACCAAAGGGTCACTGGTTCGATTGCCAGCCAGGGTACATGCCTGGGTTGCGGACCAGGTCCCCAGTTGGGGGCATGTGAGAAACAACCACACATTGATGTTTTTATCCCTCTCTTTCTTGCTCCCTTTCCCTTTCTCTAAAAATAAATAAATAAAATATTTAATTAAAAAAAACAACAAGAAAAGTTTGGTGGGGTTGACAGCACCAGGGACAGAAATATAAACCAGAAAAATGAGCCAAAGCTGTAAGAACTCTCCATGATACCTATGGGAACTTGAATTATTGGGACAATTTGTAACCTGTATGAATGCCTGTCCACCGTGATGTACAACTGCAACTAAAACAAAACAGTGTTGAATGAAACTGTAATCAAAAAATAAAACAAGAAACAAAGATAAGAATAATTTAGATAAACGAAATATGATTATATTTTACTCTGTTTTTATTAGAAATATTTTGTGAATCATTTATATAAAATATATTTATATTTCTATATTTATAGATCTATTTTAAATGGTTACTATAATAATTAAAGTTTTTGAAAAGTAAAAAAAAGTTAAAAGCTCTTTCTAGAAAATAATTAGAATTGCAAAACCTTGAACGTCACAGCATTTTCTTTGGCAACAGGGAATCAGAGGAAATCTGTCCTGGGCTCACAGGCAGAGCTGGTGACAGATACTATGCTCAAGAGAACATAGGGTTGGATTAGTGGAGTACCCACTAATGTATCTTTGGTTCCAGAGATACAGAACCAAAGCATGTACATGTGTGATTCTCACATGTGAGATTTACTGTAAGGTATCGGTCCATGCAAGTATAGAGTCAGTTTTGAGATCTGCAGTCAACAGTTAGAGACTCAGTAGAGCTGATTATTTAGTTCCAGGCTGGATCCAGAAGCTCAGGAGAGGACCAACATATCAACTCCTGACAGTCAGGCAGAGAGAGAACACACATGCAAATTCTCCACTTTTTGTTTTGTTCAGGTCTTCAGCTGATTGGACAAGGCCCACCCACATTGCGGAGGGCCAACTGCTTTACTCAGTCTGCCAATTCATACGTTAATTGTATCCAGAAGCACCCTAGAGATACACCCAGAAAAATGTTTAAGAAAATATCTGGGCACCCCATGGCCCAATCAAGTGGACACATTAAAAAAAACCATGCCAAGGTTTAGGGACTTTTTGTATGCTAAGCAGCAAGAGCCTGGCTACTTCTGCTACAGAGTCCCCACAACTGGGCACACCTTGTTAAACTCTGCAGGCAGGAAACAGGGAACATCACTGTCAACAATCCCCCTCAGACAGGGGGATCATTACATGGGAAGTCTCTAGATTTAAAGAGATAGAATCAAAGAGGAATTTTAAAGAAATATAGCTGATGCAAAAAAAAATCATTAAAAATCCATGAACATCAATCCAAAGATAAGAGTGAGTCTCAGAAAAAGACAGAGCATGGACTGTGTGAAAACACGGTAGTAGCCATGTTAGGAAAAAAACAGGAGGGAGGAAGATAAACTTGAGGAAATCTCCCAGTAAATGTAAACTAAAAGATAAGCTGAGGGATAATGGAAAAGACAGGACTATTGGAGAATCACACCAGAAGTTACACTATTTAAGCAACAAGTGTTCCAAAAAGAACAAACAGAAACACTTAAAAGAAAATATTTTTTTAAATAGTGCAATGGTATGAATAGTGTCCCTCCAAAATTCCTATTTTCAAATCCTAAACCCTAGGGCGTCACAGTGCGACTACATTTGGAGATGGAGCTTTCAAAGAAGTCATGTGAGGGTGCTCTTCCCCACTGTGATGGTGTCTGTACAGGAAGGTGTTAGAACAGACACACACAGGAGGAGGACCACATGGAGACACTGGAAGAAGCTGGCCATCTGTGAGCCAAGGAGACCAGCCTTCAAAGATGCCAGCCTTACTGACACCTTGATATCAGATGTGCAGCCTCCAGAATGGTGAGAACACAAATTTTACTATTTAAGTAACCCAATCTGTGGAACTGTTGTGGAAGCGCCAGAAAAACTAATACAAATAATAGCTCTAGAAATTCTCCTGTATCTAAAGGACATGAATGGTCAAATTAAACAATTTACAGTGTGCCAACATTGTGGATGAAAAAAAAAAGAAAAGGGACCACAATAGGCACTCCATGAAATTTCATAACACTAGAAATAAAAGAAGATCCAAAGGCTACTAAAGAGAAACAGTATATGTGAAGGATGAATTAGGCATTAGAATTTCCCATGAACTCTGCAAAGAATTGAGGGGAGCCTGAGGACAAACCAAATACAGAGGAAGCTTTAACATTGCAGAGATGGCAATGTATCGACTCAAGAGTTCCATCCACATCAATCCAACTCATCAATCAAGTATGGGGGCAAAAATAAAGATGCCTGCAGCATGCAAAGCCTCCAAACATGCTCACACTTAGGAGACACCAACAGAAAGAGAGGCAGACTAAGGATGAGGAAGTCATGAGTGGACTAAGTAAAGGGTTTAGCATGACAGAAAATGAAGGAAAGACACAAAGCCTAAAAAAGAGAGCCAGGATGAGAGGTGACAACACAACCAGAACAAAAATATCATTAGCCCGAAGAAAACACGGATAGGTCTGCATGTGCTGGGAGGACTTTGTACCACAGGCAGACTTTTGGAAGGAAGTCGTGAAAGTTTCATTAAAAACTAAACAAATGAAAATAATTATTGGTCACTAGCTCAACAATGAGTTGTAAAAGAAACAATCAGTTGTAAAAGAAAAAGATGTGTTTTTGACTCTGTTCTAAAGAATATTTACATAACTGGGATCATGTTGGAACTTATTCTGACACAATGGTGCTGGAAGAATGGGAGAACAGGCAGAGAAGGCTGTATATTTAGGGGTGGAAAACTGTAGGAAAAATTCTGATTTTCATGGACAAGTAAGGGGAAGCTGATATGCAAACCTGAAAAAAATCAAGAAAAGGAACTTTAAAAATTTAATTTAAATTGAAGTTAAATACCAAAGAAAGAGTTAAAAGATTTGAAAGTGGTAACAGCTTGGGAAGTAAGGTATGATGGGGAGCTGGCTGCAGAAGATAATTGTTCAGTATAAAAAACCTTATAGAAGTACTTGATTTTAAAATGTATATATGTATAACATTGATAACCAATTTAAAAAACAAAACCCAACTGCTCCAATACCAGTTATGAAATAATTTTTCTATTCTCTATTACCTATGATGTATCCAAGTCATGCTATAAATTATTTAGAATGCTATTTTGGAGACTGTTTGTACTGTTTTATTATCTTCTATGATTATATCAGTATCAAACATAAAAATTGAGGTATAATTGACATATAACATTGTATTAGTTTCAGGTGTACAACATGATGATTGTATATTGATATATATTATGAAATGCTCACCACAATAAGTCTAGTTATCAACCATTACCTTACATAGTTACAATTTTTTTCTCATGATGAGAATTTTTAAGATCTATTCTCTTAGCAACTTTCAAATATACAATACAGTATTGTTCACTATAGTCACCATGCTACCAAACTATTTTCAAGATCATGATATAACAAACCATTTTAATATTATGCAAAACTAGAGTTCCATCAGAATTCTTTCTAGATACCCCCTGCAATTCTTATCCATGATCTTTTAGATGACTCCCTTTATCAAAATTTGAAAAAATAGAATAAAATTAGTAAACCTCGTGGCAATTCAGGTGGGGTCCTAATACTCTCTGGTCTTTAAACCTTTTGCAAGTGGCTCTTTCTTGATTCCCCAAAGACAAGGCATCCAATTACATCCATCTTCTCTGTTTCTGCATCTTTCATTGTAAATAAAAGTCACCACAGTGTACACAGATACATAATAGTTGACCTTAAATAGGGCTACTGACTCAGAAATTTTGTGTCTTAAAAAACTCCCTGGATAACTCATCCCAGTCATCTACCAGTTCCCACAAACCATGTCATATCTCCAAGTCCTGCTCAGCACTGATGGTGCTGCTCCATAGTCATCGGTTTCTAAGAATGCTCGCCTTTACCCCACGATGCTCTTCACATGTATTCCACCTCTTCCACTGTCACTTTTCTCCCCAGTAATTAATCCCATGTAAAGTTTAAAAACACTTAAATAGCAATGTATTTAGATTTATTTCATAAACATGCAACATAACTTATTTCAGAAAATATACAACAAAAATCTAGGATAGCCAAGTTATAAATTCAATGTTTAGGAAATGAATTTGTCAGAGACTAAAATAAATTACAAAATTCTACTTGGGGCTTGTACAGGAACTTGTATATGGTACCATTCAGACCATGGCCTCTGGGCCAGTGATTAGCACACCTTGCTCCATGGCACTGAGCAGGCAACCTCAGCCAGAAGAGCCTGAGGTCACCCATGAGCAGGTGCTGGATGAAGACAGTTCTCTGAAAGGAGGGTGATGCAGAGCTGGGAGGCAGCATGTAAGATGCAGATGACGACTGGAGTTGATCATACAACATCGGAATCATTGGTGTATAAAAGTAAGATGGAAGGAGGGTGATGTTAGCACTGCACTAAGAGTAATACTGTTATTGTAAAGTGTGTCTTATAGTTTTCTTTAACTGTAATCACTTTCTCTTTGATGACATCAGCCCCATCATAGACATAGAGTCAATTCTCATCACTGAATCTACAATGGTGAGTAAATTTCTTTGCTTTCACCGTGTACTGCTATTCCACTTCAATTACATCGTGAACTTGAGAGCTCTTGCACTAGCCTTAAATGGGGCCCAAAACACTGGGTCATACACCAAGAGCAAAAATCATCATATAGGTACTAAGTATGGGTGTGAATAACAAGACAGTGCTGAAAGAAGTGCTTCTTGCCATTCAGGTAGTAAGACAGTGATTCTCAATAAATTTTTAATAATTTATCTACATCAAAATTGTTTATTTGACTTATTTAAACATTGACTTTAGTTTGCCTGCAAGATTCAAGTTAAATTTTCAGAAAAGGAGAAAGTAAAATAACAGCGCATACAACTTTCATACATCTAGAATGTTACCTGCAAGGTTTTTCTTTGGTTCTATTATCGGAACTTTACTAGCTCAAAAGCATTTCACCTGAGGGCCTAAAATATAAACCTCTGTTATTTTCACAGTTGATTTATAAGATGCCTGTGCACCAAGAGCTGAAATTGCTTGCCCATGTTGACTCCATTTTCAGTCAAGAGAGCTCCAGTTAGTCTGTAGATCAATCACTCTCACTGAAGAAAAGTAGCTTGAAATGTGTTTTCTATTTTTATTTCTACTCTTCCATAGATGCCCTTTATTTTACCCTTTAAATTCTACATCTTCCCCCAAGGCCAAAGTCTAGATCTATCTTGGACAATGTGCATGAGATAAATCAGAAATGCTGCTTCACAAAATCTTCCTACACATAGGGTTATTATTTTCTATGTTTATGACAAGAAAACACTAGGAGGATTGAGTTTCTTCATCATGTGTTCTTTAAGAGGCATACCTCAAAAACTTTGTCCTCATGACAAGAATAGTGTCTTGGCATGTCTGAATTATAACCATATCCACAGTCTTATGCATGTGAGATTTAAGCAAAATTATTAAAGTGAGTGTGCGCATGGAATAAATACTCTCGTATTATGGAGACACTGAAGAGTGACTAAGCAATGAAGCCTGGCCATGCTGTACTGGGAACAGCACCCTAGCATAGGCATTCTCTATAACAAGGCTTTTGGCAGCCCCTTACCAGTGACATCCTATAGAGCACTTAAAAGACTTATATTAAGTAAAAACATTAAAGTAAGGAAAAAGAGTATAAGTGCAGTAAGAAATACCTGAATCAGGAAGATTTGTGGAAGAGGTAATAAATCAGAGAGAAGATGCTGTTGTGCTAGAAACCTGAGGCTAAATGTAGGAAATCATTCCTTTAATCCAGGGTCTCCTAGTAGCCAAAGCAAAAAGGTAAAATGGGTGCTTCACCTGTTGTCTGTTAATACGAAATAGCCTATTCCTTAGGCAAAATAAACCTTTTTCCTAGTACTCACTTTTAAGGGGAATTTTTTCTGTAATATCCATGTAAGAAACATAAACATTAGTGACAAGATTTTTAATAGCAGCATTATAAAAATAGACAAACAGTTTTCATATGGTCATCCTGTGAAACTCAAAAGACAAAATAAATATATATGTTATATATTAATTAAAATACATATAAGTATTTTATTAATTTATATGAATGTAAATTATAAATTATATATTAATATATATTATCTATACATACAATCTCTTTAGGCATTTTGGTATTTCAACCAGTGTAGTTACAAGGAATTGAACTGAAACCCTGTAAAATCAATGGGCAGAAAGCAGTGACATCTACTCAGAGGAGACACTGTTTAAACAAAACAATCTGTTAATTTAGGCTGGATTACAATGTATTACCTATACAAAAGATGATAAATACACACAAATTCATGTTGACTAGACACTGCATCAAAAATGAAACAATGTTGTGCAGACAAGACCTCTAATGTGTTGCCAGATGTTCTGATCAGTGTTTATCCTCTTAATACACTTTACTCAAAGCTCACACCTTAACACAGAGCCTGAGTGCACTGCCTCCCCAAGTCCACAGGCTGATATATGCTTCCAGCTGACCAGCGTGTACTGGGTTGATATTGCTAATCACTGAAGGATAAAGTTCACATACAGCGATGCTCCAAAGACCGTTTTACACCCGAGACAGTCATTGCTAATGCTTGCACTAAGTTTCTCTTAGTTTGTTATTATTTATCCTCTTGCTTAATATCCAAGCTAAGTAACTCTGGGCACGTACATTTTATCACAAATGTAAGGAATATATATCATTCATGGGAAAGTTTTCCAAACAGACTGAAGGTGGTAGGGAAATCAGTCCAATTTGTGAGAAAGAATTCAGGGGAAGGGCAAGAACAGTGGGGAAGGCAGTGCTGGGCACTGAGCTCCTGAGGGTCTTCCATGCTCAGTGACGGCAGTCTGTTGTGAACTCTGCCACCAGTTTCCCCCAATATGGGAACTTCACATGCACATGCTCAATATTACCTATAAGTTCCACATAGGGAGAAACACTAACTTTTCCTGATTCTCTAGTTTCCAGGTATTGATTTATATGTCCAATCACATTCTTCTCCTAAAGATGAGGAAAAAAACACATTGCTGAGTGTTACTTGCACATCTAGAGCTGTGCTAGCTAGATGTATTAATATATTAGCTTAATTCATTCTCAAATCCACCTTGTGGGATAGTTAGGTTTACCCTCATTTGACAGATGATAAAACAGATTGAGAAAAAGTAATGTACCTGTCCACAGTCACATGGGTATGAAGTGTCCATCAATAGACAATTGGATAAATTGGACAATTGTGATACACAATTGGATATGTACACAATGGAATATGAATCTGCCATAAAAAAGAACTAAATCTTCCTGTTTTCCATCTATGACAGCTAATGGAGGGGAAAGATTAGGGAGTAGTGGGACTGAGCAAAAAGGAAAAAGGACTAATGGGCATGGATAATAGTATGGTGATTGCTGGGGGGAGAGGGATATAAGGGGACTAAAAGATAATGTAAAAAAATACAATAAAGATTAATTTTTTTTAAAAAAGAACAAAATCTTGCTATCTGTAACAGCATGGACAGACCTAGAGGGTATTTTGCTAAGTGAAATATGTCAGACAGAAAGACAAGTACCACATGGTTTTATTTTATATGTGGAATAAAACAAAACAAAACAAATAAACAAAACAGAAAAAAGCTCATAGACACAGAAAAGAAACTTGTGGTCACCAGATGGGAGGGGCATTGGAAGATGGGTAGAAAAGGGGAAAGAATTAAGTACAAATTGGCAATTATAAAAACAGTTATAGAGATGTAAAGTATAGCATAGGCAATATTCTCAATAATATTATAATAACTATATAGATGGGTGCAGGATTTGTCTGGATGATCACTTAGTAAGTTATATTATGTTGAATTACTATGTTGTACACCTGAAACTAACATAATATTATATGTCAATTATAATTTAAAAAACAAAATAAAAGCACCAAAGTGACAGCTGAGATCATCTATTTCAAATTATATGCTTTTTCCATGTGTGAAAAACTCCTCTATTTTAGCAATGCTTCTCAGAATGTAGACTATATCTTTTCACAGGAAGCATGAATGTAGAAAAGATCCATTCAGTTTTCATTTGTTAAAACATTAATTCTCTGCAGCCACCAAATTTGCTGCTGAGATATAATTTGTTGGAAAATGTCACAAAATGTATAAAAATTTTTGAGTGCCCTTTAGAAAAGGTTTAATATTGCTCCAAAACACATTGTCTTAGTGTCCTAATTGACCTTGAAATGTGTGAACAGAGTTAAAATATTTAATATTTTCAGGAAGTTAAGTAATAAAGCCCAGTCCTTCCAACAGTGGGCTTAACTTATGTTCATGGATGTGTGGAAAGATTTATCCATCTTAGAGTAAAAGTTGCTGTTCCAAACCTCATTTATGGAAGAAAAAAAAGAAAACAACTACAACAAAAAACCCCCACAAATTAGGTCACATCACCGGTACAAAGACCAATGATTCCAAGACCAACCTGTGGTCTCAACCTCCTTTGGCCTCGAGTAGCAGTCCTGTGGGTTCTTAGGAGAGGAGGATATTATCAAAAAGGAAGGCAAAGTAGTCATTTTAACTCACCCTAGTTTTGTCCTCATTTCTTTGTTTTCACAGCATAAAGACTACTGATTTAGTTTAATTAGGTTAGACAAATTAACTTCATTATCATTTTCCAATTTGTGAATTTATTTGAAAACTGAAATAAACAAATGAACTGACCAAACCAGTGGCATGAGCACCTCTGTGCAGGAGGATCTGACAGTGAGTGGAAGGATGCAGCACTGTGGAAGCCACCCTTCCCCTCATCCTGCACCAGTGTGTTGCATTTAGAAGGCATATGTGGGTTCCAGCTTATCTGCTAGAATGTCCTAGGGGTCATGTTAAGCCTTCCCAAATGGGGACACTTTCCTTTTAGGGCACAATTGGTTTTTTGTTTTTTTTTTGCCTCACATACTGTTCAAGCCAGTAGTGAGGTGAGTCATGTGAAAATGTTACCTAAGCAATCTTAGAGCTTTAACAAGTTCTTTTGTTAAATATTTCTTTTTAATTTTTTAATCCTCACCCAAAGATCTTTTTTCATTGTTTTTAGAGAGAAAGAGAGTGAGAAAAAGAGAAAGAAAGACGGAGAGAGAGAAAAAAACATCAGTTGGCTGCCTTCTAGTGCACCCTCCATTGGGGATCAACTTGTAACCTGGGTATGTGCCCTGACAAAGAAACAAACCTGCGACCTTTTGGTCTACAGGATGATGGTCCAACTAACTGAGCCACACCAGCCAGGGCTGAGAATATTCTTGATTTGTAAATTATATAAAACCAAAATGAGAGTGAAACCTGCTTACCTGAGAAGGTTTCAGGGAAGATTAAATGTGCACATAAGAAATATCTAGAGGAGTGACCAGTATAGAAGCAAGGATTCAATGATTCCTTTCTTTTTCCTCCTCAAAACAGAAGGTCCTTTCTGTATTTCCCAATGTATTCTAGAATTATTGATTACCATTATATATTGTGATTGTTCATGTTTTCATCTCCTACATCCTGGGAGCAGAAAACTTGATACATCTTTGTCTTCCTATGTACATCTAGATATTTACATATAATAGGTTCCCAATAATTATTCTTTCAATAAATTAAACATAATTTTTTGTATGCAGTCTGTTGCTCCGAAAGTATAATTTCAATAAAGTGGATAAGAATTTAAATAAAAACTAAGGTACAAATGTACAAAACACTACCTTCGGCTCTGACAGCCTCTCTGAGAGGCAGAGTTTATTTCCTGTTCTGTTTTATATCATTCCCACCATGCTCAGTGACAGACAAGGTGCCATGTTGTTTAATAGAAACTAGAATCGATGATTTTTGTAAATTAGATTTAGGAATGTGAGGGTAAACTCATCCAGTATAAGATGTATGGATAGGCCTATCCACTGATTAGCAAATTAGTAACACACAGAATTCCTAGACAGAGCTCCTCATGCTTTGTGGAATTTATTTCTATTCATGATCCAAATACATAGTCACCAAGCATTTTTTCAAGAAAATAAAAGTCAGTGGTCCTATTAAATATTTACATAACTCTGTCACTGATTTATGTAAATGTATGTTTATAAAAGTTGATATTTAAGGGAACACAAGGGCCTGCCTTCTGTCCAACTGGCAAGTCTATGCCTGTTTCTGCTGTAGGCAGTTTGCACAGGTAATTTACCACTGAGACACACACACTTCTACCCACCCATTCCCCTTCCCTGGATGGTGACAGGGATGGACACAGCATGATCACAGACATCTTAAGAAAGGAAAAGTAACTTCAGGAGGTACCTTGCACTATTTAGGGAGCTGCAAAGGCATGTGGGATATTTGCTGGTCCAACCTCTCTACCTGGCAGAAGAACCCTGTCCTGGGAATGTACCCCCAATCTAGGATCCCTGGAGGTTCATGCTAGGCTACTCTGACTCCAGTTTTAAGAGGGGACTCGTGTTCCTGGTATGCTTACTTTGATAGGTCAGAAATGGCATATGACCCTGTAAGGTGGAGAGGATGAGCCCCAAAATGATCTATGGATCTTTAAGGAAGATTCACCATCATTCCATTACATAAGCTGACCTGGCTGTATGTGGTGTAGAGCTTTAACTAGATATCTGTTCACCAAAGGGGGAGCCCAACTGAAAGCAAGCCTAACAGAGAAACAGAACTGGAAGATTCAGGATGTCCTTCTCTCTCCCTCCCCCTCTCCCTCACTCCCTCTTTGTTTTATATTTGTCACCTGCAATGAAATCGTACAGAGAAATAAAAAATCTTCCTTTCTAGGTGCGTAACTTAATTATAGTAAGTGACTTATAAGGCAACAGAGATAGTTTAGCTGTCAACATAGCTGTTTACAACACAGTTATTGGTGAGTAAGAGCCACACATTGCTCAACAATCTACAATGAGCACCTGCATCACCAAAGATACACCATGGGATGTGGGAATTCAAATAAACCATGATGCTTTAAATTTAAGGAAACAAAACTTAAAAGAGAAAGAGAGAAAAGAAAACAGTAAGAGCCACTGAGTTAAATATCAATTTGACACTAAATGTGAGCATGTGATTTTGTTGAATAAAAGATAAAAACAGCAAAAGAGAAAAAGCAGAACTATACCATGCTGTCTCAGTAGTTTGTTGCTATGGTTCACCATCAAAGGTATTTATTTTCTCTAAGAAAATCCATAGTGTGATTCAAAAAGATCACTACAAGTTACAAAAATATCTAGATACATATCATATGATAATTGAACAAAGGCATGAAAGGTGGGCCATCATTTCAAGTATAACCATTTTGTTTGCTTTGGTCTCCATCACCCTTCTCTACTATCGCATATTTAAAATTTCTCAGAAAGAGTGAAGATGAGGTCAAGATGCTTTGTTTTCAAGTGGTAAAGGTATAGGCTGAGGGCAGACCACTGTTTTCCTGCGGGAGACATTTAGTAACTACTTCTCACCTGAGCACACACTCAGATTCAACCTCTGTGAAAGTGCCAAGAAGTAATCTCAACATGACTAAACAACGCCTTGTTTGCTTCCACTCTGCCCTCTCTGAGCCACGTCACCCTTCACCTGTGGGAGCATCTCCCAGACACTGGCTCGCATTTTGCCTCATCTGCACCCGAAGACACATTCATTAAACTATCCAACAGAACCATAGACAGCATGGAAGCAGTGAGTAAAGGACGTTTCTCAGAGCCCAGGTTGCCACCCATGACTTTAAGGGCTGCTGGGAAAAATGGAAGTGAAACCCGGGGAGATCTCTAGGCTGTCTGCCAGAGCTGCAAATAGGGTTGTTCCAGCGGCGTCCAACCCACAGCCCATGGGCCACATACAGCCCAGGATGGTTATGAATGCAGACCAACACAGAATTGTAAATTTACTTAAAACCTCTGTTTTGCTCATTCGTTATTGTTAGTGTTTGTGTGTTTAATATGTGTCCCAAGACAACTCTTTTTCTTCCAGTGTGGCCCAGAGACATCAAAAGTTTGGACACCCCTCGAAGAGGCTGCACTCAAAGCCTGACTGGGAGTAAAAAAAGTGGGGAGAGGGATGGTTCTACAAATCTGCAACTGCTAAAATAAATGTTGTAAAGCCACCGAAACTCAGGAAAGTGCATAGGATGTGACAGAGCACAGGACCTTAGATGGAATCACCATGTGTAAAAGGAGAAAATGTTTCCATGTCCATAAATTTGTCTTTGGTGGTACATGTTTGGTGTGATTCCTCAGACCCTCTCATACTTCTCTCCTCTCTCTCCCATTTTTTTTCCTTCCATCATCTTTTTCCCTCTCCTTTGCCCCGTTTCTTTCCTCTTTGCTCTTCTGTCTCTACTTCTCTCCCCGTTTCTCTTTTTTCTGCTTTTCCTTTCTCTCTGCTTTTATTTTTTATTTTCTTCTTGAAGAATTGTGACTTTGATTTAGGTACTCTGTCTCACATATATGCAAGACATGTACTTATTCAACTTATCCACAGTTCTGTGGGATTTCAGAGAGAGAAAGAGATGCCAAGTTTTCCATGAACGAAGAGTTCTTAAGGAAAAATAAACAGCTAAGATCAAAAACTTCTGGTATTTGTGTCCTGGACACATGTAGCTGCTGTTCCTCACTCCACACTACTTTCTTTGTCACCACCTGAGTGGGGACCTCAAATGAAACAGAACACTATAATCACCCTACTTAAGAATTACCTACATAAATAACTTCTTTGGCAGCATTTTATTTATAATAAAAATGTCTAAGTTGCTTCCCCAGACATGCAAGGCCTTAGCTCAGTCTCACTCATTTTCCAACCTCATGTCCTGCCTTCACCACCACCTCTGCAGTACCCTCTACTCCCACCAAGCTGAAAAAGAACCTCTGATATGCCAATATTCTTTTTTTATACCCTAGCTTTGCTGAGTGAAACTTCTATGTAGTTCACCCTCATCACCACACAGCTTATGACAAATCTAAGAAAAATATAATTTAAATTACAGAAAAAATCTGAATGTAAAGTGACCAGTGGATTATTTCACTTAAAAATTACTACAGAAACTATTTTTTCAGCTTTATTGAAATACACAGCATGATGATAAGGTATACATACACATTTCTTCCCACAACCAACTTAATAAATGCATCCACCCATTACATCTTCTCACATATTTACATTTTTTGTAGTGGGGGGGGAAGAACACAAATTCTACCCTCTCAGCAAATTTCAATTATTCAATAGAGTATTATCAACTATAGCCACCATGTTATACATTAGATCCCCCCAGAATTATTTCTCTTATAACTGGAAATGTTTACCCTTTGGCCAACATATCTTTATTTCCCTACTCTCTGGCCTCTGGAAACCACCAATCTAGTTGCTGTTTCTATGAGTTCAGCTCTTTTAGATTGCACATGTAGGTAAGATCACGCAATACTTGTCTTTCTTTCTCTGTCTGGCTAATTTCACTCAGTGTAATACTCTCTGGATTTCATGTTTTCACAAATAGCAGCATCTTCTTTTTAAGGCTGAATATTCACTGTGTGAATGTGCATATATGTGTGTATCCTGTAACACTTAGATTATTTCTCTACTTTGGCTGTTATTAATAATGCTGCAATGGCCATGGGGTACAGTTTTTTTTTTTTTGAGATACTGATTTCAATTTTTGAAGATACATAGCCACAACTGGGATTACTGGGTTGAATGGTAGTTCTAATTTTCTGAGGAAACTCCATACTGTTTTCCATAGTGGATCTACAAATTTACATTAAAACAAACTGTAAATCGGTTCCCTTTTCTCCAGGTCATCACCAACATTTGTTGTCTTTTTGATAATTGATGCCCCAAGAGGTTATGATGTGATATTTCACTGTGGTGCTGCTTTGCATTTGCTTGATGATTAGTGGTTTTGAGCATCTTTTCACGAACTATTGGTCATCTGTATGTTTTCTTTGAAACACTCTTTATTCAGGTCCTTTGTCCATTTGTAATTAGATTGATTGTTTCTTTTGTTATTGAGTTGTATATTTTTACATTGACCTCTTATCAGATATGTGGTTCCTAATATTTTCTCCAATCCTATTGGTTGCCTTCTCATTTTTTAAATTACTTTATTTATTTATTTTTTATTTACTTAGTTTTGGTTTTGGTTCCTGTGTAGAAGGATTTTACTTCAACATAATTCCACTAATTTATTTTTGCTGCTTTTGGTTTTGGTATAAAATTTTTTAAAACATTGCCAAGAAGTAACCTAAGTTTCCATAAATAGGTGAATGAATAAGAGTGGTACATATATACAATGGAATATTAGTTGTCTATAAAAAAGAATGAAATCTTACCATTTGCAACAACATGGATGAACCTAGAAGATATTATGTTCAGTGAAATAAATCAAAGAAAAAAATGCCATATGATTTCATTCATATGTGGAGTCTAAAGAACAAAATAAAATAGAAACAGACTCATAGGCACAGAGAATGCAGTGATAGCTGCCAGATGCAAGGGAGTTGGGGAATTGGGTAAAAAAGGTGAAGGGATTAAGAAGTACATATTAGTAGTTACAAAAAAGTCAAGGGGATGTAAAATATAGCACAGGGAATATAGTAAATAATATTGTAATGACTATGTGTGGTACCAGGTGGGTACTAGAAATATTGGGTTGATCGCTTTGTAAATTATATGTGTCTGACCACTACACCATATAACTGAAACTAATATAAAATAATACTGAATGTCAACTATAATGTTTAAACAAATTTTAAATTTCAAAGACCAATGCCAAGGAGCTTACCCCTTATGTTTCCTTTGAAGAGTTTCACAATTTCAGGGCTGACATGTAACAGATTTGGTTTGTATTTAACCTGTTCAGTGTCAATGCAAAGGTGGGGATAGGACAAGATGTGAGGAAGCCACTGGCCTCCTGTGCAACCGAGAAATCACCCACCTCCTTCAGTTATCCTGAGTGCCACCGGGGCACCCTCCACGGAGTTTGTGGCTTCGGGCCTCCAAACAGTTCTAAAAACGGGCCTTTTCAACACAAAATATGATGTGACTTTTATTTACCCATTAGAAAAATGTGAAAATTTCTGTTTGTGATAGCAGAGTTTCCCTTTTCAGGTTGGCAGTTGTTGTGACAACCTACTGGATGCTTTGGGTAGAAATGGGAATTTAAGATACCCATTAAAGTCCAGTCATTACCTAATTCCTACATCTTTAGTATTCAGTTTGCTGATAAGGTCCAACTGCTTTTTCTCTCTCTGTAAGAATGAGACCTTTCTTTTCAGAGAGGGACTGTGGGTAAGACATGATGGGCAGTCTCACTTGATGGAATGGTTTCCTCTGAGACTAGCCTAAGCAGTGAGCTGTGTGGCTGACCAACTCCAAGTCCAGCTGACAGTGCTCTACAGGGTCTGGCACAAATAGACATGAGTGCATGTGTTCTGCTTTCCCAAAGAGACAGGCTGGTGAGGCTGCTTAAGGTATTAAGTGCCAAAACCTACACAAAGATACAATGTGTAATTCTATTTTATTGCACAGGGAAGAAAGAGAGGAGAAAACATTAGCATAACCCTGGACCTCTTTCAGAATTGATCTTCTGAGATAAGATAAATCAAGTGTTTTCTGTTTCTCTTCAATTTTATTTCATCTGCTTCCAGTAGTATTTCAGTTTAGCCTTTATTATTCAATGAACTTCCTGAAAAACTACTTAGCAACCTCTGGTGGGGAAATGTTAGGAAAGGGGGAGGTATCAGCTCTGAACTCTTCTGTAGTCAAGGTAACAGAAGGGCTAACATAGGTTCCCAGTGACAAGCATACTTCCTTGTGCCTTTGTAAGTCCTAAATCAGGGCAACTGCCTGTGGGTCAATACTACTTGGGACTGTGGAATTGGACAAGGGTGTTTTCCAGACAAACATCTCCTCTGCTCTTACTAGCTCTATTTAAGTAAGTTTAAGAAATGATTTGGATTTCCTAAGGCAGCAAACAACCAGGGACCTGGGCATCAGATTAAAGAACTAAAGAACTATTTCAAAAACAGAAATGCTCTAGAAGCCTACATATTCATTGGACTCACAGAACTGAGCTCCTCACACCTTCTCAAAACACATACATACGCACACATACCCCTTATTTTTAGGTAACATTTATTAGCAGTCTGCAAATATATGGACAAGAAACATGAGCCCTAAGTAAAATTCAACATAATAATAATTTCAGACATTTGTTGAACATTGTTATGTACTAGGTGCCTTGCATGCAAAAATCTCATTTATTCTTCACAATAGTCCATATAGCAGGCCTTATTATTACCCCTATTTTACAAAGAGTAGACTAGGGTCTCTGTCTGCAAATCAGACAGTGGTTAAGAGGCTGAGCTAATATTTGGCTCCAGAGCTCATACATGCTTAAAACAATGAAACTCTGAACAGACCCACTTTCCCTTGAGCAAATAAACCCCTGCCAACCAGCAGAAGGCTTGTATTCAACATATGAGGATACTGAAGATGAAGAATATTTTAACTACCTCTTGAGATTTCACAGTCCACATTGGCAAATAGGAACCCTTAGTATCAAGACCTACCCTTTCTGCTTTGAGGATAAACTGATTTTAGCAAATCAGGTTGGCATTTTATTAGAAATTGAAGTACCTCTACATGAGACTGAAACTAACTGGCACCTCTACCTCCATCAGAATTTATTTGGAGTAATTTTCCTAATAATAGGACTATCTGCATCCCACACTAACTGAATGAAATTACTACTGAATTAATCAAGTGTTGTGAAAGATTTAATAATAGCAACAAATGTGTTCCAGCTTTTGATCCTGGATGTTTAAAACTGAGTTAGATTTTCTTTAAATTGTGTACAAATATGGTTTGAGATTAAGTTACAAAATAATTTTGGTAATTTACCATAAAAATAAAATTTTAATCATATCTAACTAAAGAGAATCATACGTTAATCATGATATATGGTTCATCCTCATTCTTACATGTATGCCTTCCGAAATGTAAATTTCTCATTTTTAACTGATGTTTTCCAATATCGTTTCCCATCACCAGTTTTGGTAAAACTTCAGATTTATTTTGAGCAGATGTTCTATCAAGAAACAGCAGTTTGAGCAGTTTATCTATCAAAGAAATTATTTAACAACAAACCCAATAGTCATTAGGTGATTTTTTTAAAAACTTGATTCCCAAGGGTTATCAGTTATTTGAGAGTAACTCAGTACAAAGCTAGTAATGGAACTTTCTGGAGAAATATAGGCAATTCAGAAACTTTTTCACAGATTCTGACAAGGGTGAAAAAAATGTGATATGGGTGACACAAATCTTTTCTTATGTTCCTCCTTTAAAAAAAATGTTTTGTCTAATGTGACTACAGAAATGGAAACTGTCCCCACCAACTACAGCTCAAAAATCTCTGATAATTCAGGTGAGTCCTCAGAATAGATGTTCACTGAGAGACTCAGTCCTTATCTGGGAGCTGTGTGTCTTGGGAAGACATTACTCTCTCAACAGTGGAAATAGTAATGAACAACTTAACCACTCCTCACCTCTTATCCCATATTCTCAGAATAGAGGAGTCATCACTTCAGAAAACCCTAATGGTTTTCCACAAGAAACCAGAAAATTCAGTATGGGTTGATTGATATAATACACTAGGCTCTAAGTTACTGCATATAGGTATTTGTACATGGATATTATCTAACCGCCCTCACTAGATCCTTATAGCGGCCCATAAAATAATGTGTTATCCACATAGCAGAGGACATAAAGAACGCTGAATCAGCTTTACCAACAGCAAGGAGAGAGTAAGCAGCATTGTCTAGAAATTTACTAGGCTCAAGTGAAAGATGGTGGAGTCTTCCTCAACATCAGCCCGGACCCTGTCTCTCCCACATTCCAGCAGGAGATTCCAGGGAGAGGTGCCCGGAGTCCCTGTGGCATTTGAGGAGAGCAGGCTACAGAACACCTGCTCAAAATAAATATGCATAACACCTGGTGGAGAAACTCATTGGGAATAAAAATCCCTCCTGAAAAATTTCAGAAAAATGTCACTTATGAGCTGTTTTCTTCAATCTCTCAACACCATGGCAATGGGATTGATAGTGTCAAAATAAGCACAGCTTTCAACTAAAGTTAAAATTGAAATTTCTGTCAATTACATACATTTAGAAACATTCTTTTTCATGTGGCTCTGACCACAGCAGAAGCTTCTTCAATGGAGATTGAACATTTTCAAGAAGCAAATTCCTGGAAGCATTTGCCTCTCTGTGGTCTAATTCATCTCCAATGATCATTATATCAAAAAATGCATAAAGCTAGAAGCTTGATCCTGTTCACTGTTTTAGTTGGTGAGGTCCCCCTGTGAATTCTAGCAGCTCAGTAAAAAATAAAAGAAAATTAAAAAATTGTTAGAATTTATTTGCTTTTCCAAAGTAGTTCATTTTTGCTTCTTAGACTGTTATTTATTTATTTAGGAATATTGCTACCACTACTGACAAAAAGCAAAATACAGTTGTTGTTTTTTGTCAGTAACTCTGAGCAACGTGAAAATAAGGACAACTATGACTCAATACTTAGTACAGAAAAGATTGTTAATAACTGTTTCTCTAATGAATAGCTCATCACTATTAAAACTGATGAGATTCATCAAGTTAAATCATTGGATGGTTAGATATTAAAAATAAGATAATCTAGAAAACAGAATAAGAAAGAAGCAAAGAAAACACAGGGCGGGGCTATGTGTAGATTCCAGGGTGTACCCCACTCTTCCTACGAGCACCTGCTTCTGTTTTGTGGTATCTCTACTTTTTCCCTGAGAAGACTGTTAGATTTTCATCCTAGAGTTTGGACTTGGGTACCCTTAAAATCTTACCTTTCTGTACATTCACTAAAGTTTCTCCTCATAAGTCCTATAAGGAAAAATAATCAAACTCTCATTGAGAATTTCACAGATGATAATTTACCATCACAGAGTCACGGTTTGCATCCCCCATGGAAGTAAGGAAATTTGACTCCTTTTGGTGAGAATGGATCTCCAAGAGTGAGATTTCTGCCTTCCTGCCTTCTAGTGGAGCAGATTCCAGGGCTGGTCAGTATAGATGTCACTCCTAATCTTACCTCTCTAGTGACCCCAAGCTTTGCAAATACAAACTCTAGAATAGTACAAGAGTATATTCTAGATGCAACATAAAATTTACTCTAGACGTTCACTGTTAACCTAACTAGCAGTAAGTGCTATGTTAGCTCTATGAAAAATTCATGAGAAAAATGCATAAGGGTTTGTCAGAACAGAAAGAAGCACATAGTACCTGCAACATGGGGCAGAAACAAATGGGCAAAACAAAGAAGAAACCAGAAATACACTGATACACATCTGAGGTTAGCATTTTGTATCACATGTTTGTGAAATGGTTATCTTTCTGATTTTAGTCTAGAGGACGGACAAAATGGAAAAAGGCTGGATAAGGGACCTCATATCTGTGTAAGACAGTATAAATATCATATCTTTCCTAGTGTTATTTTGAAAATTAAGTAACAATAAGCAATGCTTTATAAACTATAAATATACACCAGTGTGATATAATTTTAAAAATTTAGTTCAGTTCTTTACCTAAAGGGAGAATAAAAGCTGAAATAATCCAATCTGTAGTTCTCCACTGCACACCCCATGGCTGGGTATCTTATGACTTAGTGGGTACCGATGTGATAAAGCCTATGTCACACATAGTTTCTGGCTCAGGTAGGGCCTCGGCCCAGCTGCCTCCTTTATGCTGCATGCCTGTGGATGTATTACTCAATTTTATAAAGTAAATGGACAGAGGCACAAAACATGTCACAGGACTCCTCTGAGAAATGAATAAAATAACATAGATAAGAATTTGGAACATGGTGACTGTAAAAAACAGACCTTAATATACAGGGCCCAGCAGAAGTAAGGCTTGCTTGAGTGTGGTTGGTTGGTTATGTGAATATTTCACATGAGATGGAAAGAAATTTGAACATTTCACCTAAAATATCTTATGGTGTGCTTGAGTGTGATATTATTATATTATAGAGTTACATGCTTATGATTTTGTAATAGAAGATTTTGTAATAAAAAAGGTGCATTATTTGTGCTGCACTCTGTAAATTCATGCATTGTGTTAAACATTTTTGGCACTAACCTCTGTGTACATTTTAATAAATACACATAGTCAATATAAAATAGTCATCTTTTGACTCATTAAAATGTTAATGGTAAACACTAAGCTATATATTAAAGAATATATAGCTTAGGATAGGCCATGGTATATGTGTGTTATCATTATAAAAATATAGACTTCATGATATTTGATGGAATTAAAAAAATAATGCAATGGATTAGTAATACAGTTTTAGATCATAAAGTGAGTTTTTCAGAAGTTATAGTTGGTGGTTTTTGCCACAACCAATGGTCAGGACACAGGAGTGAGAGTGTGGCTCCTCCCAGCAGGGTAGGAATTCAACCTTCTCATGGCTTGGGTCACTTCCAGTCATATATTTTGCATTCCTTTCTATCTCCTTAACTCTGAGTCCTCTGAAGCTTTGGTTTTTATCTAATTTGCCTTTTATCTGCCACAGTTCTTAGCACACTGAGTATGTCTATAAATATTCAAACAGTAACCAAGAAATGAGGTGCTACAAACCTGTTCACTCTCTGTAAAGCTTCTCAGAGAAGAGAGGCCTTGCTTTGTAATCAGTGCCCTCAAAAAGTAAGAGATGTGTGAAAGACCAAGGAAAGCTTTTGAAGCAAAATGCAGAGGCTGCAAAGGAGAGGACATGGCATATTTGACTGCATAAAAATGGAAATTTTTTCTGTATGGCAAAACAACCATTAATGGAAAATGTTAGAATAGTGATCATTGGGAAAATGTTTAAATCTATGTAAAAGATGGATTTGTATCTGTATCACAAAAAGTGGTCTCATGGTGTGGGAATAAAGACAGTGAATCAGACAAGAGCGTTGAGAAAGTGATTTACAGAGTAGGAAAGAGTTAATCTTCAATAATAATTAGTAAAATGCAAATTAAAGTAAATATGGACTATCATTTTACTATTGACATTGGGAAGATATAAAAAGTTCACATCCGTTGCTAAGACAATAGAGGGAAAAATATGTTGTCATATATTGCCAGTGAAAATAAGATTCATTACAGCCTCTAGGAAAATATATCCAGTAATGTCTACTAAAATCAGAAATACATATAACTTTCATTCCAGTAATCCCATTCTTAGAACTGTATCTCACAAAATTAAATCCTAAGGAAGTTTATCACAATAAGGTGGTTAGGAGAAAAACAACAAAACAGAACAAAATCTAGAAATAAATGGAAAGCTATGAAAGCAGATGGTTTATAACTATACCAGTTAGCTAGAAATGTTTTCATACTCTATTTTAAGTTATAAGGCAAAATGCATATAAATATATAATATGGAACAATCTACATAAAACAATGCAGACAACAACTACATAAATCTGGCCGAGAATGATAAAAAGAACAGTGGACTTCAATGGAGCAGGCTGTCCATCCTGCCATCTGCCATGGAGGGAAAATGGAGAGGGTGGGATGAAAATCCACAGTAAAGCATTCATCATTGCTACTATGTCTCCATGCTGGCTATGAAATATAAGTAGGACTAGGTATTCTAAAATAAAAATTTAAAATATTCGAAGTGCAAAAGGATTCAATCAAGTCAAGATAAAGATTCCTAAAGAAAGTGTCCGATATTCACATTACCCCCAGAAAGCACCCAAATCACATGAGTTATATATGCAGGGTTCCCAGGTAATTTCTAAATGATTCTCAAAAATAAATGATGTATACTTTCAAAAGCCCTAAGGTAACATCACACACACATGCACACACAGAGCCCATGGCACCTTTCTGTAAACACTGGGGAAACATGACTCAGTGGCTTGCGTCTATGGGGATTAACTTTTCCTCTGGAACATGACTAATCAATTGAATTTATTTATGTTCCACTACCCCAGTCTATGCTGTCACATATGCCTCTCCTGTCTGAACACCCATATCTGTGATGTGACCTGATGAGAGAGAGTTGCAGTATTATCCTGGGCAGCTTTTACAGTAATGAGGTAGAGAGGGAGTCTAAAAATATCTTACTCCCACCTGTCTGCAGCTACAAATAACCCAACTGTGAGCCATCATTTTTGGAAGAATGCAAATGTGTTGGGTTCTGTCACTGCAGGACTGGAGTCAGGGAAGTGAATTATGAATGGAGAGTTATTTGCTAGGTGACTCTTTTTTTTTATTTTATTTTTTATTGTTCAAGCACACTTATCTCCATTTTCCTGCCACCATGACTCTTTCTTATTAAATTGATTGAGGTAGGTTCTTGCTTAAAGCATTCACAAGTATCTCAATCAGGTGTGGTGACAACATGGACTACATTTGCTCATCACCCAGTACACCTCACCAGTGGCTTTTACATGTGGTACTGATGGTTCTTTTTCTGGAGGTAATTGTAAAGTGGAAGAGAAAGATCAGGAAGGCCATTGGCCAAAGTCAATATATGACTCCCATAACCCAAACCCAATATGGCAAACTCAACAGAGCAAAGCTTTCACAAACCTACTGAAATAACACAAACACGTATAAAAAGAGCAAAAAGTTCTGATTTTTCACATTGCAGTGTAGGAAGCTAGAATAAATCAACTGCTTAGGCAACAGACAACAATGTGAAAACTAAGATATCAAGAGAGTAAAGAAATATAAATTTAGTTCATCAAAATCTGTGCCAGTAGGGAGAAATGATTCACAAATGAGAATTTAAAATCATGATAAAGATATTTCCAACATGACTGCATGGTACAATAAAAATATTAAAAATAGTTTGAAAAAGGACAAATAGCATACAAATGTGGGAAATGTGCTAAAACATGGCAGAATTATTATATCACACAGGTATGAGTGGGGACATTTCAAACTGTTTCCAGAAATAAATGTGTTGCTTTTCTACCCCATTGTGGCGTTTGCTTCATGAAGGATTGGGTTTGATGTCTCTGTTCCCACTTGATCAGTTTTTCTCAGGGAGCCTCCTGGTCTGCCCCAACAAGTAATGAATTTAACTAACCTGTTCAGAAAAGGAGTGTCTTGGCAAGTCTAGACACACAAACAAAAACTGTACATAACAACTAACAGTGATGGAGCCCTGATCCAGCGGATGGCATATCTAAGCAGGGAAATGGAGAGTGAGTCTGACGGTCAGAATCTGAGTCTTGAGTCAAAGCTTAAAGTAGCAGCCCTACAGCAAGACTTTCAGTTAATCAAGTCATTCATTGACTCTGCTTCAGCCAGTTTAGACTTTTTTTTTCCTGGTCATTGAGATACCATTTCTAAAAGAATCTAAAAAATGCAACAAAACAAAACCATTTAATCAGGTGGCAAAAAATACTGAGATAGACATCTCAAGAACAGTGAAATCCAAGTCTAAAAGAATGTCAGTTAGCACTGATTGTTTTAATACTAAGTTAAACTCTTATAATTTTGAATCCATATAATCTAATATTTAAAGTAATTCTTAAATTCAAATAGATTTTTAAAATGCTTTTTTTAGGTTTTGTGTGATGATCTGGATCTAAAATTCCCAATATATATTATAAAAAATGAGAAGTTAAATGGGTGAAGGACATTGAAGAATGAAATCTTACTAAGTCTCTGACTATTTAACAGAGAAACAAAGATGCTCTTTCATTACTGATGTTTTTAGTTAATAAGACAGACATACTTTTATGGAAGCACTCCGGGTCACAGTAGGAAGAAAGGAGGTTCGTATGTCAGAGTTCTGGTGTCTGAGACTATTCCTGTCACTTAGACTTTGCTTCATGATAATAGACAGAAGGAATTTTAGAATTTTCTTATCTTTAAAGTGGGGGTTATTATCTCAAATTTACTGTGTTATCATGACACTAAATGAGAGGATCTGGCTAATCATTAGAAGCTGCCCACGACTTTTTAGGAACAAATTTCAGGAATCTCTAGTACAAAAATAAATGGTGGAAGCTAATATTATTGACTAAAAAGAAGTAGTGAACATGAAGTAGGGGACAGGGAGAAAGAGGAAACACACACATTACATTATTGTTTGGAATAGAAAACATATAGATAATATGCAAGAAATTGAAGACTAAATGGATTATTTGAAACCATTAAAAAAAAGTTTAAACTTTCCTAAATAACAGAAAAACTGAAAACTGATATATCAAATTACAAAGTAGCAAGTTTCAAAAGAACTTCAGGAAATATAATTATATTAAAAAAGAAACCACAAATAGAAGATTTTACATAACGTTGCTCAGTCTACCATGGGTCAAGTGAACAAAAAGGGAGGAATATAGAAGCTTGAGCAACAGCATTAGTATGTTTGAGAATGAAGATATAGACATGGATACACAAAGTTATAGGTATAAAATGTCTACTTTATAAATAGATAGAGTGTGTAAGTAATATATATAAGTATTTACAGAAACACATGCAAGCTGTGTATAGTTTTCATGGTACTAATAGCAAAACCATGAAAACTGATAAACCACAAAAATACTTCAATATATTTCAAAATGTAAAAATTCTCAAGAACTTTCTCTAACAAATAAAACCAGAAATTAGTAACAAATCAGAAAACTGAAAAGTTCCAGAGACCCTAACACTGGGGAAAAGGGGCATCTATTTTAGGGTTCCGTCTAAACATATCTTGTGTCTTAGGAGTAATATAATTCAAATGTGCAATCTTTCCCCAAAAAAGTGATTATAAAATAGTCACCTAACTGAGCTGACTGTAAATAATAAAAGTAATAATGAAAGTAAAATTCATAGTTATATATATCTATATCAGTAAACAGAAAATGAATAAAACTCATTAAAAGAGGAGATCCAAGATGGTGGGAGAGTGAGTAAAAACTACACTTAACCTCCTTCCAGGACATATCTGGAATTACAAGTAAATTATACAGAAATCATCTTGAATAACTGACTGAACACTAGCTGGAGGGAAGCATTACAACCACAGACAGACAGACAGAAGAAAACACTTCAGCACAACGTGACTGATAGGGAGTGTGGAGGAGGCATGAGAGCACTGGCTGGGCTTCCATGGGTCACAGCTGATGTGCCAGAGGGATATTGCAGTGGCTGGGGGTTTCCCCCTGAGAGATGTGGGGTCTAAACCCCAAGCTGGGATCCCCAGCCTACAGCACCAGAGCTGGAAAGGAACCCAGATAACATTAAGCTGTGAAAAGTAGCAGGGGTTCTGTTATCCAGTGAGAGACTAGAGATGCAGAGAGCCTCTTAAAGAGCTAAAGTACAAAATTTCATTTGTACCCACTTACCCTAAATATTGGCAAAGGGAAGGCAGAGTGGACTAGAGATGCTTGAGGAGTCTGAGTCTGGTTGCTCTAGGCAGAGAACTGAAGGAACAGATGCCAGGATCCCTATGCCAGGTCATTCCCTATTTTGCAGGAGCCATCTCTCTCAGGCACAGAGACTCCTCTCTGAAATTCATCAGCCTGAGGGGAAGCAATAGCCCTGCCCACAGGAATTACTCTGCCTCAGCTTGCAGTGCTTACCCTGACTGCTGATTACAGATTGATTAAACAACTGTGCAGCTCAACAGCTGATTAGTTTAACACCTAAGGCAGAAAATAAAAAGAAGCAGCCAAAATGGGAACACCAAGAAATAGACCCCAAATGAAAGAAGAATTTCTCAGAAGAATTAGCTGAAATAGAAGCAAGCAATTTATCAGATAGAGTGTTTACAGTAATGGTTATAAGGATACTCAACAGCATGAGAAAAGACATAGAAACCATAAAAAGGGATCAGTCAGAAATAAAGAATGCAATATCTGAGATAAATAATACCCTGGAAGGAATAAAGAGTAGGTTAAATGAAGAAGAAAACCTAATGAGTGTTTTAGAAGACAAGGTAGAAAAATCAATCAGCAGAGCAACAAAAAGAAAAAAAAAATTTTTAATGAGGAAAGCCCTGGCTGGTGTAGCTCAGTGGATCGAGCATCGGCCTGCGAACCAAAGGGTCATCTGTTCTATTCCCGTCAGGGCACAGGCCTTGGTAGTGGGCCAGGTCCCCAACAGGAGGCACATGAGAGGCAACGACACATTGATGTTTATCTCCCTCTCTTTCTCCCTCCCTTCTCCTCTGTCTAAAAATAATAAAATAAATAAAATCTTTTTAAAAAATAAGGAAAGCTTAAGAAATATCTTGGACAATGTGAAGCATAACAATATCTGCATCACAGGAATACCAAAAGGAGAAGAGAGTAAGCAAGAGATTGAGAACCTGTTTGAAAAAATAATAACCAAAAACTTCCTTAATTGGTGAAGGAAAAAGTTGCACAAATCTGGGAATCTCAGAGCATCGTAAACAAGTTGGAACCAAAGACGCCTGCCCTATGATTAAAATGACAAGGTTTTTAAAGACAAGGACATCCTAACACTGCAAGAGAAAAGCAGGTAGCTACTTACAAGGGGGCACCAATTAGGCTGTCATCTGATTACTCCTCAGGAACATTTCAAACCAGGAGAGAGTGCTGTGAAACATTTGAGGTGATGAAAAGCAAGAACCTACAACCAAGGTTACTTTACTCAGCAAGGCTATCATTTAAATGAAGGAGAAATAAGGAGCATCCCAGACAAGAAAAAGGTAAAGGAGTTTTTTACCACCAAACCATTACTGCAACAAATGTTAAAGGGCTTGCTTTAAGAAGAAGAAACAAAAATACAGAGGAAAACAGTCTAACAATAAAATGGCACTATATACATATCTGTCAATAATCACCTTAAATGTAAACAGCTTAAAAACTCCAACCAAAAGACAGAGGGTAACTGAATGAATAAGAAAACAATATATAATATATAATAAGAAGAAAACAATATATAAGAAAACTATATATATATAAAGTCATATATATATGACTTTATGAGCCCATATATACATATATGATTTTATGAGTCCAGCATTATCCTAATTCCAAAACCAGAAAAAGAGACTACAAAGAAAGAAAATTATAGCCCAAAATCAGTTAAGAACATAGATGCTAAAATCCTCAACAAAATATTAGCAAACCTAATACAGCAATGCATCAAAAAAATCATACACCATAATCAAGTGGGATTTATTCCAGGGCTGCCAGGATGGTAAAACATTCACAAATCAATAAATGTGATTCATCATATAAAATAATGTGGATGAAATGAATAAACTCCTAGAAATACACTCTCTTCTAAAACTAAATCAGGAAGAATCAGAGAATCTGAAAAGACAGATTACACTTAGTGAAACTGAAGCACTAATATGAATATATGCAATGAACAAAAGATCTGGACCAGATGTCTTCATCAGGGAATTTTACCAAACATTCCAAAATTAACTAATTCTTTTCTCCTTCTCAAACTATTTCAACATTTCAAGAGCATCGAAGACTCCCAAGCTCATTTTACAAGGCCGGTATTATCTTAATTCTGAAACCATGTAAAGACTTTACAAAAAAATTACAGGAGATGATCCCTGATAAACATAGATGCTAAAATCCTCAACAAAATATTAGCAAACTGAATATAGCAATATATCAAAAATATCACATACCATAATCAAGTGGGGTTTATTCTCGGAATGAAAAGTTGGTACAACATTTGCAAATTAATAAATGTGGTTCACCACATAAAGGATAAAAACCACATGATCGTATCAATAAATGTAGGAAAAAACACTTGATAAAATCCAACATCCATTTATGATAAAAACTCTCAGCAAAGAGGGAATAGAGGGAACATACTCAAACATAAAGAGGCCATATGTGAAAAACCCACTGCCAGGATCATACTCAATGGGCAAAAAACTACATGTGTTCCCCTTAACCTCGAGAATATGACAAAGATGTCTGCTTTCACCTCTCTCATTCAACACAATCCTGAAAGTCCTAGCCATAGCAGTCATACAAGAAGAAGAAATAAAAGGCATCCGAATTGGAAAAGAAGAAGTAAAACTGTCATTATTTGCAGACGACATATAGTGTGCATAGAGAAGTTTAAAAACTCTGCTAGAGATGTCAAAGACCTGTACTTGGAAAATTATAAGACACTGAAGAATGAAATTGAAGATGATACAAATAAATGGAAGCATATACTGTGTTCATGCATAAGAGGAATTAAAATCATTAAAATGTCTGTGCTATCCTATACAATCTATAGATTCAATGCAATTCCTATCAAGATTCCAATGATGTATTTTATAGAACTAGAACAAATATTTTAAAAATTTATATGGAACACCAAAAGGTTCCACATAGCAAAAGGAATCCTGAGAAAAAAGGACAAAGTAGGGGGAAATCACACTACCTAATATCAAACTATACTATAATGCCATAGTAATCTAAACAGCCTGGTACTGGCATAAAAACAAACATATATCAATGGAATAAAATAGAGAGCCCAGAAATAAACCCACACCTTTACAGTCAATTAATATTCAAGGGAGAAAGCATGCACATACATAGGCTCAAGATAGCTTATTTAATAAATAGTGATGGGAAAATTGGACAGATACTTGCAGAAAAATGAAACTAAACAACATTCTTATACCAAACACAAGAATAGATTCAAAATTAATTAAAAACTTCAGTGTTATACCTGAAACCATAAAAATACTAGAAAAAAACATGGACAGTTGCTCATAGTAATATTTTATCTGATATACCTCCTAAGGTAAGAAAAACAAAAGAAAAGATAAGTGAATAGGCTACATCAAACTAAAAATTATTTGCTCAGCAAAAGAAACCATTAAAAAAATTTAAAAGACAACCCATGAAATGGGAGAACATATTCAACAATATATCAGATAAGAGGTTAATAACCAAAATTCATAAAGAACTTATAAAACTCAACTCTCTCTCTCTCTCTCTCTTACACACACACACACACACACACACACACACACACACAATCCAATTAATGAATGGGCAAAGGATGTGAATAGACACTTCTCCAAAGAGAATATACAGATGGCCAATAGACATATGAAAAGATACTCGACATCACTAATCCTCAGAGAAATGCAATTAAAACCACAATGAGATATCAACTCACACTAGTCAGTTGACTATCATCAATAAATCAACAAACACCAGGTGCTGGTGAGGATGTGGAGAAAGAGAACCTTCATACACTGTTGCTGGGAGTACAGACTGGTGCAGCCACTGTGGAAAGCAGTATGGAGATACCTCAAAAAATAAAAATAAAAATGGACCTGCCTTTTGACCCGGTGATCCCACTTCTGGGAATATATCCAAAGTAACCCAAAACACTAATTCGAAAGAACATAAGCAACACTATGCTCATTGCAGTGTTATTTACAACTGCCAAGATATGGAAGCAGCCCAAGTGTCCTTCAGTATATGAGTGGATAAAACAAGTATGGGACATTTACACAACAGTATACTACTTGGCTGTAAAAACAAAGAAAATTTACCATTGGCAACAGCATGGATGGACCTGGAGAACATTATGCTAAGTAAAATAAGCCCGTCAGAAAAAGACAAGTACAATGCAGTTTCATTCATATGTGAAATATGAACAAACTGAACTAACAAGTAAAATAGGGACAGACTCATAGATAGCAGGGTGACAAGGATATTGGGGTGGGGGAATTTAAATGGTGGAGGAACCTAGTAAAAATGAAAAATAACTCATGGACATGGACAGCAGGGTGGTGATTGCATTGGGAGGATAAATGGTAATGGAAAAAATACTGTAAAAAAACAGCAACTAAAAATAAATTTATGACACTTTTAGGAAAAAAATAAAATAAAATAAAATGAGGAACTCACTTTGATAAAATGTTATAACAGTTTTACTCATAAAAAATGAAATATGCAGTATTAACTAGTTAGACATTACATAGTAAAATATCTTTTGTGTAATTCATATGTTAAATAGAAATAAATATATCTCTATATTTTGCATTTGAAGTGTTTAAGCTTTATTGCTGACATAAAAATACATGTCAATATTCCATAAATTATAAATACTTCCTCAAATTTATATTAAATGGAAAGTCATTATATAATGAATTAAATAGATTTCCATAGCTGGACATAACTTTCTTTTTTTTTTTTATTGTTGCTTGAGTAGAGTTGTGGTGATAGGGGTGGGGGGATGGAGACAACTGTACTAGAAATAAATATATTTAACAACTGTACATTTTAAATCTTGGGTTTTTTTTCTGCAGAAGTAGTAGTAATTGGAAATCTTATGTGCTATAGTCAATATCCTAAATAATATCCACAGTTCTATCTGTCACATCAAGTCTACATTTTATTGTACAAAAAAAAGAAATGATAAGCATTGTCTCAATGACAAAACCATTATGGCTTCACAAGATGTTTTTTCAAACTTCCCTTCATTTCATCATCAGTAGATGTGCAAAATTGGGCATGTCACTTTCCTTCTCTGAGCCTCACATACATTGATTAAATAGGGATAAAATTAGACCACTGGACAGACATATCCCATAATGCATGTAAAGAATGAGTATAGCATCCACTCTGGTCACCTGGCCTGGATGGACCCTGCACAGGGACAGTCCAGCAAGTGTGCATACCACTGTCTGCTCTGCCATCTGTAGGTTCTCATGTTTCCCACCAGACTTGAGTTGAGGAGGTACAGGTTTCACTTTTATTCTGGGTCCCAGACTACTCCCTTCCCTCTCCAGGGTCCACAGTGCCTGGGCTCAGACAGATCATCTGTTCTTGGGTGGTACAGTGTGACACATTTAATATTTCCTCTACTGTTTCCTCTACTGAGTTTTCCTCCTGAACTCATTACAACAGAGGAAGAACAGAGAAAGAACACATGCAAATTAGGCATGAGGTGACGCCCTCCATGAATGACACAGTCAGGGTATAAAGTTCTCAGTTTGGACAACTGTAGGAAATACTGTGACCTGGAGTCAGAAGGCCAGGGTCTCTAGTAAATTTATGGTGCCTACACCTGAATTCTTCCTATATCAGGATGTAGAGAATTCTACTGCCTTTCTTCTTAAGGAAAAATAAGATTTCAAACAGAATACATTAGAACTACATGAAAAGTGTGTAATAAATATGTAACACAATTTTTTAAATGAGACTGTAATTCTAACTCAACCTTTCCACCAGGTGAGATGCGTACTTCTGCCCTCTCAAGTTCACTCACTGGTAGCACTTCTTTTGTATGTCTTCTGCTGCTCTTGTTCTTAATTTTATTATAGTTATTTATTCTCTTGTGCAAATTTTCCCAATAAATGCAATGCTTCTTGAGGGCAGAAAATATTTCATTCATGTTATTATTCATGTAGGTATTCAACAAATTTTTTTAGGAATTGCTAAAGTCACAAAAGTACATGGAGATTATAAACTTACCATTCTTATGACATAATGAATTGCTTTTCCCAGAAAAAGACAATGGACTATAGGATAAAACCTCTTAAACAATCTGAAATATTAATGAGGTAGATTCTATACAGTGAAGTATTTAAGCAATATTTACAAAGGACTAGAAACCAATTAGTTTTTCACATGGAAACAAGGCAGAGAAATAATTTATCTTCTGTTTTCACCCCTTTGTGGAGACTGACCCTGTACATGTGTTTTCTCAAGTGTCAGTTTCTCACCTGATCTATCATAACTACATATCAAAATACTGATGTCTACATTTTTCATCTCACTCCTTTTATCATAATATTTTTCCTTAAGAACTCACTTATGGGTGGCAACCCATAATGCCAGGTAAGTTTATTTCAAATGTACAAAACAAAATACATTTCAAAGAGAAATGCCAATAAACCAAAAGTGATATCAACCAATCTGTAGCTCATCTCACTTCCCCGTTCAAATCTGAGCAACATATTTCTGAACTCAGCCACATCCGTGTTATTCTTTTTATTGAAATGATATCTTCTATTTTATTATGCCATTTTCTCCTAAATGAAGGTAGTTATGGAGCTATCTGTGCAGCCAAGTTACTCATTAAATCTACTGTGGTGGAACTGAATGAAAGGTTTTATTATCTCCCTAATTTCAAGAGAGAATTTAGTGGAAATCAATATTAGAGAATGTATAATTGCTCAATTTTATTAAATAATAGACTCATTCATTAAGATCCCCTTCCCCTAATAGTTAAGTTTTAAATTATTGACATTATCTAATTATTTAATGAGGATCATATTGTATCTCTGCTGCTTTGGGCAATTGAATGATGAGATCCTAACATCATTCTGAACTTGAATAATCTGAGCAATACATCAATTACAGGAAAGAAGGGTATACAAAAAGAAAAATGATAGCAATGTGCTGGTGTTCAGCAAAAGTTCTGGAAACCAGCAAGCTATTTTAACAGGCTCACATGAGAAATGAACCAAAAGAATATTCTCTGAAAGGTAACAGGCCATGTTATATCTTTTGAATTAGAAGATGCTTCAATGTGGTTGAAACTGACAGTGTGGATGCACACTGCTATAAAAGGTTGACTCTCCATTTGTGCTTCAGGAAACAGGATTTCTGACCATAAAAAAAAAAAAAAAGTGTTGCTACAAAGCACAAAATTCAGTAGGCTAAATTATTCTTGGGTTACATATATATTAGAAACATGGTTTCTTTGATTTTCAATTTTTATAGTCTCAGATACTGAAATTTTAGAGAAAAATGTATTAGAAGACTAAAATGGTGACTGCAGGGCAATCTCTATTTTCCTTATTTATTGATTTCACTAAGCAGTTGTGACAACCAATGGCAATGGGCAGGAATTTCTTCATCTAGAGTTTCAGTGAGTTTTGAGACCTATTCTGTGCCAAAACATCTTTCTTTATATCTCTTCCTGACAAAAATATCAAATTAAAAGTAATTGCTCATCTTGACACTGGCTTAGGATAACCAGAGATTTGTAGTCTCATCTAAACCAATGATAATTGAATATGGTAATTAAAGGGAGACATATGTATCTATATATTGTATATATACGTGTTTTATATATCTATTGCCTTATATACTTATTCGGGGATATCTGTCTATAGATAGATAGATATTCAGGTCTAACCAGAAGGTATACAGCTATGTAATATGAAAAATACAGACATTTGTTGAAGAAGATACTTGATACATGAAGCATTGCATGTAAGACGATGACTCTTCAGTCCCCTTCAAAGCAGGCACCTTGGGGTCACACACAGTTCTCCCAATTGCCATCAGCTGCTCTGTCATATTTTCATGAATCTCAATGATGGTCTGAAATCTCTTCCCTTTCGAAAGTGATTTTAGTTTTAGGAAAATCCAGAAGTCACAGGGCACCAAATCTGAGCTGGAGGAGAGCTGAGTCAACTGGATGATTTGATGTTTCATCAAAATATTTGCAAGAGATGTGATACATGAGCGGGCGTGTTGTTGTGATGAAGCTGTCAATCACCAGACACCCATAGCTGCAGCCTTCTGAATCATCCAAATGGTTTCTGTGGAGGAATATGCTTAATGCAAAATTGGATGCAGATTCATTGTTTACTCACTCAGTTGTTTTGAATGTGGTGGCCATGCAGTACACGTGCTAACTCAATGATGCCTACCACCCCCACTGACTACTACAGTAAAGTCACCATTGTTTACGCATGCACATTCCAGTCTGTTCTCCTTGGCTGCCAGGTTACATCTATGTCATTCACAGTTCTCATTATATCAACAATGGCTGCACATTTTCCTGACAGACCTCATTTTTTATACACATGGTCTGGCAGAAGAAATACCTGACTGAGTGTGATAGTAAGGTAATAACATGGGTGAAATAAATTATAGATTTACTTCGTATATTTCACCTACAATGTGATATGGTGTGCTTAAGAGTGATATTCTTGCTATATAATTACATACTTTGATTGTATAATAAAAGATTTTGTAACAAAAAAAGGGCATTATTTGTGCCAGACCCTGTATATAATGCATTGGGAGAGAAAAACAAGAAGAGTTTGTATAGAAGAAAGGAACCAATAATTTGAGGGGCATGTTTATTAATCTTCAGTTTAACACCTATACAGTTTCCATAGAGGAAAATAAGCAATGTCATCACCAATGAGTCTTGTACTTCTTAAGACTGTGGTAAATAAGACTCAAAGTGTTTTATGAATCCTTCCTCCATTGATCTCTCTAGCAACACTCTTCCCCATATTGATATGTACTTTTGCTTTCTGGAAGCCTAGAGATCACTAAGAATAAAACTGCTTATATGTCAGAGATATGCTTGATGATGAGATGCAAAATATAAAGAATCACCCACAGGAGATACTCTACACAAATATGAGTTCCATTATGGTTTGTTCTGTAAACTTTATCACCTTCAATTTATCTGCTAATTCCTAAAAACCTACATTCACAGGTAACTGCACGAAATTACACATATGTAAATACCATAAATTAGGAAAGATCCAAGATGGTGGAGGAGTAAGTAGAAGTTACACTAATCTTCTCCCAGGACCAAGCTGGAATTACAACTAAATTGTAGAGGAATCATTCAGAGTAACCAATGGAACAATAGCTGGAGAGAAGCCTTATAACCATGCACAGGTAGAAGAAACTGCTTCACCACAATGTAACCAATACAGAGTGCAGAGGAGACATGAGAGGGCTGGCTGGGTTCCCATGGGCAGAAGCTGAAGTGCCATAGGGAAATTCAGCAGCCATGGGGTTTCCACTGAGAAGACTGGGGCCTAAATCCCAAGCTGGGCACCCCAGCACACAGCAACAGAGTGGGGAAAGGAACCGAGATAACATCAATCTGTGAAAAGTGGCAGGGCTTCAGTCTGCCAGGAGGAGGTGGCTGGTGTCACCAAGAGCTTTTTAAAGGGCAAAAGCACATAATTTTTAAATTAAATTGCCCCTTACCTTGGTCTCTGGAAAAGATGGAGCAGAGTGGATTAAAGATGTTGGTGGCAAGTTTGAGGATGGAGACTTTGGAGAGAGAACTAATATAGAAGCTGCAAGGACTCCTGTGCTAAGTCAACCCCCATACTGCAGGAGCCATCTTGCTCAGGCAGAGCCACCCCTCCAAGTGGCATCAGCCTGGGGGGGAGCAATAGCCCCACCCACAGGAATTACTCTGCCTCACCCTGTAATGCTAAAGCCTGACTGCTGATTACAGATTGACTAGATTAACAATGCAAAAAGATAGCCAAAGACTGTAGATCCTGGTATCCTCAAATAGGGCCAAACATGGACACCATCTGACATCACCAGTGGCAGATCTGGAAAGGGAAAACAGTGAGATGAATTCCACCATAGTCTTCATGATTGGCTTTGATTTCTCTCCTACATAGGTCTTTAAACTTTATTTCTTGTCCTCAAGTTTGTGCATATTAAGTCACTAATTTTTATATTACAGTGTATTTCAAATTTTATATTTGCTCCTCACTTCTCTTACTCCATTTTAATTTCTTATTTCCTTTTCCTATTTTTGTTTTAAATTTTATTTTCTCACTTGCTACAACTTGTTTCCATTGCATACTCTTACTGTTTCTCCCCACACCAGCTTCTCAAAAACACATTTCTTGTCATTACTCACCTCACTTTCTTATTCCCGTTCTTAAAATACCCTTATTCTCTCACCACCTTTAACAATCTTAGCTCATCAGTTTTGGATATGGTGGTTATTGTTGCATTTCTCTAATTTTATTTCTAGATTGTCACTATTTTTGTATTTCAAATCTCAAATTTTACCGTTCCCCTCTCCTACTCCATTTTGCCTTCCTCCTGCACTTACCTTTTTCATTTAAATTTTTTATTTTTCCCTGCCTTAACATGGTTTTCATTCCTCACTCTTAGTATTCCTTCACCCTCTATCATCTCAAAATCACTTCTCTTTTTTTTAGGCATCTCTTAAGCTATTATTTCTTTTTTCTTTTTCTTTCTTTCTTTCTTTCTTTCTTTCTTTCTTTCTTTCTTTCTTTCTTTCTTTCTTTCTTTCTTTCTTTCTTTCTTTCTTCCTTCCCTGTTATTTTCCTTCCACCTATATTAATCTCTGCTCATTGTTGTTGAGAGTGCTATGGTAGGTTTTTTTCTCTGATTCCTATTTTTTCTTCTCTCTCTCACTATTCTTTGTAAAATTTATATTTAAACTTAATACTATGCACTTCACTTCTCTTACTCCATTCTACCTTCTTCCTTCCCTTTTCTATTTACAATGTAAATTTTTCTTTATCTCTTTGCCTTGTCCCTATTGCCTACTCTTGTTGTTATTTCTGATGCTACCCTCTCAAAATCATTTTTCTTTCAGTTATTCATCTCATACTCATTTTCACTTTCTTATAATACATTACACATTTATTTAATACTGGTTCATTTGCTGTTGATATGTGATTGTGAGTGAGGCTTAATTTTGTGGATGTGGATTTGTTTCCTGGACTGTGTAGTTTTGTTCTGGCTGCACCTGTACAGCACATATAAGATGTGGTAGACAAAGTATCTTCAGTTAGCCAGCCAGAGGGAAGGGGACACCAAAGAATGACCCAACAGCAACCAAACCCAATTATAACCAGAGATCCCACAAAAATGGTATAAAGGGCACCCAACACCATCAACCTCAAGAGATCAAGGAAACTTCATCACTGAATTCCACAGGAATCCTACAACACAAGGAGGTCACACCACAAGACAGGAACAAAAAGAAAATCAATCTAAGAAGGAGAAACAAACAAGAAGAGTCATTTAAAATGGGAAGACAAAGAAACAACCTCCAAAGGAAAAATAAAGAGGAATCCCCAGAAAGACTGCTAAATGAAATTGAGGCAAGGAAACTATCACACATCAAGTTCAAAATAATGGTTATAAGGATGCTCAAGGAGCTCACTGAGAACTACAATGAACTCCAGGAAAGCTACAGGGAACTTACTTCAAACAATACCACCATGAAAAAAGACATAGAAACTATCAATAAGAACCAGGAAGAAATGAAGTACACAATATCTGAAATGAAGAACACAGCAGAAGTCATTAAAAGCAGAGTAGATGAAGCAGAGGATCAAATCAGCAAGCTGGAGGAAAAGGTAAAAATAAATTCCCAGAAAGAGAAAAAAGAATTCAAAAGACTCAAAAGGAGTGAAGAGGCTTAAGGGAGCTGCATGACAATGTGTAATGTAATGATATCCATACCATAGGTATACCAAAATAGAAGAAAAGGAGCAAGGATAGAAAACTTGTCTGAAAATGTATAAGAGAAAACTTCTTTAACTTGATGAGGGAAAATGTCACAGGAAGCACAGAGTGCCCCAATCAAGGTGAACCCATGAACCCAAAGACACCAACTCCAAGACACATCATAATTAAAATGGCAAAATATAAAGGTAAGGAGAGAATCTTAAAGGCAGCAAGGGAGAAACAACTAGTAACATACAAGGGAGCTCCAATAAGGCTATGAGCTGATTACTCAACAGAAACACTACAAACCAGAAGGTAATGGCAAGATTTATTCCAAGTAATGAAAAGTAAAGGCCTGCAGCCAAGATTACTCTATCTAACAAGGCTCACATTTAAAACATATGTTGAAATAAGGGGTTTCCTCCCTCACCAAAAAGGCTAAATGAGGCTAAATGAATACATTTCCACCAAGCCAGCATGGCAAGAGATGTTAAAGCCACTGTTATAAGAAAATGAAGATATTTTGCTTGCTTGCTTGCTTTGTTGATTAGGTTCCACTTATAGGTGGGATCATATGGTATTTGTCTCTCATTGCCTGGCTTATTTCACTTAGCATAATGCTTTCCAGTTCAATCCATGTTGTCGTGAGGAGACATTGAAATAAAGAACAAATTGACAGTAATCAGAGCAGATGGGGGATGATGGGGGAAAGAAGAGGAATGGTCCTCAAGGAACATGTATAAAGGACCCATGGACAAAGCCAAAGAGAGGTAGGATTGAGTGTGGGAGGTGTGGGGTGGGTGGGGTGGGGGAGTGTACATGTAGGGGTTGGGCAAATGGAGACTACTGTACTTGAACAACAATAAAAATATAAAAAAGAAGATGAAGATAAAGAAGGAGGGTTGACACAGGTATAAAGAGAGAAAAAGTCAACAAATTAGTACCTATCAATAATAATCTTAAAACATAAGTGGATTAAAAGCTCCAATCAAAAGACATAGGGTAGCTGAATGGATAAGAAAACATGACCCACATATAAGCTGTCTTGAAGAGACCCACCTCAGATCAAGAGATCTACACAGACTGAAAGTGAAGGGGTGGAAAAAGAAAATGATCCAAGCAAAGGGGCATGAGAAAAAAGCTGGGGTAGCCTTACTTATATCAGACAAAGTAGATTTCAAAACAATGGCCATTAAAGGAAACAAAGAGGAACACTGCATAATACTTAAGGGAATGATCCATCAAAAAGATATAACCCTTAAAAATATCTATGCACCCAAGATAAGAGATTCCAGCTATATAAGGAAATCTTGGAGGACTTCAAGAAAGATATCAACATCAACACACTAATACTAGGGGATTTTAGCGTCCATTGTCAACAATGGATAAATCTTCCAAGCTAAGAATCAACAAGGATATTGTGATACTGAACAACACTCTACATCAAATGGACTTAATTGATATATACAGAAGCTTTCATCCCAAAGAAGCAAAATCTATATTCTTTTCAAATGCACATGGAACATTTTCAAAGATACACCACATGGTAGGACACAAAACAAGCCTCAACAAATACAAGAAAATTGAAATCATATCAAGCATCATCTTGGATCACAGTGGCTTGAAACTAGAAACCAACCTCGAGGAAAAAACTCAAAAACATTCAAATTCATGGAGACTGAATAGCATGCTATCAAATTGTGAATGAGCTAAAAAGGTAATCCACAAAGAAATCAAAACTTTCTGGAAAAAAATGAAAATGAACACACCTAAAAAAATGAAAATGAACACGCCTAAAACCTGTGGGACACAGCAACAGCAGTCCTGAGAGGAAAGTTCACAGCAATAGAGGCCTACATAAAATAGACAGAAATTTTTCATATAAACACCTATAATAATAACAATGTCCATAGAAAGTAGAAGGAAGGAAATAATCAAGATCAGAGCAGAATTAAATGACATAGAGACTAAAAGAACAACTCAAAAGATCAATAAATCCAGAAGCTTGTTCTTTGAAATGATAAATAAAATTGACAAGCCTTTAACAAGACTCATCAAGAAAAAAAGAGACATAACCCAAATAAATAAAATCAGAAACAAAAGATAATTTACAACTTATACCACAAAAATACGAAGGATTGTAAGAAATTACTATGAACAACTATATGACAAGAAATTTGAAAACCTGGGAAAAATGGACAAATGTCTGGAAACATAATCTTCCAAAACTGAATTAAGAAGAAGCAGAAACCTTGAACAGACTAATAACAACTAGTGAAATTGAAGCAGTAATCAAAAACCTCTCAGCACACAAATGCTCTGGACTAGACAACTTCACAGGTGAATTAATACCAAACATTTAGGGAAGAGCTAACTCCTATCCTTTTCAAATTATTCCAAAAAAAGAAAAAAAAAAACAAGAAGAGGGAAGACTCCCAAACTTATTTTATGAGGTCAGTATTACCCTAACTCCAAAACCAGATAAAGACACAACAAAGAAAACTACAGGTCAATATCGCTGATGAAGACTGATGTTAAAATCCTCAACAAAATATTGACAAACTGCATTTAGCAATACATTAAAGAGATCATACACCATGATCAAGTGGGATTCATCCCACGGATGCAAGGATGGTATAAAATTCTCAAATCAATAAATGTAATACACCACAAAAACAAAATAAAAGTCAAAAACCACATGAGCGTATTAATGATGCTGAAAGAACATTTGATAAAGTACAGCAGCCACTTATCATAAAAACACTCAGTAAAGTGGGAATAGAGGGAGCATACTTCAACATAATAAGGGCCATATATGAGAAACCTACAGCCAATATCATACTCAATGTGCAAAAACCAAAAGCTTTTCCCTAATATCTGGAACAAGATAAGGTTATCTGTTGTCTCTATGGTAAATTAATATTTGACAAAGGAGGCAGGAACATAAAATGGAGGGAAAATGTCCTCTTCAACAATTGGTATTCGGAGAACTGGACAGGTACATGCAAAAAAAAAGAAAAGATACTATCCCACCAATTTGCACAATGCATCAGAATAATATCAAAAGGGACATAAACCATGATGCCATAAAAGTCCTAGAGGAAAACATAAGAGTAAAACTTGAGATGTACTATGCAGCACTATTTTTGCCAATATATCCACTCAGGTGATGGAAATCAAGGAAAGACTAAATAAATGGGACTACCTCAAATTAAAAATCTTCTGCATGGCTAAAGAAAATATCATCAAAATGATAATGAAACCACTGTATGGTAAAATATATTTGCCAACGATATGTCAGACAAAGGTTTGCTCTCCAGTACATATAAAGAACTCATACAACGCAACACCAGGAACACAAACAATTTAATTTAAAAAATGGGCAAAGGACCTGAACAGACACTTCTCCAAGGAGGACATGCAGAGGACCTAGAGGCATATGAAGGGATGCTCAGCATCACTAGCCATCAGAGAGATGAAAATCAAAACCACAATGAGGTACCACCTCACACATTTCAGAATGACCATCATAAACAAATCAACAAACAACAAGTGCTGGTGAGAATGTGGAGAGAAGGGAACCATAGGACACCGTTGGTGGGAATGGAGACTGGTGCAGCCACTGTGAAAAACAGTATGGGATTTCCTCATAAAACTAAAAATGGAACAACCTTTTGATCCAGCAAATCCACTGCTGGGATTATACTCTAAGAATCCCGAATCATCAATTCAAAAGAACCTATGCACCCCTATGCTCATAACAGCACAATTTACAATAGTCAAGTGCTGGATACTGCATAAGTGACCATCAGTAAATGAGTGGATCAAAAAACTGTGGTACATTTACACAGTTTTTCTTTGTGCTGTATGGAATACCATGCAGCAGAAAGAAAAAAGGAGCTCCTACCCCTCCTGACAGCATGGATGGAACTGGGGAGTGTTATGCTAACTGAAATAAGCCAGGTGGTAAAAGACAAATACCATAAGATCTCACCTATAAGAGAAGCCAAATGAACAAAAGAAACAAATGAACAAAATAGAGCCAGAGACATGGAAATAAGGAACAGACTGACAGTGACCAGATGGGCCAGGGGAAGGGGATAAGGGGTAAAAAAGCAGAAAGGTCTAATCAATGAACAGCTATAAATGACCTATGGACATGGACAACAGGGTAGGGATTAATTGTGGGAGTGGAGTTTTGTTGGGGCAGTTGAGAGCAAGTGGGGAAATTTGAGACAATTGTAATAGAACAACAATAAAAATAAACCATAAATTAAAAAGCAAAAGTAATTGGAACTAGCAAGGTACATTGAACAGATAGTCTCTGAAGCATATGTGAAAATGAAGTTTCAGAAACAGACTGTGACACCTGAATCATTCTCTTTATTGGTCAGTTTTAAAAATAAGTCTCATATAAATAGTATCAGCAACAAAAATGGGGGAAAAATACATCTGACTCAATAGTTCCACACAAAAGGACAGTTAAAAACTCTATAAAAATATTGTTCCTATGCTAAAAGTCTCATGTAATTGGTTTAAGCAATGGTCTCACTCTGCTGAGACACTCAAAAAAATCCATACTCTTACATGTGTCCAAATGACCTAGACAAGCATGTAGAATGTGCATGCTACATGCATCCCTTGCAGAACGCCTGCTCAGCCCACATCTCTGGTGAGACAGAGGAGCATGAACAGCAGCTAGAGTTCAATAAGTTCACTTCTTAGCTGAGCGACTCCAGGCTCCTCACCATGCCTGACATGTGTGCCTTGGCTTAAATTCTGTTAAGGAGGTAATTATAGTACCTCCTGAGTCACACAGGAGGAGTTCAACAAAAATTTTGTTATTCTAAGTATTAAATATAACAATGCATGTGTATTTATTATTCAATAGAGAGAAAACAGGATGGAGAACAGATGACAGCTAGTGGGGGGTGGTTATGGGGTATAGTGATTGAGCAAAAAAGAAAAAGTACTCATGGATATAAACAATAGGGTGGGTATTACCAGGATGAAGGAGGTATAAGGAGGCTAAATGGTAATGGAAAAAATATTATAAAGATAGTATATTTTAAAATAAGCTATAGAGACAGCCTTATTCTTTTCAAATTTAATTTTGTGAAGTAGGAAAATTAAGAGTAAGGTCAGGGCAATACTGTCCTGAGAACATGGTTCAGACTTTTGAGATGACAAGGCAAGGGAGAGGACAGCAGCAGAGAAGGAGAAATGTGGCCAAAGGACTATGGAATGACCTTCATTTAATTTAGCAGAGAGATTGGTGGTGCAGGTGGCAGGGTTACTACAAATTATTTCAGAAAAGATACAGAGAGATGAGACACAAGATCATTGTAAAGATCTGTAGAACATTTAATATGCATAAGTATTGTTATAAGTGCTGATAGTATTTGTGAATAGGAAGCTTCATGGGTATAACCAAAGCATCTCTAAGAGTATTCCCTTTCCCACCACCCAGTCCATCTAACCCCATATCCTCGCATCTCTACAATCTGTCTCCTTCTCATCATTCCTTCTACAATGTCACACCAGATTCTCACCTGCTGTCATTTGAACTGTAGCCCTGCCCAACTCCATGTTATCCTGCACAAATAAGTCCTCGATATTAATATAATAAATAACTTTCAGAAGTGCCTCATCTTTCAGGTACTTATAGGACTTTCCCTGATTCCAAGGCAGCAGTGTATCCCAGCAGAGAAAATGCCTAATCAATCTCTGGACCAAGTCAGGCTTCTGTCTACCTGTGGAGTGATTCCTACTTAACAAAATCTGAATAGCACTACTGCCTTGGGAAGATTATTATAATGTTTAAACAACATAGGTAAAGGACCCAGTATCAAATGTGTCTTTTAATTAAAGTCTCTATAAACTATGAGATTTCTCCCTTGAACCTCAGCCCCCTCTTTTCTTAAGCCAGTTTTGACAATGACTGGAAACATATTAGAAACTCTTTCTTAACTAAAGAGGTGATTGGGCTTGCACTCCAAAGGGAAAATAAATGTAGTAATGGCTGAACACCCCTGGTTCATAGTATTCAGTCTCCTCGGCAGTCCCCATGGTAGCTCTTTATCCAGAGCCCTAACCTTACAAACCACCTGTCTGGCTAAGGGCTTTATCTTGAGGAAATCACCCCACTCCCAGCTGGGCACATGGACCTGAACCCCAGTCCCTTGCATTGGCTGTGACCTGCTTCACACAGGTCAAAGCCCTTGCATTCATATAGGAGACTGATACACTGCATGTGTAAGGACTGGCTCTTAGCAGAGGAGACAATGCTCTGTAATAGTCTCTGATTTCCATAATATAAATATTCCTTCCAGGTTACAAGCTGAACCCCAACCTCACTGATCATGGAAATGAGCAGAGGCACATCCATCAGCTGTCACAAACAGTTCTGTCATCACTGTGACATAGCAATATAGACACTCCCACCTGGAGACCCTCCCAACCTGTGCCAAGTCACACTAGAACTGTCCCAGTGCCTTTAGGTGACCTCTTGGACCTGTGTTTAGGTAATAGCTCTCCCTCATGGTCTTTGCTCTGCCCTCCCCTGCTTCCCACTTGCTGAACATGGGGATGTCCCTACACCTTGCCATACTGTCCTTGACATGTGTGACCAAGAGTGGGGTAGGCATATCATGCCAGCAGAGAGCTACATGCTTACAGCATAGTGAAACTTGTTTCAAATTTTTGAATTAATTGGCCTTCATCATACAATAAACCAATGTAAAATTAATCTCATGAATATTTCTTCCCATATTGCAGAAATCCAGGTTTAGGTTTTTAAGGGTATTTTATTTATTTTCTAACTGTTGTAAAGGTATTCTTTATGAAAGTGGATAATTTCTCACAAAAAGTTATTGCTTAAAAAAAATTCCTGGTTTTTCAAAACGGTGGCAGAGCAGGTGGATCTTTCTCACACCTCCTCCCAGAACAAAACTGGAAATAAAACTAAATTGGGGAACATTCACCCTGAATTACCAATCTAAGATTATCTGAAGAGGACACTTTTCACCTCAAAGTTTCTAGGAAGGGTGGAGTTGAGAATAGGGCTGGCCCCACTCCCACTGGTGGCAGGCTGAGGTTATGAAGGGCTATCTTGGCTGTGGTAGCTTCCCCCTGAAAGAAATGAAACCTAGATCCCAGACTGCACTCCACAGACTCAGTGCCAGACCGAGATCAGCCACACACTTAGCATCCAGAGGTGAAAGGCAGCCGGGTTTCTATCCATTGTGGAAAGACGGAGCCAAAGCACAAGGCTCTTCATTTGCAGCCACTCACCCTGAGCTCTAGGGTAACATGGACTGTAGTTGTTTGAGGAGAGTCTCGAGGGGGAGTCGACCGTGAGAGATATAAGGGAGCGGCTGCCAGGATCCTTGTGCCGGGTCATCCCCCCTGATACTGCAGTAGCCATTTTTCTTGAGAGGAGCAAGCCCCTCTCAGGGGAATCAACCTGGGGAAAACTGATTAACCCACCCTCTGGGATACACTTGCCCTACCCTCTGATATCTCCCTCACCCCACACTGCATTTTAACCCCTGATGAGAAGATAGCAGTAAATACAGACTCAGGGGGTATCAGTGACTGGTTATGGGGTTTGGTCATTCCCCCTACTTTCACAGGGACCAGGCTGGTGCCACCCCTCAGAGGAGAGCCAATGAAAGTACTCAGTAGAAACACCTTCCCAGTTTCTGTGAGACCCACATTCTGGACTTGGAAAGACCCACCCACCTATCTACTAAGGGCTCTCCCTGCAACAGTTAGGGAAATAATCTGGGACAGACTTAGACATGTAGATATGGGATGGGGGAACACATCCACCATCTTCCCTGAAGTCTGAAAAGCACCTCACCCCTCACAGCAGATCCATAGGTCCCATCCTTCCGATTCCAGTAGGAGCCCTTTCAGAAACAGCATTGTCTGTAACTAAGATTGACAGTTGGCTAGCAGGCAGAGGAAGATGAAGGCAGATCCCATGTGCCTTGGAACAACTGCTAACCTACCCCTGGGCCCTGTGCCGGTAAAGCAGGTCTTGGAGCACAGCCTGGCCCCACCCAAGGCCATCCAAGCCCAGTGCAGGCAGCCACAAAGTATGGATTGCCTGTAGTTTTGAACAGGTTGCTGAGGGCCAGATTTGGACGGCATCTACTATTGACTTGTACCAGCTGCAGTCAGCATCAGAGCAATTTCCAAAGGGAGATCCCAACAGAACCCATACAACAGGTAGTCAGGTTTGAACCTGTCAGTCAGTCACCCTGAGAGGAGATCCCACCAATGAAGGGACAAACAATAATCAAGACCCAATTACAATGGGAGAGCCCACATGAATCCACAAGGGACATTCCTAGACCATCCAGCTCAGGAAATCAAGAATATTTTACCACTGATTCCCACAAGAAACCTGTTACATAATGTCACTCCACAAAGACTACAAGTCATAGTAGTTCTATCTAATACATAGAAACAAACACAAGGAGGCAGCTAAAATGGTGAAACAAAGAAACAACCACCAAATGAAAGAAAGGTAGATATCTCCAGAGAAAAGGCTAAATAAAATGGAGACAAGGAATTTATCATAGAGTTCAAAGTAACAGTTATAAGGGCATTCTAGGATGTGAGAACTACAGGAACTCGATGGGAATTATAATGAATTTGTGGGAAGTATATCAGCATTAAAAAGGATGTAGAAACCATGAATAAGAACCAGTCAGAAATTAAAAATACAATATCTGAAATGAGAACACACTAGAAGAAATTAAAAGTAGGTTGGACAAAGCAGAGGACTGAATAAGTGATTTGGAAGACATGGTAGAAAAAAAGAACCCAATCAGAGCAACAACAACAACAACAAAAAAAACAGTTAAAAGTAATGAGGATAGTTTAAAGGAAGTTTGAAACAACATGAAACATAACATATCCACACATAGGAGTACCAGAAGGAGAAGATGTGAGAAAAGGATAGAAAATATGTTGGATAAAGTAAAGACAGACTATTTCACTAACCTAATGAAAGAAAAAGTCATATAAGTTTGGGAAGCACTGAGAGTGCTAATCAAGATGAACCCATGAAGACCCACATCAATATACATCATAATTAAAATCGCAAAGTTAAAGACAAAGAGAGAATCTTAAAAGCAACAAAAGAGAAACAGTTACCAACAAGGGAGCACACACAGGCTGTCAGCTGATGTCTGAACAGAACGACGTCAGGATAGAAGGGATTGGCATGATGTATTCAAAGTAATGAAATGCAAGGATCTGTAATGAAGACTATTCTATCTGGCAAGGCTATCATTTAAAATTGAAGGAGAAATAAAGAGTTTCCCAGACGAAAAAAAAAAACACAAAAAACTAAAAGAGTTCATTACCACCAAATCAGCATTGCAATGAATGTTAAAAGGAACTGCGTTATGAAGAAGAAATAGAGAGAGGAACATTGATTTTTAAAAAAGACAATAAATAAGTACCTATCAATGATAACTTTAAATGTAAATTGATTAAATGTTTCCATCAAAAGACATAGTGTAACTGAATGGAAGGTACAACATGACCCATATATATGCTCTCTACAAGAGACTCACCTTAAAACAAAAGATTAATTCAAGCTGACAGTGAAGGACTAGAAAAAACTATTCCATGAAAATGAAAATTTTTAAAAAGCTAGGGTAGCAATATTTATATCTGACAAAACAGACTTCAAAGCAAAGTCCATAATAAAAGACATAGAAGATCACTAAATAATCCTAAAGGGATCAATCTAACAAGAGGGTATAACTTTTGAAAACAAATATGCATCCAACAGAGGACCACCTGAATATATTTAAAAAAAAAACAAAAAACTTTTGGTGGACTTTAAGGGAGAGAGTGATAGCAATATAATCATTATACGGGACTCCAACACCCCACTGTCATCACTGGATAGATCTTCCAGACGAAAATATCAACAAGGAAACAGTGACCTTAAATGACATGCTAGATCCAATGGATTTAAGTGATATTTATAGAATATTTCATTCCAAAGCTGGGGAATATAGATTCTTATCAAATGCACATGAAACAGTCTCAAAGATAGACCACAGAATAGCACACAAAATAAGTTCTAACAAATTCAAGAAGACTGAAATTATATCAAGAATCTTCTCAGATTACTACGGCATGAAACTAGAAATCAACTATAATAAAAAAATCTCAAAAACACTCAAACACCTGAAGGCTAAAGCATGTTATTAAACAATGGTTTACTAATAAAATCAAGGAAGAAATAAAAAAATTACCTGGAAAAAAATGAAAATGAACACAAAATAATCTAAAATCTTTGGGACACAGTGAAAGCAGTCTTGAGATGGAGGTTTATAGCTATACAGGCCTACCTAAGGAAGCAAGAAAAATCTCAAATAAACAATTCAACCCCACACCTAAAAGAACTAGATAAAGAACAGCAAGAAAGGCCCAGAGTAAGCAGAAAGAAGAAAATAATCGAGATCAGAGGCAAAATAAATGACAGAGCCTTTAAGGATTGAATGTGGGAGGTGGGGGTGGGTAGCATGGGGGAGAAAAATGGGGGAAAATGGGGACACAACTGTAATTGAAAAAAAATAGATTATTAGGACAGGATGAAATCTGCAATATTTTAATCACTTAATTTAATACAAAAAATACCTAGAAAAGTGGGGTGGGGAGGTAGAAGAGAGTACGGGGGAACGAATGATGATGGGAGGAGACTTGGCTTGGTTGGTGAACACAATAAAATATACAGATGATGTATTATAGAATTGTATATATGAAACCTATGTAATTTTATTAACCAATGTCACCCCAATAAATTCAATAAAAAATAAAGTAAATCAGAAAAAATAATACAAAAGATAATGAAATAAATATTTTGTTCTAAACTGACAGTAAATAGAGGAGAGGGGGGAGGGGAAGATGGGGGAAACATGGGAAGGGTGGTCAAGGAACATATATGGGGGACTCATGGACAAAGCCAAGGGACAGTGGGATCAAAGGTGGAGAGTGAGGGAGGATGGGCAGGGCAGGGGTAGTGGTGGTGGGGAAATGGACAAAACTGTATTTGAACAATAATAAAAAATAAATAATAAATAAATATATATATTTATATGTATATAATTATATATATAATTGAGTCAATTATATATATATAATTGACCCGTATATATATGGGTCATATTGTACCTTCCATTCAGCTACACTATGTCTTTTGATGGAAGCATTTAATCAATTTACATTTAAAATTATCATTGATAGGTACTTATTTATTGTCTTTTTTAAAAATCAATGTTCCTCTCTCTATTTATATGTAAATAATTATATATATATAATTGGTTCTTTGAAAGGAAAAACAAAATTCACCAACCTTTAGCCAGATTCATCAAGAAAAAGGAGAGAGGACTCAAATAAACCATAAATGAAAGAGAAGTAACAACTGATACCATAGAAATACAAAGGATTTTAAGAAAATACTGTGAAAAACTGTATGCCAAGAAATTGGACAACCTGAGAGAAATAGACAAATTCCTAGAAACATACAACTTACCAAAACTGAATCAGGAAGAATCAGAAAAACTGAATAGATCAGTAGCAACTAATGAAAGTGAAGCAGTAAATTAAACGAATGAAATCCCTAGACCAGATGACTTCATAGGTGAATTTTACCAAACATTTAAAGAACTAATATATATCCTCCTCAAATTATTGCATAAAATTTATGAGAAGGGAAGACCCCCAGGCTCCTTTAATGAGGCCAACATTATTCTAATTCCAAAACAAAATAAAGACACTACAAATAAAGAAAGTTATATGCCAATATTTCTGATGAACATTGATGGTAACATGCTCAACAAAATATTAGCAAACCAAATACAGCAATACATGAAAAAGACCATACACCATGACCAAATGGATCTTTCTGGGGTGCAAGGCTGGTACAATATCTATAGAACAATAAATGCAATAGATCACATAAACAAAATAAAAGATAAAAATCACATATCAGTAGATGCATTTTCTGCATTTGACAAAATCCAGCACTCATGCAAAGTAAAAACTCTCAGAAAAGTGGGAATAGAAGGATCATACCACAACATAGTAAATCCATATATGAAAAATGTACTGCCAAAGTCATACTCAATGGGCAAAGAATAAAAATTCTTCCCTTAAGGTCAGGAACAAGAAAGAGTTGTCTGCTTTCACCACTTTTATTCAACATAGTACTGGAAGTTCTAGCCACAGGGATCAGAGAAGAAGAAGAAATAAAAGGTATTCAAAATGGAAAGGAAGAAGTAAAACTGTCATTTGAAGATGACATGATACTGTACATAGAAAACTCTAAAGACACCACCAAAAAAAACTACTAGATCTGATAAATGAATTCAACAATATAGCAAGATACAAAATTAACTTCCAGAAAGTGGTGGCATTTTCATACACCTATAATGAACTATCAGAAAGAGAAATTCAGAAAACAATCCCATTTACTATTGCAAAAAAAAAAAAGAAATTTAAAAAAGGTACCTAGAAATAATCTTAACCAAAAAGGTAAAAGACCTGTACTCAGAAAACTATAGAACACTGAAGAAAGAAATTGAGGAAGATACAAATAAGTGAAAGTGTATGTCATGGTCATGGATTGTAAGAATTAACATCATTAAGATGTCCATATTACCCAAAGAAATCTATAGATTCAGTTCAATTCCTGTTAAAATACCAATGGCATATTTCACATATCTACAACAAATACTACAAAAATTTATACAGAACCAAAAAAGAAAAAAACAAACCTGAATAGCCTCACCAATCTTGAGAAAGAAGGACAAAGCTGGAGGGATCACAATACCTGATATCAAACTATTCTATAAAGCCAGTGTCATCCAAGCAGCCTGGTACTGGCAAAAAAATGGACACATAGATCAATAAAACAGAATAGAGAGCCCAGAAATAAACCCATGTCTCTATGGTCAATTCGTGTTTGACAAAGGAGGCAGAAGCATACAATGGACTAAAAACAGTCTCTTCAATAAATGATACTGGGAGAACTGGGTTGGTACAGCAAGAAAATGAAACTAGACTACCAACTTTCACCACACACCCAAATAAACTCAAAGTGGATAAAAGACTTAAATGTTAGTTGCAAACCATAAAAATCCTAGAAGAAAACATAGGCAGTAAAATCTTAGACATCTCTTGAGCAATATTTTTGCTCATATGTTGCCTAGGGCAAGGGAAAGAGGAAAAAATAAACAAATGGTACTACATCAAACTAAAAAGCTGCACAGGAAAAGAAACCAACAACAGATTGAAAGGGGATCCTACCACATGGGGGAACATAATTGCCAATGATATATATGATAAGGGTTTAATGTCTAAAATTTATTTTAAAACTTACACAACTCACACTAGGAAGAAAAGCAATCTAATTAAAAAATGCACAAAGGACCTAAATAGACATTTCTGCAAAGAGGACATGTAGATCACTTATAGACATATGAAAAAATGTTCATTACTAATCATCAGAGAGATGCACATTAAAACTACAATGAGGTATCACCTCACACCTGCCATAATGGCTACAATCAATAAATTAACAAACAACAAGTGCTGGCAAGGATGTGCATAAAAGGGAACCGAAGTGCACTCTTACTGGAAATGCATACTGGTACAGTCACTGTGGAAAACACAATGGATTTTTCTAAAAAAATTAAAAATAAAACTACCTTTTGAGCCAGTGATTCCACTTCTGGGTTTATAACCTAAGAATCCAGAAACACCAATCAGAAAAAATATATGAACCACTGTGTTCATAGCAGCATTATTTACAATAGCCAAGATCTGGAAACAGCCAAAGTGCCTATCAGTAGATGAGTGGATAAAAATGTTGTGGTATATTTACACATTGCAGTACTACGTGGCTGTAAAAAAGAAAGAACTCTTAACCTTTGCAACAGCATTAATGGATCCAGAGAATATTACACTAAGTGAAATAAGCCAATCAGAGAAGACAAATAACATATGATCTCACTATTATATAGAATCTAATTAACAAAAAAAAACAACTAATAAACAAAATAGAACCAGAGTTATGGATACATGGAACAGTCTGACAAATGTCAGAGGGGAGGGAATAGGAAGGACTGGATAAGAGAAAGTAAAGGAATTAACTACGCATATATGGAAAGCCCAGGAACACAGAAATAGTGTGGTGAAGGCCAGGGTAAAGGGCAGCAGCGGCTGGGTGGAAGTGGGCAAAGCAGGGAAAACAGTAGATATCTGTAATAGTGTCAACAATAAAAATGTTTTTTAATAAAATAAAAATAAATTTCAGGCCAGAATAATTGCTTTGTTGTAATGCCAATTATTTATTTTTTATTTAACGTTTTTATTAATGTTAATTATGTATTTATATAATTTTTTTCAACAAACTTTGTAGTACCTACTATGTCCTGAGTTAAATCGTGGGAAGGTTCCATATACAGTTTCAATTCCTCAGAACTTAAAATACATGGTTTTACAAGGCTGTAAGAATGGTATTGTGACAAACATATATAGGTGAGGAAGTAGGAAAAGGTTAACATCTGTGAATCCCAATTTCCTCAGTTATCATACACAGATAGTGATACCTGTCTATGTGCCTTATGGAATTATTTTGAAGCCAAAAGGAGGTGCTGACTAGGGCCATTTTTAGCTGATTCTAAAGAACTACAGCTGACCCTCGAATAAACACAGACTTGAGCTGTGTGGAGTCACTCATATGTGGTGTGTTCTCTTCCTTAGGATTTTCTTTTATCTAGCTTACTTTTTTTGTAAAAGTATAGTATATAATGCATATAATATACAAAATATTGTTAATCAGCTGTTATTGGTAATGTTCTTGTCAATGGTAGGTTATTAGTAAAGCTTTGGAGAGTCAAAAGTTGTACGTGGATTATTTACTGCACAAGCATGGTGACCCTGACCCCACTTTGCTCATAGGTCACCTATATATAAATGCAAGGTTTACTGTATACAGTAGTCCCCTGCTTACTGTTGGTTTCAGCTACCTGTAGTCAACTACAGTATGAAAAAAATAGCAGATTCCAGAAATAAATAATTCGTAAATTTTAAATTGCATGCCATTTTGAGTAGGGTGGTGAAACCTCACATCATTCCACTCCATCCAGCCCTGGATATGAATTATCCCTCTGTCCAGCGTCCCCACATTGTAGATGCTTTTGCGCATTAGTCACTTTAGCATCTCAGTTATCAGAGTGACTGTCCTGGTGTCATAGTACTGTTCCAATCACCATTTGTATACTTGATAATGCATATTCACAGAATTTTTATTACAGTATCCTGTTATAATGTTCTATTTTATTTTTAGTTATTATTGTTAATCTGTCACAGTGTCTGATTTATACATGGAACTTTACTATAGGGATGTATGTGTAGGAAAAAAACAGTATATATAGCATTCCGTACTATCCACAGTTTCAGACATCCACTTGGGATCCTTATGATCTGTCTCCCTTAGGTAATACTGTATCATGTTATATCATATCTTTCAAATAGTGGGTTCTCAGTTAATGTTTGTGTAAGCTGTCAGTAAAGAGAAATATAAAAAGACTAAAAGATAAAATTTTACTTCAAATTTCTTCTGGGAAAATATGAGTGATAAAACATAGACATATTCTTCCACTTGATAATTTTTCCCCTGAGGAAATTATAACACCTCCTGAGGACAAGGCTCATGCCAGTTGGGGAGAGATATTTATGGTAGGTAACTTCAGGTAGCCCCACAGCTCCTGTGGGTCTGATAGCCTCACAAAAGCTAGATTTATATAATGAAGGTACAGGAAGCTGTTTGCTTCTAATTTGATAGTGGCTTTTTACAACACTATTCCAATTGTGGCACAAGGCATATTTTATTGTAAAAGTGATGAGATGACTAATGTCAATGGCTCTGAATTTATAACAAATGGTCTCATTACTTATTAACAAGGAAGACAACAAAAATGTTAACTTCTTCCCAACTAGATTATGGTTTTAATGAAGAACTATGTATCTAAAAGTTTAAAGCATAACACCAGTAACAGCTCACAAATAGAGTGCCATTCTCATTGTACAATGAGCATTTCAAGGAGTCAATTTTAGGATTGAAATTTGACATTAAAGATACAAAAGACAACTTATAATTTTTCTAAGACATACTTTACCAGAGAAGAGAAATGAATTCTCCCTCTACAGTTTTCCATGGAAATATGGTATCATTCTATCTACTTCAGCTTTGCCCTTGAAACCCCAAGTCTAACACCTTCTCATTTGAACTGCCTTCTAATTTATGACACCCCAAAGCATCCACACAGCACCCCCATCTCTGCCCCCCGCCTTCTTCACTTGCTAGGCTCCTTCATGTGACCTGGGTCTGATTCTGCCTAGGTTCTGGGTCTCTCTGCCTGTGTTCCAGACCCTTGTGTCCTCACTCCTCTGCTCACCACATTCTCTCTCTCCATCCACTATCCCTCCTCCTGAAACACTCAGCCAGTCAGGTTCTTTACACACGGGCAAATTATGAAGTTATTTTGCTTTCTTTGTTCTCATTTTTCTCTGGTATTTTGGCCCCTTCTACTAACTCTGCCTCCTACTACTTTGGTGAGTGCACCAAAGCATCTCATTCTTATATGAAAATTCAGTTCTGTCATTTCAAACATGGTATTTAGGTGGATACCCACCAAATTTCAACCTTCAATTTGAGTTTTTATCTTTGTTTCAGTTCTATGTAGGTCGGATGTGCTTGTGACTAAACCATCTGACTGAAGCAGTCTGCACCTGACTTGCCCATGTTCAGTGTTCCCATGTCCACACATCTGGACACTCCTACAAGTCACACCTCAAATTTAGGTTCTTCTTTTTCTTTCTCCCCTTTATTCCCCTCCATCCCGCAACCCCTCCAACCAGCATTCCCTGACTTAGTTCATGTCCATGGTTCATACATATAAGATCTTTGGTTTCTTCCTTTCCTCTGCTATCCTTAACTTCCCACATTGTGCCTACCATTTATGCTTCTTATTTCCTGTATCTTTTCTCCCATTGTCCACCCTCCCCCTCCCCACTGATAACTCTCCCTGTGACCTCCACTTCCATGATTCTTTTCCTGCTCTAGTTGTTTCCTTTGTTTGTTTGTTTTTGGGTTGATTTTTTTTAGGTACAATTGTTGATTGTTGTGAGTTTGTTGTCATTTTACTGTTCATATTTTTGATCATCTTCTTTTACCTAGGTCAGTCCCTTTAACATTTCATATAATAAGAGTTTGGTGATGATGAACTCCTTTAACTTTACCTTATCTGAGAAGCACTTTATCTGCCCTTCCATTTTAAATGATAGCCTTGCTGGATAGAGTATTCTTGGATGTAGGTCCTTGTCTTTCATAACTTTGAATAACTCTTTCCAGCCCCTTCTTGCCGGTAAGATTTCTTTTGAGAAATCAGCTGAGAGTCTTATGGGAACTCCTTTGTAGGTAACTGTCTCCTTTTTTCTTGCTTCTTTTAAGATTCTCTCCTTATCTTTAATCTTGGATAATGTAATTATGATGTTCCTTGGTTTGTGCTTCCTTGGGTTCAACTTCTTTGGGATTCTCTGAGCTTCCTGAACTTCCTGGAAGTCTATTTCCTTTGCCAACTTGGGGAAGTTCTCCTTCATTATTTTTTTCAAATAAGTTTTCAATTTCCTATTCTTCTTCTTCTTTTTCTGGCACCCCTGTGTTTCAGATGTTGGAGCATTTAAAGTTGTCCCAGAGGTTGCTAAGCCTCTCCTCATTTTTTTTGAATTCTTGTCTCTTCATTTTGTTCTGGTTGAATGTTTATTTCTTCTTTCTGCTCCAAATCATTGATTTCAGTCTTGGTTTGCTTCTCTTCACTGTTGGTTCCCTATATATTTTTCTTTATTTCACTTTGCATAGCCTTCACTTTTTCCTCCATTTTGTGACCATACTAAATCATTACTGTGGGCATCCAGATTACCAGTGTTTTGAATTCTGCATCTGATAGGTTGGCTATCTCTTCATTGCATGGTTCTATTTTGGGAGCTTTGATCTCTTCTGTTTGGGCCACTTATTTTTGGGGGGGTCTCAGCATGCCTATTACGTTGTGAGGGGCAGAGTCTTAGGTATTCACCAGGGCAGAGCAACCCAGGCCACTGCTTTGTGGTGTTGTACATGGGGGAGGGGTCAGAGAGGGAACAATGCCACTTGTTCAGCTCTTGCCCTGCTTTCTGTCACTTCCTCTGCTGCCCACAAGCAAATTGGGACTTTCTGGCACTGATTCCCAGGTGGGTGGGTTTGTGTATGTTCTAGGACCCTATAGGTCTCTCAGACAAATTCTCCTGTGAGGTTGGGATTTTCTCCTGCCACCACATCCCCCACAGGTTTTTACCCATAGAAGCTTTGAGGCTTTCCTATCCCACACTGAAACCCTGGGTTGTGCAGTTTTGCTCACTCCCCAGGTGCTCCTCCCAGTTTATCTATACTCAAATGTGGGACTGTGGGGTCCAGGGTCTGCCAGCCACTGCCTTGCTGTGCATCCCCTCTAACCCAGCTGCCCATCCCCGCCCCTCCTACCAGTATGGATTAATGTTTCTTCTTTAACTCCTTGGTTGTCAGGCTTCCATAGTTTGATTTTGTGGCAGTTCTAGTTGTCATTGTTGTTTTTTTAAATTTGTCATTAACCTTCTTTTGATTGTGAGAGGAGTCAAAGTGTATCAAATTTAGTTTCTTCTTTAAAAGAAGCATATTTTATTAAACCTTCATTATGACAAGGGGGAAAGGGACTCAGGTGAATAGGCACCAGGAGTGATTATAGGAAATCCACCAGCAGGAGAGCAAAGTTGCAGCCATGCCACCCTAATGAGGACACCTCTAGGACTGCCCACCACTGAAGATGTCCCCAGAAGCCTGGCAGAGCACCTGGACAACCACAGAGCCCACACTCATCATGCACAGGCAGGGAGCAAAGCGAACAGCTATGATACCTAAGTATAACCTCTGACCCCACACAACCAGGGGGCCAAAAGGGTGACCCTGGGTAATGCTAAAACTGAGCACAGCTGGAGTTCCCTCTCATCAAGAGAGCATGGCCAGCAACCTTGTCAGCAGCAGAACACAGTCAACAGCTGATCACAAAACCTACCTTGCAGCCCCAGCCAACTCTGGGGCACAGTCGAGGACCCTGTCTGATTTCAGAACACAGCCTGAGGATATGTCTGCCTGAGTAGTCTTTTCTGAGGCTTCACCTGAACACGGTGCTGCCAGTGGCATCATCAGCCCAAAAAGTGCAACCTGAATCCGAGCCAAACCAAAGTGACTGCGGAACCCATTCTATAGCACTGCTCAACCATGGACTCCAACCATGGAACACAGCCCACACCTCTGCCTGACTAGAGAGCCCAGGCAGGAGTCTTGCTTACACTTGGAGCTTAGGCAGCTGCACACAGCCCCACACTGAACTGATTAATAAGTGATAAGGGGTCAATCCATCAAAAAGATATAGCAACTGTAAATATTTATGCCCCCAACATTGGAGCACCTAAATATATAAAACAAATGATAACAAGCTAAAAGGAGAAATAAACATAATACAGTAATAGTAGGAAATTTACAATCATAATCAGATATCATTACTTATCTAAATGAATAAAATAAAAAATAATAATACTGAGTGCTGGCAATGATGTTGGAGAAATTGGATCACTCATACATTTCTGGTGGAATAGCAAAATGGTATAGCCACTATGGAAAACAGTTTATATATTTCTTAAAAATCTAAACCTAAAAAACAAACAAAAAGAATTAAACCTGCAAGTACCACATGACCTGGCAATAGACTACTGGGCATGAAATCTTATGTTGACACAAAAGCCTGCATAAATACCCATAACAATCTGAGGACTCTTTATTTTTCTTTTTTTAAGTACATTTTATTGATTATGCTATTACACTTGTCCCATTATTTTCTCCTCTTTATTCCCCTCCACCCTGCACTCCTCACTCTCAACACCATCCTCCCTACCTTAGTTCATGTCCATGGATCGACATGTAAGTTCTTTGGCTTCTCCATTCCCTATACTATTCTTAACCTCCCCCTGTCAATTTTTAGAGGGGGTTTTGGTATATTTTATTGATTATGATATTACAGTTGTCCCATTTTTTCTCCCCTTTATACCTTCCACCCTGCACCCCATACCATCATCCCCACACCCCTTAGTTCATGTTTATAGGTTGTACATATCAGTTCATTGGCTTTTCAATTTCCTATAATATTCTTAGTTTCCCCCGTCTTTTTATTTTGTCAATATTTTCCCGCAACCACTTTCCCCAGCACCACCCATCCCTACTTTCCACTATCAATCCTTCCACCAATTGGTGTTGTGGAGAGGTCCTTTATGCATGACCCTTGATGACACTTCCCCTCCTTTGCCGCTGTTACAACCCTCCCTCCTGCCCTCTGGTTACTGTCAGTTTGTTCTTTATTTCAATGTTGCTGGTTACATTTGACTTGCTGGTTTATTTTGTTGATTAAGTTACACTTATAGGTGATATCATATGGTATCTGTCTTTCACTGCCTGGCTTATTTCACTGAGCATAATGCTCCCCAGATCCATCCATGCTGTCATGAATGGTAGGAGCTCCTTCTTCTTTCTGCTGCGCAGTATTTCAATGTGTAAATGTACCACAGTTTTTTGATCTACTCATTTACTGTTGGGCACTTAGGTTGCTTCTAATTATTGGCTATTGAAAATTGTGCTGCTCTGAACATTGGAGTCAGAGGTTCTTTTGAATTGTTGTTTCAGGCGTCTTAGGGTATAATCCCAACAGTGGAATTTCTGGGTCAAAAGGCAGTTCCGTTTTAGTTTTTTGAGGAAAATACACACTGTTTTCCACAGTGGCTGCACCAGTCTTCATTCCCACCAACATGTGCCAGGGTTCCGTTTTCTCCACATTTTTGCCAGCCCTTGTTGTTTATTGATTTGTTTATGATAACCTTTCTAGCTGGTGTGAAGTAGAATCTCATTGTCATTTTAATTTGCATCTCTCTGATGGCTAGTGATGCTGAGCATCCTTTCATATGTCTTTGGGCCCTGTGTCTGCCCTCCTTGGAAAAGTGTCTGTTCAGGTCCCTTGCCCATTTTTTAATTGGATTGCTTGTCTTCCTGGAGTGGAGTCATGTGAATTCTTTATATAAATTTGGAGATCAAAACCTTGTCTGAGTTATAATTGGCAAATATATTTTCCCATACAGTTGGTCCCCTTTTCATTTTGCTGATGTTTCCTTAGACATGCAAAAGCTCCTTATTTGATGAAGTCCCATTTGTTTATTCTTTCCTTTATATCTCTTGCTTTAGGGGACATACCACTGAAAATATTGCTGCACAGAATATCTGAAATTTTCCTGCCTATGTTCTCCTCTAGGACTTTTGTGGTGTTGTGACTTATATTTAAGCCTTTTTTCCATCTTGAGTTTATTTTTATGTGCAGTGTTAAGTTGGTAGTCAAATTTCAGGGGGGTTTTTTTGCATGTAGCAGTCCAGATCTACCAATGCCATTTGTTAAAGAGTCTATTTTTATTCCTTTTTATGCTTCTGCCCCCTTTATCCAATATTAATTGTCCACAGGGACATGGGTTTATTTCTTCACTTTCTGTTCTGGTCCATAGATCTATGTGTCTCTTCTTATGCCAGCACCAGAGCCTTTTGATTACAGCGGCCTTATAATATAGTTTGATGTCAGGTATTGTGATCCCTCCTAATTTGTTCTTATTTCTCAAAATTGCTGCAGCTATTCAGGGTCATTTATGATTCCATATAAATTTTTGTGATGTTTGTTCTATATCTATGAAATATGTCATTAATATGTAGTAGGGATTGCATTGAATCTGTAAATTGCTTCCAGTAGTATGGACATTTTTGATGATGTTAATTCTTCCAATCCATGAATATGGTATATGCTTCTATTTATTTGCATCTTCTTTAATTTCTTTCTTCAGTGTTGTATAGTTTTCTGAGTTCAGGTCTTTCACCTCCTTGGTTAAGTTTATTCCTACATACTTTATTTTTCTTGCTGGTATAGTAAATGATATTTTTTCTCTATTTCTGATTCCAATATTTCATTGTTGGTATACAAAAAGGCCTTAGATTTCTGAATATTGGCTTTATATCCTGTTGTTTTGACAAATTCACTTATTAGGTTGAGTAGTCTTTTAGTGGCATCTATAGGGTTTTCTATGTACACTATCATGTCATATGCAAACAATGAGTTTTATTTCTTCCCTTCCAATTTGGGTTTATTTCTTTTCATTGTCTAATGGTTGTGGCTAGGACTTCTAATAGCATGTTAAATAGAAGTGGTGAAAGTGGAAATCCTTGTCTTGTCCCCCAAGTTAGTGGGAAAGCTTTAGTTTTTGCCTGTTGAGTATGATGTTGGCTGTAGGTTTTTCATATATGGCCTTTATTATGTTGAGGTATGCCCTTTTTATTCCCATTTTGCTAAGTGTTCTTATCATAAGTGGGTGCTGTACCTTATCAAATGCTTTTTCTACATGTATTAATGTGGTCATTTGATTTTTGCCTTTCCTTTCATTTATGTGATATATTACATTTATAGATTTGTGAATATTATACCAATATTATATCCCTGCAATGGATCTCACTTGATCATTGTGTATGATCTTTCTAATGTGTTGCTGGGTGCAGTTTTCCAATATTTTGTTAAGCATTTTAGCATCTATGCTCATCAGCAATACTAGCCTGTAGTGTTCTTTCTTGTTCTGTCTTTATCTGGTTTTGGGATTAGGATGATGAAGGCCACGTGAAAAGAATTTGGGAGTCTTCTGTCTTCTTGGATTTTTTTGGAATAGTCTGAGAAGGACAGGCATTACCGCTTCTTTAAATGTTTTCTAAAATTCTCCTATGGAATTGTCCAGTCCAGGGTTTTTGAGTCCCAGGAATATTTTGATTACTGCTTCAATTTCTTCAGCTGATATTGGTCTGTTCAGGCTTTCTGTTTCTTCTTCATTCTATTTTGTAAGATTACATTTTTCTAGAAATGTGATACTTTCACCTAGGTTTTCAAATTTCTTGGCATACAGTTGGTTGTTCATAGTAATTTCTTACAATCCTTTGTATTTCTATGGCATAAGTTTTAGTTTCTCCTCTTTCATTTCTTATTTTATTTATTTGGGCCCTCTCCCATTTTTTCCTGCTTAAAGGTTGGTCAGTGTTGTTTATCTTTTTGAAGAACCAACTCCTGGATTTATTGATCCTTTGAATTTTTCTTTTAGTCTCTATTTCATTCAATTCTTCTCTGATCTTGATTATTTCCTTCCTTCTACTAGCCCTGGGCTTTGTTTGTTTTTTGCTCCAGTTCTTGTAGATGTAGGGTTATGTTGTTTATTTGAAATATTTCTATCTTTTTTAGGTAGGTCTCTGTTGCTATAAACTTTCCCCTCAGGACTGCCTTCACTGTGTCCCATAGCTTTTGTTCTGTTTTATGTTCAATTTCATTTATTTTCAGAAACTTTTGAATTTTCTTTTATCTCATTTCTGCACCATTCATTGTTTAGTAGCATGCTACTCATTCTCCATGATTTTCAATGTTTTTGAATTTTTTTCTTGATGTTCATTTCTAGTTTTAAGCCCTGTGCTCTGAGAAAATGTTTGATATGATTTCAATTCTCTTCAATTTGTTGAGGCTAGTTTTGTGTCCTATCATGTGGTCTCTGTGAAAATGTTCTATTTGCATTTGAAAACAGTGTGTATTTTGCTTCTTTGGGATGAAAGATTATATATATATTATATATAATATATTATATATAATCAGTTAAGTCTACTTGATGTGATGCATTGTTCTGCTCCACAATATCTTTGTTGATATTTGGTTTGGTAGATATATTCATTGTTGACAGTGGGGTGTTAAAATCCCCTCATAAAGTTTGTTGTCTATATCTTTCTTGGAGTCCTCCAGGATTTTCCTTATATATTTGGGTGCTCCTAATTTGGGTTCATATAGATTTACGATGCCTATGTCTTCTTGATAGATTCTTCCTTTCAGTATTATGAAGTGTCCATGTCTCTTTTTATGACCTTTGTTTTGAAGTCTACATTGTCTGATATAAGAATTGCTACCCTGGCTTTTTTATGCTGTCCATTTGCTTGGAATAATTTTTTCCAACTCTTTCAGTTTGTGCAGGCCTTTTTTTTTTTTTTTCCCTGAGGTGGGTCTCATGTAGGCAGCATGTGTGCTGGTCCTGTTTTCTTATTCATTAAGCTACTCCATGTCTTTTCATTGGAGCATTTGATCCATTTACATTCAAAGTTATTATTGATAGGTACTTGTTCATTTTTTCTTTGTATCTGTGTTCCTCTCTCTCCCTCTTTTTCTTCCTCTTAAAGCAGTCACTTTACTATATCTTGCAATTCTGGTTTGGTTAGACGTGTGTTCTTTTAGTCTTCTTTTGCCTGGGAAAATCCTTATTTTGCCTTCCATTTTTAATTGAGAGCTTTGCTGGGTTAATTAGTCTTGGTTGCAGGCCTTTGCCTTTCATTACTAGGAATATTTCTTGCCATTCCCTCCTGGCTTATAGTGTTTCTGTTGAGAAATCAGCTGCTAGCCTTATCGGGGCTCCCTTGTGTGTTACTTCCTGCTTCTCCCTTGCTGTCTTTAAGATTCTCCTTTTGTCCTTGATATGTGCCATTTTAATTATGATGTATCTTGGAATCGACCTCCTTGGGTTTCTCTTGATTGGGACCCTCTGTGCTTCCTGGACTACTATAAGTTTTTCTCTCCTCAAATTACTGATGTTTTCTATCACTACTTTTTCAAACATGTTTTCTATCCCTTGCTCCTCTTCTTCTCCTTCTGGTATTCCTATTATATGGATATTATTACATTTCATATTGTTCTCCATTTTCCTTAACCCCTCTTCATTCTTTTTCAGCCTTTTTTCATTTTCTTGTTCCTTCTGGGATTTTTTTTCTACCATGTCCTCAAGTTTGCTATTTTGATCCTCCGTTTCATCTAGACTGCGTAGGATTCCTTCTACTGTATTCTTCAATTCAGAAATTGTATTCTTCATTTCCTATTGGTTCTTGTTGATAGTTCCTATGTCCTTTTTCATGTTGATACAGTTTTCAGTAAGTTTCTTGTAGTTTCCCTATAGTTTTTGGTAATTCTCACTGATCTCACTGAGTTCATTGAGCTTCCTTATAACCATTGTTTTGAACTCAATATCTGACTGTTTACTTGCCTCTATTTCATTTAGTCATCTTTCTGAAGATTTCTCCTTTCCTTTTGATTGGGGGTTATTTCTTTGTCTTTCCATTATTTGGCTGCCAGAGCAAAAACACAAAGCCCAGGAAGTAAAACCCCAACTGCAAAAATAACTGTCTCTGCAATCCCTGTATCAACAGCAAATAAACCAGTATTAATAAGGCTGTAAAGAGAATAAGACTATTTTATATGAAAGGAGAGAAACAAACTATACTATAAAATCTAGTGACTTCATGGGCACCAACTTGATGGACAAGAAATGAATGTTAAACAGATATGTAGTAAAGAAAATATTGCAAATCATGGAGAAGACCGCAGTGTATTTCACCTTGATAGCCTCTAGTATTTACCACTTTTTTTTCTCTCTGGATCCACCTCTGTTGATGTCAGATGTTGACCCCATCTGATCTTAGTCATCTTTGGAGACTTCCAGGGATCTACTGTCTGTGGCTATCTCCTTCAGTTGTTAACATAGTCACTCTGCACTCAGCAGTCAGACTTAAGCACCAACGGGCAGGGCAGAATCCCTGCTGGGGTCAAAACTAATGTTTCCCCTCAGGCTGCTTCTGCTGCTGGAGGTGGAGTGGTCTATGTGTGCCGGATAGCTGCTGCCTTATGGGGGATGACTCAGCACCATGATCCCTGGTTACTCTCTCAGTTCTCTCCCCAAATTCTCCATCCCCAGTCTCTCTTCAAGCATCTGTAGTCCACTATACCCCACCTCTTCAGTGGTCTAGTGTCTGTGGCTACCACTATACAGTCAGAAATCAGGTTTAAGTATCACAGTGCTAGGGGAGAGCCCTTCCTGGCGTTTGGGCTATTGTTTCCTCTCATGCTGCCGCAGCTCAGGGGAGTGATATGCCTGAGCAAGATGGCTGCTTCTGCATGGGGGATGACTCAGCACTGGGATCCCAGCAGCTATTTTCTAAGTTCCTTCCCCAAAGCTTCCATCCCTAGTCTCTCCTTGGTCAACTCTAGCCCACTTTGCCCCCACCTTTGTTAGAACCCAGGGTAAGTGACCGCAAATGAAAATTTATGCATTGACCCTTGAAATGTCTCTTTCAGTCCCTAGCTGCCCATCTCTGGCAGAGAGCAATGCTGTTGCTTTTCACAGCTGGCTGTTACCTGTGAACTTTTTGGACTCTGGTTCTGTAGGCTGGAGATCCCCACTTGTGGTTTAGACCCCACTCTTCACAGGGGGATCCAACTGGCCACTTAAATATCCCTCTGGCATTGCCACCTGAGGGTGCTCAGCCAGCCTTCTTAGTCTCTGCTGCACTCTTTGCAGTCATTTTGTGCTGAAACTGATTCTTCTGTCTGTCAAGGGTATAAGTCTTCTCTCTCGCTATTGTTCAGTTGTTTGTTCTGGGTGATTTCTCCACAATTTAGTTGTAATTCCAGATTAGTCCTGGGAGGAGGTCAATGTGATTTCCATTCACTTCTCCATCATCTTGCCCTCTCCTCCAGAATCCATGTATGTGTTCTTAAGGTGAGCTGCTTGGGGCTCCAGAAGTTTCTCCCACTAACTCAATCTCTGCTTGCTTTTGTAACCAGAAGTTGTAGTGACTTATCTTCCAGGTACTGGAACCAAGGCTAGGGAGTAGTAGTGTTGGGCTGGGCCTGCTCACTCCTGAGATATCCCTCCTGAATTTTTATCTACCACACATGGGTGAGAGACCTGCCTGTTCTGTATCTTGCCCCTCCTACCAGTCTCGATGGAAGTGGTTTATTTATTTCAGCAGTTGTGACACCTCAATTCAACTCAATCACTGATGTTTCTGTGTGATGGTTGTTCTGTATTAGAGTTGTAATTTTGATGTGATTGTGCAAAGAGGCAAGCCATGTTTGCCTATGCCACCATCTTGAAAAGAAGTCCTCGTAACCTACTTTCAAACAGGCTCATAGTTTTCACCTTCCCAATGTTATACTTCCATTTCCTTCCTCTAATTTTCTCTGTTATTTTCATACATTTTGCTATATAGTATATTATAAATATTGCAATATATTTTAGAAGGTCAAATATCCCATTAAGCTATTAAAATAGGATAAATAGACTTACATTTTTTATCTTTATCATTTCTGAACTCTATTTGTATAGATTTATATTTTCATCTAGTATGATATTCCTTCTGCCTAAAATAATCATGTCTCATGTTCATGCTGATATAACTTTTTGTCATTATCCTCTTTATTTTAAAGATCTTCAGCATATAACAGTTTTGAATTAAAAAATAAAATGTTTAAATATGGTATTCAAAGAAATACAAAATAATAAATAATGTTTCCCACTACAGACCTGAGCCTTTTTAGCTCTTAATATTACAAATAAATTTACTGCAAAGGACATACTAAAACAAAAGGTCTAAGTTGTAATAATATTGGAGGTGATAACAAAATATGAACCTTCAACCAAGGAAAGATTTTGGGCTAATACAACCAGTACTCTTCAGTGACTTGAGATCAGCTCTGTCAGGCAATGTTGGAGAATGGCTCAAGTTTCATAAAAACTATGAAGACAGTGAAATGGGGAAGGTACTGCCATCCTGACATTAGGCTGTGGCCTGTTTCTCAGGAGAACTTTTTGTACATGTTCTTCTGTGTCTAATTCTTCATGATGGTCTTGAATGGGCACCAAGCATTGGTGTAGGATATCCATGTGGCCCACATTCTTTTTCTTTCCCTCTTTCATTTAATCCACTGTTTGTTTGTTTTTTATTGTTGTTCAAGGACAGTTGTCTCCATTTTACCCCCACCAACCCCTACCTCCCACCCTCAGTCCTACTCCCTTTGGCTTTGTCCATGGATCCATATGGTCGACATCCTAACCACCCAAGAACTTCAGGGGATATTCCAAGCCAGGAACCACCAAAATACAAAGGAAAACATGGATATTAAGCTTGTCTTATTAAACATCAGGAGGTTATACCTGAAAGACATATATGCATACATATGTGTGCGTATATGTGTGTGTGTATAT
>PVJD01001867.1:0-233408 GCA_004026545.1 Mormoops blainvillei | reverse complement strand
TTTAATCAGAAGGTTATATTGCTGCAGGTCTAAAACATTCCGTCTCTGGGCAAAATCTTGGCTACCACAGCTGACGCTGAGTTGGTGATGCTCACTCCTGGGAGACACAGAGATGGCGGCTGGATCTTTAAGTGCTCTGGGTAGGCACGGTCCAGAATGGGGAAGTCCAGGGAGACGGGGAAGGTGCACGTGAAGGCCCTTGGGGTCTGACCTACGACCTGTGCTTTCCCGTGACAACGGCATGAAGAACTGTTTTGTGAAAGAGTAGAGGCCCTGCCTGTAATAACTTCCTCATCATAGGGTTATCATTTCAGGATTTAATTGCAAGCTTCTATGTACCCATATCCTCCCTCTTCATGTTCAAAGACAGTAGTGAGGAGTTTCTTTTAACCACGTTATTAAAAGGCTGTCTTCCCTGATGGCTCTAGGGATCAATTCCAAAGTATCTTATAAAGTGGTTTCTGTAGATCACCCCCTGCGTGCCACACACACACCGCCCACCCCACTACCTGCCCTTCTCACAATGCATATGAGTCACAATGCATCGAGCGTATGAAGGTTCTGAGAAGTCTTGCAGTAAAAAAAAACAAAAACAAAAAACCCCCAACTTTTGTTTATCTTGTTTGTTTGGAAATCTATTTCCTCAACCTACTGAATCAGCTAATCTAATTTTGGTAGAATTTATATGCAGATAGAAGTGGAGTCTACATAGCACAGTTGAGAAAATGCTGTTCTAGAGGAAGGTTACGCGCCTGGGGTATAACATGAGGAATACATGTTCTTATGAATAATAGTATAGGAGGAAGTGTACTAACCTTTGTGCCAGTAGACTAACCTTTTTAGCTGTGGCAAGTTAGATACACATAACTTGTATTGTATGAGTTCTGGCCCTCGGTTTACTCATCTGAGATCAGGATTATAGCACCTTTTTCACAAACTGGAGTAAACCCCCATGTGATGTGCTCCACAACCCCTTGGCCCTGGGCACCATTTGCACATACAAACTCATATACATACACAACGACAGTAAATGTTTGTTGATTGTGTTAGAGAAAGAACCTTGGAGTTCAATCTTGTTGATTATACAATATTAGAACAGCTAGTTAATTTCAGCAACTTTCTGAAGGGATACAAAATACCCAAAGACTGGGGAGTGCTGATTCCTAAGGCCAGCTTCCACACAGCACCATTTTTAAGAAACTCATTACATTAGCTTTTGTGTCTCAAGAGTACAGTAGCCTTCCTGAAAAGCATGCATAGAAATTTCACTATTCTGAGTAAAACTGCAGAAAATTCATTTTAACCATATGCATTAAATATTTTCTGGGGAGAAAAATTACATCTTTCCTAGTGAGGAGGGAACCATAATCAAACTTTATTTTGGTGATAGCAAAGCTTAATGACTTTTCTATGCGTCATAAAATATCAGTTCTTCTTGATAATATTTTATAGGGTTTTCATTACAAAAGGCAATGAAAAATTTAATCAAGTTCAACCACATATTGAAAAACATCAGAAAAGAAAAGAAAAGTCAAAATAACTTTTTCTGTCCACTACAGTGTAACAAATGGAAGTGAGTTTTAATATATCCGATCTCAGGTGCCGGATATATTTTTTTCTTTATCATCCAGTTAGAATCATTCATCTCTACTGATTTTTCATTTAACTTTCTAATAACTAAAGAATATATATATTTTTAGCCAAATGAAAGCTCCCTGTTTTTAAGAATTCCTCTTATCCTTTCTCCTCAGACATTGAAAGCATGAGACTAGTCGAGGTTCTTTGTTGAGGTTAACAATTTAAAAATACCCCTCTTTGGAGCAACTCTGCAATCTCATTGTAATCTTTTTGCTTAACAATTTAAAAATATCTCTGTTTGGAGCAATTTTGCAATCTTTTTGGTCTTTGCGGTACTATCCACTTAAAGAGTGGGAGAGACAAAAACCAGGCAAATCTTATAAGGGTGTGATTATTTCAGAATATTCTGGAAGGATAAATAACTTCCCAGGCTTTGCTCTTGCTATCTATCTCCTACACTCTCTCTTCACACCAAGTCCAGCTGTTGTTTCCTGAGCGTTTTGCAAGCGCAGTGCTCAGCTGGCTCCCTCCCATTCAACATGTGGTCAGTGAATCTAACCACCTTTTCTAGCTACACTTGAGCTCTGCCCACTGTCAAACTTCTCCTCATTTTGTTACAGTGTAATCACATTTCTCCCCTCCAGAGGGCTTATGCCCACTTCCTATAAAGACTTCACAGAAGGGACCCTAAACTCAGTAGGCTGATATACTCACTTAACTGGGTTAACTTGGAGCCCTAACATTTATCAAGTTCCTCCTGTACATTTTACCTCAGCCTTCTTAGAAGGAGGAGAAGTGAAGGCCAAGTTCTGTGATCTCATGACTCCTCACGGCTCTAAGAAGGAAGCGCATTACTCCCCCTTAATAGGTGAGATATTTGTGGCCCAGGAGGTTGCAGGACTTGCCCAAAGTCCCTACCAGGAAGTGGAGAAGCAACAATTCAACTTAGGTTGCCTGTCTGCAAAGACTATGTTCTTTTCAGGACAACACTTTATTCTACATTGTGGCTTTAAAACATTCCCTATTTACCCACATGAGGTCATCTTATTTGTTTATTTGTTTGTTTATATTTTATGTCAAGCTTAGATTTAGGTTGCCTTAAGTCTTTTTTTAAATTCAACTTTGTTTTTTACCTTTACTGGCCCAGTGTTTAAAAGATGAAGCAAACAATTATTAAACATAGGAAGGAGCCATTCCAAAGAGGGCAAAATAAACCTCACACCAAAAAATAAAAGAGATGAGGAAAGAAAGGGAGGCAGGAACAGAGGGAGAAAACTGAGGTAATAAATTAAAGTAAAACAAAACAAACAGCTCAAGTTATTCCTGTGTGACTCCTCACAAGACTGTGCAATACTCTAAACATGGAGGTGATGCCCCGCCAGGAGACCCCGGGGCCGCTGCCCCTGCGCCTGTCACTGGCTGGCTGAGGGTGCCAGTCACTGGCTGGCCGAGGGTGCCTCTTATCTGACCGACAATTTAGATTCAGAGTAGGAAGAGCAAGCATCTAGGAGCAGAGTGTCACAAACACAGGCACTATGGGCAACAGCATTGGGCAAGCAATTATTTTCATCACGGAACAAATTAATTTTCTATCATCAGTGAGAATAAATGCATGAAAAAACAACTCCACATAGTGGACACCTCAGCTGTCTTTTATTTTTGGTTTTAGAATATCTTCTGGAAGTTTAGGACTTTGATAACTAAGTCTAGATCTGGCGAATAAGACCAAATCCAGTTTTTGCTATTGAAGGCCCTACTCCTCGAGGAGAGGAGAAAAGGAGAGATAACCAGGAAGCCAGCTGAGGCCTAGGCCAGGGACTAGTTAAAGACATCCTGACTCTCCCTTTTAATTGCTGAGGGGGGACACTGTTACCATTGAGATTTGGAGCTGACAATTTAGGATCCTTTGAGTTGCTTAACTTTCCAAATGCCCGCTGCCAGTTGCCTCCCAAATGCCGTGAATGACATGAAAAAAGTCTGCATGCTAGTGGAACTACAAACCAGTACCCTTCTCAAGAGAAAAAGTGTCCCATCCATTGCAACTAAAAACCAAACAGCAGTTAACTATCCACCTGTTGAAGAACAGAGAAGCAGACAGTGCTGTGTTAATGAGATTGTGAGGAAAGGGCTATTTGCAGCAAGGACAGGCAAAAGCAAAAAAAAAAGCAGAATTTAAAATCTTGTGCCCATACATAAACTCTATTTGTATGAACTACAAGGAAGGAGCTGGAGTTTATCATCAGTGCTTGGGGAGTTGGGTGGTTTTTTAGTTGTCATTTTATGTTGTTGTGTTAAGATTAAATGGTTCTCGTTGGATTTTAGAATTGAGAAGACTAAAAAGATGATTTAAAAGTGCAAATGCATTGCACGGCCTTGCAGGCTTTGCTCCTACCTGTGTCCATCTCATCCACGTTGCTGAGGAAGTCCTCCGGAGTTGTGGGGACACTGTAGCACCCTAACCCCAGGCCACTGTCATTGCTCTGCTCCCTTGAATGATATGGCCCTCTGGAGAGCAAAAGATGGAGAAACTTCAGTGTGAGCCCACTAAAGATACGTCAAAATTAAAATAGTCATGAAAACTCTAACCCAGTGTAGATCTGTCATTCTTCCCAACTTTCCAAGTAATGAAGAGAGGCAGGCTTTGCACCTCCTTTTAATTTTTTTGAAACATACATCCTAAAGTCAATAAAATTAATAAATTGTAAGCAAATAAAACTGACTATTCATACAAACTGGCATTGATTTCCTTTTTCCTTCAAAATAATTTGAACACTATGCAGATTTAAAAAAAACACAAAACTATGTTAAACATTGCTTTTGGATGCACACATTATCAGGCAATAAGAAGCATAAAAGTACATGTGATGAACACAAGCCAACTTGCAAATCGTGCTATCACTAGGGAAAGAAGAAAAAGAAGACGCGTTTCAGTAGTAGAAGGGATAAGTTTAAATATTAATTGTAATACTTATTTCAAAAATATAAGATCTGGGTTTTGGGTACCTAGGTAAATCATACATTATTCTTTATACTTTCCTGAACATTTGAAATACTTTTAAATCAACAATTTAAAAACTTGATTTCATTATTTCAGCTACTGTTTGCTTTTATCTCAGTATTTTTAATAACTTTCAGAATTGTATTTGTTGGCCAGAATCCTCTGGAAGGGCAGAAAAGGCACAGGAAATAGAATGCTGGCCTTTGAGTTTACAAAACTACAGTTAAGGTTGACTACTTCTACTCATGAAGATACTCCTTTTTTCATTTGTTTTTTGACTTTTTTTTAATTGGTTATGCTATTACAGTTATCCCAATTTTTTCCCCTTTGCTCCCCACCACACTCACGCCCCCTCCCTCTGGTAACTCCCTTCCTTTGTTCATGCCCATGGGGTCATGCACGTAAGATCTTTGGCAAGTCCATTTCCCATGCTTGCTTTTAACATCCCCCTGCCTATTCTGTAACTACCAAGTTGTATTTTTTAATCCCTTCACTTTTCCCCCATTCCTCCAGAACCCCCTCCCCACTAGCCACAATCCCAATGTTCTCCATATCTATGATTCTGTTTCTGTTCTGCTCATTTGCTTAGTTTGTTTTTTAGATTCAGTTGTTGATAGTTATGTGTTTATTGCTATTTTAACATTCACAGCTTTCATCTTCTTTTTCTTAAAGAAGACCTTTAAAATTTCATATAATAATAGTTTGGCGATGATGAACTCCTTTAGCTTTAACTTGTCTGGGAAGTATTTTATCTGCCCTTCAATTCTAAATGATAGCTTTGCTGGGTAAAGTATCCTAGGTTGAGGCCAAATCTTATAAAGGCCTCTCAAGCTGCTGCCCCCTTCCTGGAGCTCAGAGGGAGTGAGTCTGAATAAGTTTGTGTGTGATATGAGGCCTTTTAAGAGGAGGGGCCTAAGAATTACTCAGTTTCATGACTTTAAATACTTCTTGCCAATCCCTTCTAGCCTGAAAAGTTTCTTTTGAGAAATCAGCTGACAGTCCTATGGGAATTCCTTTGTAGGTAATTATCTGCTTTTCTCTTGCTGCTTTTAAGATTCTTTATCTTTAACCTTTGGCTTTTTAACTATGATGCGTCCTGGTGTGGGCCTCTTTACATACATTTTGTTTAGGGCTCTCTGTGCTTCTTGGGTTCAAATGTCCACTTCCTTCACCAAATTAGGGAAGTTTTCTTTTGTTTTTTTCAAACAGGTTTCCAATTCCTTGTTCATTCTCTTCTTCTGGCGCCCTTACGATGCGAATGTTGGAATGTTTGAAGTTGTCCGAGAGGCTCCTTATGCTATCCTCGATCTTTTGGATCTTTTTTCTTCTTGCTGTACTGATTGGATGTCTTTTTCTTCCTTATGTTCCAAATTACTGATTTGATTCTTGGCTTCAGCCACTTGACTGTTATTTTCCTGTCAGTTGTTCTTTATTTCAATTAGTGTATGCTTTGTTTCTGACGGGGTCTTTTTTATGCTGTCGAGGTCCTCACCAAGTCCTAGATCATCCTTATAACCAGTGTTTTGAACTCTGCATTTGATAGACTGCTTATCTCCATTTTGTTTAGTTCTTCTGAAGTTCTGTTCTTTCATTTGGGCCATGTTTCTCTGTCTGCTCATTTTGGCAGCCTCCCTGTGTTTGTTTCTATGTATTAGGTAGAGCTGCTTTGACTCCAAGTCTTGATAGCATGGCCTAATGTAGTAGGTGTCCTGTAGGGCCCAGTGACACAGCCTCTCCTATCTCCCAAGCTGGGTACTTGAGGTGCTCACTCTGTTTGAGATGAGTACACCCTCCTCTTGTAGATGAGCCTTGACTGCTATCAGCAGGTAAATGGGAGGGATTTACCCAGTTCAGAGAGCTAATAGAACTGGCTGTGACCCCTGGCCAGCAAACACCTCCCTTCGTGGTTTGTGGAGATGGGTGGGTGGTGCTCTAACATGGTCTGTAACTGTCCACTGGGTGCGCCAGCTCTAGGGTTTCCTGGGTGGTGTGGGCTAAGGTCAGCCTCTACCTGTGTTCTGTCTGGGGCCTCTTGGCATGAGCTATAAAGTGATCTGCAGGTGGCTGCTGCTAGTGTTGGTCCTGGGGCCAATCAGCAAGAGGTATGGGGGCTGGGTTCAGCTTGTTTGAGCAGATTTAGGAAGGTCTGAAGCCTGTGCCTAGCCCAGCCCTTCACATGGAAAAGCCACTGTTACCAGGGTGGGAGGGTTGCTTGGGTAGGCCTGTCAACTGGATGGGGCAGACGCTTAGGTAATCATCAGGGCAGGGCTTACCATGTGAGACAGGGCGATGGAGATTCAGATACAATGCCACTGCACTGTGGCTCTGGGGAAGGGTCAGAAAAGGTATAATGGCTGCTGTCTGCAGTTCTGTCTGGGGGGAAGCTGTACCCCAGTTCTAGCCCTAATGCCAGATACTTCACTTTGTCCCCATGTGCCACTGGTGCCCTCCAAGCTGCTGCCCTCTTCCTGGAGCTCAGAGGGAGTGAGTCTGAAAAAGTTTGTGTGTGGTATGAGGCCTTTTAAGAGGAGGGGTCTGAGAATCACTCAGTTTCCTCCACCAAGATTCATCATACTCTGGACCTAACCACAACTGGTTTTTACAGCCAGAAGTTATGGGGACTTATCTTCCTGGTACTGGAAGCCTGGGCTGGGTGGTCTGGTGTGGGAGTGGGATACCTCACTCCGGAGACACCTGTCCATTTTATATCTGCCACACGTGGGTTTGGGACCAGCCAGTTAGAAGTCTCCACATCTCTACCCTTCCACCCCTTCTACCTGTCTGGATGAATGTGGTTTCTTTAATTCCTTAGTTGTTGGTCTTTCATATAGCTCAATCTTCTGGCAGTTCTGAGTAATGGTTGTTCTATATTTTAGTTGTAATTTTGCTGTGGTTGTACAAGGAGGTGATCTGCATTTACCTATGCCTCCATCTTAATTGGAAGTTGATATGCCTGACAAAATTATCTTTTCCATCTGCCCATATGTTTCCTATTCTAAAACATCATCTCTTTTTACGATTTTATTGTGAAATAATTTCAGAATCTCATAGAGGGTGCTAAAAAAAGATTCCTATGCACCTTTCCCCCTGCTTCCCCCAAGGACATCTTACATAACCACAGTACAATGATCAAAACCAGGAAATGGACATCATATAATACTATTAAATAAACTATAGACCTTATTCACATTTCACCATAAACACTACTTCTTAATTATTATGTTCTCCATTTGCCACATGGAATGCTTCCCCCCACACTGGCTACATAAAACCATAAGAATCTTCCAAATAATTGCTGTGCAACACCATCCCTTAGAAATTATAAGTTCATCCCCATTTTAAAATTATTGACTAGGGATTTGAGATTTTTTAAAAAGTAGATAACTTCCTCTGCTTTTATTTATTTTCTGCCACCACCCTCTAGTTGCTGCTTCTATCCTCACTCTAACCTCCGGCTCCCCACCTTTTCCCAGCATAAGCAAAGACTCATCGTATTCTAGACCACAAAATAAAGAAAGCAAAAATAAGTGGCCCCCAAATGTTAACTTACCCATTGAGGAAAGGATCTGAGCTATTATTAGTGATGGATCTCATGTCTGGGGTCATGGCGGGTGGGTTGACAGCAGCCTGAACCGTGGCGAGAGTCTCTGCTTCCATGGGGAGCTGCCTACAGAGGGCGGCTTCCTAGAGAAAAACACCAGTCATAAGGAGAGGCAAGAGTTATTCCTTCGGTCACAAGGATCAGAGCAAAGCATATGTTATACGAAAAAGTTTCACCAGATACAAAGTACTTAATATAACAACTGTCCCATCCATCCAATTGTTTAAATAGCCAAATCTTATAAAGGCCTCTCAAGACACTTTCTCAGAGACAAGGCTATTTTTATCCCAGGTGCTCAGACCAAATCTAAATCAATCAAAGCAACTGACTTTTGTGGACTAGCAGGTACGTTCTGGTCTCCATCATTTACCAGCCCTTACGACTCTGGGTTGCAGAGTTCAGGCTCTACATTAAGTCATATCTGGTAATTTTATGTCAATAGCCAGGAGAGTAAAACAATCACCTAAAAAGTTTGTCAATCAGTTTTTCTCTTTCACTAATTATTTTGTTGACCTGACTAAAATGGCTGAAGGTTAGGGAAGCAGGCAGACAGAATCCAAATCCTACTGATGATTAACTGAGAGCATCTGGATTTCATTAGTAAGAATTAGGAGCTAGAATTAGTTTTTTAAAGCTAGCATTACTTTGCCAAGCAGAGTCAATTCAAAGTTTATGGATTTGACTGCAAGTATCTTCTCTAGTTATAACCTCCAGGGAGTCTCTCCCATTTTGATAAACATACATAACCAGACATCAAATTTCTTTCAGACTTGCTGCTTTTTCAAATTTGAAAAAGAGAAGAATACTTTTGTACGTTTATACTTCATCCAAAACCAAGACTTGGCCCTTCCCATATGTATACCTATCGGTTGCCCACTTTCCAGGCTAATGACATTGGTCCCACTGTCCCTTAAACCCCCAAACCATGGCTACAATAGCAAAGAGAATATTTAAGCCATCTAGGTTACAGTATCTTTGTTAGATCTGTTCCAGCCCTAACATGCTATGATTTTACAGAGTAACTGCTGTCTAGACAAGTCTAATGAAGTCATTGGCTATAAAAATTTTCGGTTACTAGAGTTCATTGCACTGTTACTCGTAGTTCCGGTAGTGTGACTCTTACAAGTTGAGAGAGACCTGATCAATAAGACACTGCATGTTAATGTATTCTGAACTTATAACCCTGGCTAGGAAGGGATCCTGGTTCACTTCTGCTCTTTCAGAATGCAAAAAATCAGAATGCTTGACTAACAAATTTTATTCAGTTAATCCATGAAAAGCAAACAAAAAAAAATGGAGTTTTTTTTTAAAGGTAATCTTAATCCATAATCCAAATCTTGGAAACCTCTTCTTCATAAATCTAGAAAAATGTAATGTTTTCTGATAGCTGTCTTTCCATAGCAGGCGGTGTGCACAGGAAACCTTCTTCTCCAAGCAAAGCTGACCTGAAGGTCTCATGGGGATGAACGGCAGGGACTACACCCGCTGTGAGGAGACTGGAACCCACCAACTCCTCAAGCACATTCACACTAATAAATGTGGGGTTTACCCCCACAAATGATGCCCTTTGAAACGTACAAGATGAAGAGATAGCTGCATTGCGTTGCATTTGACATAACTGGATCAGCACATGTTTTAAGGATACTGAATGAATTTGAAATTTCTAGGTGGTCTGAATATACATATAAGAATCATTTCTGGAATTTCATGGGATAAAAAAACACACATTACATACAGAAAGTATATGAATTATTCATCATCTGTTATGATATGAGATGAAAATGTTTAAATTATAAGAAAAATATAAGAAACTACGGTCACTATAGCTCTAAACTTTCCCTCTTCATTTATTTCTTTAAAGATTTTATTTATTTATTTTTAGAGAGATGAGAAGAGAGGGAAAGCAACATCGATGCATGACAGAAACATCGAATGGTTGCCTCTCACCTGCCCCCGACCAAAGACCTGGCCCACAATCCAGGCATGTGCCTCGACCAGGAATTAAACCAGCAACCTTTCAGTCTGCAGTACGACACCCAACCCACTGAGCCACACCAGTCAGGGCTCCTTGTCATTTAAATTACTCCTGGCATATTTCAAATAAATACAATATAGATTTTTTTATGTTTTTATGTGGCTAAATATATGAATTACATTCTAGAGAACTATACATAATAATCAAAGCTGAAAGAACCTATACTATATTGGGGAAAACATTTGGGCCATAGCACATCTGTTTCCTCTATTTTAAATTAAAGACAACCGAAGTTCCATTCTTCTAGCACTGATGTTTCCCACTTTGAAAACTTGGCTCCCATGTCATCATAAGCTCAATGCTAAATTCTGTCTGTAGGGGACTCACAGCCCATTTCCCACCTTCAAATGACCAACAAATGAGAGAATACAGAAAGAGTGTTTGTTGATTGCACCTGCATAACTTTGAAACTAAAATCAGGCTAGTCTGAGCTAGAAATTGATTATCGGGGCAACACGCTCCCCAAGATTATTCCAACAGTATTCTTGGGTCACAAGTCAGTTCCACACAGCAGCCAGTCTGAAGACTGTGCTGACCCCTTGCTGTAATCCCACCTAACAAGTGGTCCACAAAGCCTTGCGGGACAGCCCTGTCCACCCCTCATTCTTCATCTCTGACATGCCCCCTCCCTCGCTCCCTACCCGCTGTCTCTCCCACTTCCAGCATCTGCACTGGCTCTTCCCTCTGCTTAGAACACACTCCTCAGCTCTTCCTACAGTCCACTCCCTCACTGAATGTTTGTGTCCAACAAAAATGCCGTCTCTTCAAAGACTGCATTAAATTTTCTTCAGAGCAACTTACGTATCTGTTGTCTGCCTTTCCTGTCAGAACATGGGCACCGTGAGAGAAAGGATCTGATGGCTCACATTTGTCCCTCGGTCCCCACTGCCTACTAACAGCTTGACATATAGCGAATACTTGATACATACTTGTTCAATGAATAAATAAAAAATATTACTGGAATTCAAATGGAAATATTTTACATTTTAATTAGTAATAAAAGAAAAAATAAACTGAGAACATTCAATTCTCATCTTCAACCACAAATATGAGTGAAATAACAGCCTACTGTGTACACCCCAACTAGCCAGGAGCAAACTTGCAGGCGCAAACTCACCCTACAAGGATTAAACCAAAGTGTGAAGTCCACCATGATGAGTCAGCAAGGCTAAGAAAACAATTTCTTCTTTTTAATAAGGAGAGGTTTGCAAACCTTTTTGCATAACATAAAATTAGTTTTTGTGGAAACTGAAGAATGGTGAGAAGTTTCATTTCACTTAATTATATTTTACAATATAATTCTACATTTAGAATTTCTAAAGGTCTAGTCTTTTTTTGAATGACAGTATTTTCCTATTTTCTGCTCATGAGTGAAAGGAGAAAAACGCGAGACAAAATCCTAGTTTTAAAAATAAAAGGACTCACCTCACTAACACATCCCCATCCAAACAAGGGAGGATTTAAAAAAAAAAAAAAACCAACTAAATTTAGGTATAACATTAAACCCCAGACCCAGTAGGATTTTGGCTGCCACGTAATACTCACTACCCTTGCCCTGGCAGAACTGAAAGGCGTAACACCTGACTTTCGTTTGACCCCACAAAGAAGCCGTCAAGACTGTTGAAACTAGACCAGCTGAAGCAAAGATAGCCAGATAGAAGATGGGAGCATGGGACTAAGTAAACTGACATGAAAACAGGGGGCCAGCTGGCCAAAGCTGGTCTAGGACCTGACTCAAGCCTCCAACTCAGAGAGCTGATGGTGCAGTTGCCCTAACTAACCCCGTGCCCCACTCCCGGCCCCTCGAGTCAAGGCAGGGGAGATGCTAAGCGGGAGGCACCTCCCGGCCCCTGGTCCGCCTCTCATCTCCCACTTCGCTCTAGTTCCACAAGTCTATTCACCTGTCCCAGTGTCCCTGGGACGAAGCACCCCCACGCACCCTGTTCTCCCAAACAAGTCTCCCGTTTCCTGGACTCCTCCGTACTTTGGGTCTCTCCGCATCTAGCCAGATCGCACTCACCCTCAGAGGTTCCGTTGTGCCACCTTTTCCAGGACGCCTTTCCTGACCACCCTAACCACAGCAGGCCACTACCTTCCCTTTGTCCCAGCCCTGAACTCCTAAACAAACACCCAGCTGGGGTCTGAAACCGCGGGTCTCCCAAAGCACTCCTCATCCGGCCCCAAAGCAGCTCTTCCCACTCATTTCAAGTTTTCTCTGAATGCCATCGCCACTCACTCCAGCTCCAAATCTGAGTCAACCGACTCCTTCAACCCCCACAACAATCCCTCCGTTCATGTATTCCTTTATTTATTTTTTTAAAAATATTATGGAGACTCCCAGGTGCCAGACACTGTTCTCGGCAGCAGAGATACAGCAGGGAACAACACAGACTGTGCCTTACCTCCTGGAGTATTCTAGAAGTCAAGGCAGACTGTAACAAATAATGATGGACAAGCCCTGGCCTGGTGGGTTCCGTCTCCCTGACATCCCCATGGTCCAAACCTCCCTTCCACCTCAAGCAGCAGGTCAGCACTGCTTCTCTTGATATTTCAACTGTCCTGCCCACTTCAAGCGGGTTTTGCTGAGGTCTTTACAAGAATCACCAGAGAACAAACATAGGATGGAAGCGGTCTGGGTGAAATGTCCAGTGAAGAAGTACGGGACTGTTTAACCAGAATAGAGACCTGAGGAGTGTACCTTGACTTTCAAGCTATTAGGGAGCCATTACCTGAAAGCAGGAAGACCCCTTCCAACCCATACTTGAGGCTGATAAAACGAAGGGCTTTCTAGTTAGTAGCCTATTCAGTGGTAAAACTGGCTCTTCTCTATTTTCTGGGGCACTGGACACCGAAATTCTCAAGTAGTTGTTAAAGATTCAGTGCTATTAGTCATGTCCTAGGCTTGACACAGGAAAAAAAGTGTCCTTGGAATCAAAAAGATTGGAGTTCAAATCTCAGCTCAGCTATTCCCTAGCTTTAACATCTTGGACTAAATTTTTAACCTTCCTTCATAGCTTGTTCACCTGACCCATTTTGCTGGGTTGTTATAAGATTAAAAAACCTATTTATAAATAACCTGGCACCATGAGACAACTAACAGAATGAACGACCCACAGTGGTAAATGTTTTAGGAGGCAGCGATATCAGCCAATACCTGCATGTTGCTCATGCTGTGTGAAGCACTGTCCTAAGCATTTTAACATACTCTTTCATTTCATCCACATGACAGCCCAGTCGTCTCCATATTACAGATGAGGAAACGGAGGCACTGAGAAGTGAAGCAACTTTCCCAAGATCTGACTCCAGAGTCTGTTCTCGTACCACCACACAGACAATGTGGCAGCGGGAGGAAGGCCGAGGGCTGAAGTTGGCAGGCCTCAAATTTTTGGCCCTTTCACCTACTGGCTCTGGGACTTGGACAAGTTATTTCATTTCTCTGGGCCTGTTTTCCCAGCTCTGAAATGGAAATACTCACCCTCACCCTTCAGAAAGTTTAGAGGAGGATTTAATGAAACAACCTGTTTAACTCTTGAACACAGTTAACTGTTTTGAATTGGGAAAGAGATCAAACTGCATGAGTTCTATGATCCTTTTCAATGTATATGGGTGGAGCTAGTGACCTGGGAATTCACAACATATCAACAAAGTTATATATTCAGATTTTAAAGGCCAGTTTCAGAAAGATCTCAAAAGCTGCCTCTGGTAACCCCACCCCTCCCCTCCTCCACCACAATTTTATTTTTCCTCTAGATCCAAACTGGGGGTGGAAAGACTGGCAAAAGGGGGGCTTGAGAATCTCTTTTGGAGTTTGTGGTGGAGGTTGTGGTCATCCATCGAGCTCCCTGAAATGACTAATTACATGTAGGTTTAAAAACCACCCTCTCCTAGCAGCCGGGGGGTGGGGATGATGGTGGGCAAAATAGCTGCAGGGGTGAGGGGTCTGAAAACACTGATTTGTCAGTGGAAGGTGTCCCTGGAAGCAAACCCCAAACTTCTCCTTCCAGCTCCCCACCGCCTGTAGCTTGCCTGTGGAATAAATCAACAGAGGAGTGAGAAAGTCAACAGCAGCTGAAAGCATCCTGCAGCCGCTCTGTCCTTGGCCTAGGCCGCCTCTCCGCCAGCCAGCTCCTGCTCACTGGAATGTACTTCAAAGAGAAACGAATGACAATAACCTTTTCTGAGGGTGCTCTGCTTGATATGTGTGTGTGGCCAGGGATTCCACACAAATGGAAGATTGAATTGTTTTAATTATAAAGGGTGGGGTGACTAGAAACAAATGAAAAAAAAAAATAAAGACAATATTTTGAAATCCTAACATTAAAATAGTTATTCTGGTACAGAGAAGCTGCTCTCTTTGCCAAAACCCTAAGGGACTTCAGAGGCAGAATGCTGAATTATTTACCTTCTTCATAGAAAAAAAAAAATTCCTGATGTAAAGTTCTTTTTAACTCTGTGCCAAAGGGTTCTAGAAATTCATCGTCACATTTCCTGGAGCCTCCCTTTCTGAAATACTTCATCGCACACGCTCAGCTGCCAGACTGTCGCTATGAAAGAACAGTCAGAACTCCGGCACTGTAGGGAAGACATTTGTTGAGTCCATAATTATTATCCGCAGTCTGTTTGTGGCTCTTTTAATTCAGGATGTATATAACAATCTTGTGTTATTTTATAATCTCTGTTGTTTCTTAGAATCACAGTAAGGAACACATTATAATTTAGATATTATATTACAGTCACAACATAATTCCATGACACTCTCTTCACTTAAAAAAAATAGCTGAATGGATTTTGAAATGGAATATTTGTTCATACCTTGGTGATCTTACTAAGATCAGAAATAAGAAGCTGGCTTTTCCTTTGTGTAAACACTTGGTGAACCTCCATTTTAAAAATGTGTTCAATTTATAACATCTTCAAAAAGCTCCTTTTAAAAAGACTTCAGTTGATATTATTCCTCAACCACATGAGAACACCAGGACCTTTTAGAAAATGGGTTACTTCTGGGACTTGCGGGCAAATAAAATACTTGGCGGACGCTGGAACGCAAACTCTACGAGAAAAGGAACCAAGTCTGTCTGCTCACTGCTCTGCATTTGGTGCCTAGAGCATCTGTTGAACATGAATGAATGAACTTCGACTGCCAGGCTGCTCTAGAGCGATTTACATATTGGTGGAGTCACAGTCAACCCTGAAACGCAATTCTATAAAATGCCTTTTTAAAAGTTAAATTATAGCCCCTGTTCTAAAGAAAAGACTTTATGAAGTAGCCACCATTTATGCTTCATGACCTGCTATGCTATGACACTTTGTAACCTCTCTAAATAGCTATTCCTCACATGACAAAAAACAGACCTCAGAACCTTCCCCCTAGACCAGAGCTGCTCACAGCCGGGTGTGTCCCTCCCCAAGGCCCTTGGTCAAGAATGGCTGTGCGAAGCCGGCCAGTTGGCCAGCCGGACCCGGCAGTGGCTTTCAAGCCCAAGAGAAATCTGTGAGACCTGCCAAAAAATTCCTCAGCCTCCCGCCCAAACCCTCTGTCCTGTCGCTGTTGCCCTGACAACCAGAGGCCAAGCTTAGTCAGCATTTTTGTTTGACAAGCTGCATTCTCCTGTCCACGGAGCCCCAATTAAGGAAAGGATGGAGGTAAAAACAGTGCTGAATTTGCTTGGGAATAATAATGGTTTCTCAACAACACAGCCCCTCAGGAGGGTCAAGGGGAAGCCAACGCGCTTCTCTGCTTAAGAGTTTTCTGGGCCCTGTGGGCTGACAGGAAGTCTTCAAGGTTAAAATCTTGGAGTCAGGATCCACGCACACCCCCTAACCCCCAACTTTGTATTTAAATGAATAATACACAGGAAAGGAAATGCTGTTCTCAGATAAAGCCATGAGTCTGTTTCCATGTCAAGGAATTGTTCTCTCGGATGGGTAAAGGGACAGAGAAGCCTGTTTCTCAATTTCTGACCAGTTGCTAAAATTTTCCATTTCATTAGGCAAAGTTGCAAACATGCCCTTTATAATACTGAGCAAATACTGTGTTGAATTTTAAGCTGTAACAGCAGGATATTCTACAGTCATTGTAGGCATGTGTGGCTCATGTTATCTTAAAATATATGTTTAGCCCTGTTGTAGAAGGGATTCCAGGTAGCTTAGAATAGATATGACCAAAGTCACAGCATAACTTCCATCATACAAAATAAATAAATGATGACTTCTCAATATATTGAGATAACAAAACAGTAATATGATATACTGTTAACTGTGTTGTAAAAAACAAAGTACACACACAAAGACTGGAAAGAAATCACCACCTTAATTGTTGCTCTACCTAGGTAAAAGTATGAGTGATTATCATGTTCTTCCTTATTTTTTGAGTATTTTAAATATTTTCTATAATGAATGTGTTTTATCTTTGCTACTTTTATTTACATACAGTTCTGAGTTTTGACACATACATACACAGTTATGAAACAGCCACTGAAACTGACATACAGAGCGGTGCCATTACCCCTCCCTCACCCCCATCCCGGCAACCACTCATCTGTTCTCTGACCTACTGCTTGCCTTTTCCACAATGTCATATAAATGGACTCATATAGTATGTAGCTTTTTTGGATCTGGCTTCTTTCACTTAGCAAAATGCTTTCTTTTATCTTAATTAGGAAAGAAACCACAAATTATATTTTTAAAAGTTAAAAACTTTATTTTTCTACTTTAAAATAAAACTCCACAAACTGAATTCTAAATTTTTTTTTTAAAGTATGAAAATACCTGGAAATACAACTTCAACGGAGATGGCTTTCTTTCCCAAGGTCGCCATTTCTCTGATGGACCCAAAGCTGCCTCACAGCCTTTTGGGAAATTTAGCAAAAATTAAACTCTCATTATCAGGGACAATGGAGAAGGTCTTTCACAAAAGTTCACTCTCCACAATGTCTGTGACAGATGCATATTAACAGCAGGGGAAGATCTGTTCACCTAACAAGGTAGGGCACTGGGATGCCAATCGCCATGCTCAAGGCACCACTGCACTTGAAGCACCTGACACATTCCGAGATACTTCATCAATGATCAGATACAAGTAGTTCAACTCTGTTGCTGCAGCAGCCAATGGTAAATTATAGAAGCCATTTTTAATGAACCTCTCCTGCTTCCGCGTCAGAAGGTTTCTACTTGGGGAGACACCAAATCTCACTGGCCCTTGGATCCTAATTCTGTAGCTGTTCAACAACTTGTTGGCCTGAGGGGCCACCAAAAAAAAATAAAGAAGCATTTGATGCTCACTTTCACAGAACTCTGTGCTTGGTTGTGTCTGGTCTCCGCTGCAGTAATGGAAGTCAAAGATGGCAGTTACCTGGGCTCCATCAGGGAAGGAAGAGTTTGAATTCACCCTCCTGGCCAACAATTAGATTTAATCATATTGTCTCCTCTGATAAAATATAAGTTGCCAGAGAGTAGCCATATCCCATTTATTATTTTCCACTATATATATAAATATTGATTGAATAATGATAAGATAAAGGAATGAAAAACATTTTTCTATCATGAAATCATGGAGGTTCACTTTAGATCTGCAATCAAATGTTCCTCATATCCATTTTATTAATGTCCTGACATAATTTCAGTGACAATGAATTAACACTTAAGCCCTTGGCGTCGTGAGGTATACATCAGATTGTGCATATCATCAGACTATATGCCTAGAGGATCAATGACATGGAAGAAAGGAGCAAGGAGAAGAAGGAGGAGGAGGAAGAGGGAAGGAGGAGAGAGGGAAGAGACGGAGGGGGTGGAGGAGAACAGGAGAAACAGAATATTTATATAACACATAATTTATAAGGAGCTTTCAGGTTTATGATATATTTAAGCATGATAAAAATGTACAGAATAGTGATGATTTCCAAAAAACTAGGGAATAAATTCATCTACTTATTGTATTTGCCAACCTCCCTTCCTGCTACAGCGATGGGGCATAGGGCATTCTCCCTTGATAGAGCTGCATGCAGGCAGAGGCCTGCCGGCAGGACAAGGGCCCTGTGAAGACAGGCTCTACAACTAGGGCTACCCTTCAAGCACAAGGAGAGCAAGGGAATTGCAAACTGCCCAGTGAGCCAAGGATATTCAGGCAGCTGTTGACCACCGAGGACATGGACTGGGGCAGAATGGACACACGGAAGTCTACACGTAATCCTCAGACCTCATCAGGACCAATCATTTCCTCCATCCTAACAGGTGAGCCAAATATCACTTTCATGGCCAATCCATTTCCCTGCCTCTGCCCTGACTTAGGTGCAACTAGTGAACCAGGAAAATCACCAAATGGAACACGTAGAAAAACCACCAAGATGACAGACATAATCCACACCCGCACAATCAGGCATCGTGGCAAATGCCCCAGAAAACTATCCTGGAACACTCCAAAGCCATTCATTATATGGCCTTAAATAATATCTTTGACATTAAGGATGGGGAACAAAATCTTCCACCATTAAAAAGCCTCTTTAGACCTTTTTTCCTATATTCCATAATAAAAATAATGAGACATGAACCATCCATTCCATCTCCTTCCCTCCTCCTCCTCCTAACTGCACACACGCACACACCCCCACACAGTCAAAGCTGAACTACGTGAGGCTCTGTGAGCAAACCTGGACAGCTGTTCTCCCCCACTGTCCTCCATAGTGGAATGCACACCATGAGGCAGCAAAATGCACCAAATTCCACAGCCTCCAGGGAGCAGCATTTAAGGAACTTGGTTGGCATTTCTGTAATATGAACCACCAATACTACACTCTGGTTCAAAAGCACCTACAGTTGGAGTAGAAGAAACAATCCGGGGTACTTTTCCCCACCCCCTTGCAGAAATACTTTCTGTGGGAAAGAAGGAGGTGGGGCAAGAGAAAGAAACACAGAAAGGCTGAAACTGAGAAACAGGCCTTCTCTGCAGAATGATTATGGCTTTGTCTAAGAAAAAAAACTCATTAAAGCTTATTTAAATATAAAACTAAGAGAAAACTTACAAGTGTTACTATAACAATACTGCTTAATTTACTCTACATTATCAAATAGAAAAATTATTCCACATGCAATTATTATCCAAAGACAGAAAACAATAATATAATTGTTTCCTGCTGAGAAACATGATACTGTTTATCTAAAAGCAGTATAAACAACTGTTACCCTGAAATAACCATGAAACTTTTGGACACAAATCCTCAGGGTACAAGGCACAACTGCAGCTACAGTGTAAAGTCGACCTCAAATTTAGAGGATAGTTCAAATGAACAGCAAAGCACAATTTATGTTCATTTCCCTCATTTTCAAAGGCTCTGTCTCAGACTTAATTTAATTCACCATGTTTTTAAAACCTCACATAGCATAGATACTTTATATCTTAGAATGTATTTGATGAGAAGTACATTATTCATTTATGGTAAGTCAATGTATATTTTTTAAAGCATCAGCTCTAACTAAAAGAAAAAAAAATAGTGCTAACCCTAATACCAGTACTACCTGCAAGAACTAATGAAAGGAAGCTACCCATGTACCTGGCCTCATGGGAGTCATAAAGCAAAGTCTGAAGAACTAGAATAAACTGAAGCTTTTCTCCCCAAAATGTAGCCAGCAAAATTTACGAGACCCTGAAAACACGTGCTGCATATATTTTGCCACTCAGAAGCAAGACTTCTGCTCTTGCATAGGACAAGCCTCAGACGCAGAGAAAAAACTGGGTTCCCTCGGGGATTCTCTTTATTCAATTTTTGAGGTACAGCACTGAGCCCAACCCACAGAGCAACGTTCTGTTGCCTGATCGAATGAATAAATGGGCACATGCCGTCTGGCACAAAGGTGCCCAATCAGGGCTCAGGCGATTCTGCAGACCCCTCTACCAGAGTCCACGTGCAAACCATTTTCCTTTTTCACTCTCCCCCAGTTTTCCCTCTTTTTCATGATCCATGGCGAATCAAGTATGGGTACAAATTCTTTATCATTTCTTCCATAGAACATCCCCTCTGCTATCTGCTCTATTTGGGGCAGTGGGGTGGGAAGCTCTGTGATTGCTTTGATCAAGAGAATACGGCAGAAGTGGCTCTGTGACAGCTTCCAGAGCCAGGCCCTAAGACACTGGCAGCTTCCATTTTCCGTCTCTTGGAACATTCTCTCGGGGAGGCCCAAGCTGCTATGTAATACATCCCATTACTCTGGGATCACCATGCTAGAGATGCCATATGTAGATGCTTCAGGTTTTAGTCCTAACTGAGCCCCTTCTACCAGCAATCCTGACCACGGGCCCACATACTGAGTAAAGCCATCTTAGACCCCCCAGACCAGCCTGCCCACCAGCTGAATACCACTGAATAACCCCAGTCAACACCATAAGGAGCAAAAGAACAGTCCAGCTGAGCCCTGCCTAAATTCCAGACCCCTATAAGTATGTGACGTAATAAAATGGCTACTGTTTTAAGTCACTAAATTTCAGGATAATTGGTTACACAGCAATAGTTAATTGGAACATAGTCTTTCTCTCCTTCTAAAGACTAGCAGTGGGAGCCAAGGGTAGCACGCTGGTACAGCTAGTCCTTGTATGAACTCTGAAGACAGTACAAGCGGAGAGGCTGGGAGAAGAAACTGGATTCTACTCATGAGGCTTGAAGCAGGGTTTTGGGCCTTCAATGCTTCTAGAGAAAGACTTACCCTGACGGCTGCCAGCTACCTATCCAATAGCTTTGGCGACAAAGGCCACAAACCCCCACCAGGCACCATGAAAGGCCATACCTGCCTCATGAGCTCCTCTTGGCGCATTCTAATCCTCTCTCTCTCCATCTGGATCCTCTGAAGCCGAAGTTTCTGCTGCTGCTGCTGCTGAGTGGTCAGCGCATTAGGCATACTCATGAGCCCTGCTGGTGGGTTCTGAGTAGGGTGGTTCTGCTGGCTCAGGGAACTGGGTGCCATCTGCTGCTGGTGTTGGTGATTCATCACTATGGGAGGGAAGAACACACAGGAGATTAGTGCCAAGGGTCTACAAGAATCCCTCAGAATGTCTTAGGCTTTGTAGCATAGATTCCTGAGATGCCTCCCAAAGTACTTTCCTGTTAATCAATACCGCTTAAGTAATTATCGCCTTGATTCAATTCATGGACACTCTGATACTGGCCCCACTCTTGACTCATTTATTTTCATCTTTGTGCCCTGTTAAAAATCTTATTTCATACCTTCCCTGTGTCTAGAGTATATTTGAGGCCTCTCATAGAACATAGTGGTCAAAAGTAAATCCTACAAAGGTTACCACAACATATGAGATCATTTCACCAGGGTAACTGGTTATGTGCATACTTCCTCATGGACATGTATGCTGATGGCAGAGCTAAGGAAGCATGTGATCATCAGTACACGTTGGGTATACAATAATATCTAGGATAAATGACTGAACTGATAAGCAACAGGTAAAACACAGCACCTGGACCAGGGGCATATATACAACCAGGACCCCATTAATACTTTGTTAAAAAAGGGTGCACCAAAGAAGTAAGAGCTAAGCTCAGAAACAACTGATTGAGAAAAAATGTTTCAATTTTTGCAAAGAGAAAAATTTATGATAGAAAAATTACATAACAATGTTAACCATGTTTGTGATTGGATAATGGTACTAGAAGTATTTTAAGCTTTTTAAGGATTTTCCATTTATCTGCATTTACCAACATTTTATATTTTAGCATGTTGTACTTCACATTAGAAAACAATGAAAGAATCCTCTAATAAATTCTGTAACTGGCATTCTCATACACAAAAAAAATGCACTTTAAAAAGTGCTAGTTTTTCTCAAAACAGTTTACCAGTCAAATTTGCTGCCCCGGCTGGTATAGTTCAGTGGATTGAGCGTCAGCCTGTGAACTAAAGGGTCTCTGGTTCAATTCCCCAGTCGAGACACATGCCTGGGTTGCTGGCCAGGTCCCCAGTAGGGGGTGCAAGAGAGGTAACCACACATTGATGTTTCTCTCCCTCTTTTTCTCCCTCCCTTCCCCATTGTCTAAAAATAAAATAAATAAAATCTTTAAAAAAGAATTTGCTAACATCTGCCTGGGCAATATCCTGTAATAATGAAAACCATGCTTTTTAATCTATTTGTCTTAGGTCAGAGCCAAAGACAGCAACTTCATTCACATACACACACACTAAATGAACATTTTCTATAGAAAAATTGGTTTCCTTAAGGAACAGTTAATTTCATGGTGGAACTTCCTCCAGGTAGGGGAAAGGGGGTACACTATTCTTTTTTAGTTCTTCTTCACAGTGCAATCTTTAAATTTTTTTTTTCTTAATTGATTGACTTTTAGAGAGAGGAAGAAAAAGAGAGAAAGAGAGAGGCAGGGGGAGAGAAACATCAATTTGTTGTTCCACCCATTCATGCACTCATTGGTTGACTCTTGTGTGTCCCCTTACTGGGGAATCGAACCCGAAATGTTGGTGTATCGGGACAATGCTCTAACTAACTGAGCTACCAGGCTAGGTCAAAACCATTCTTCTTAAAATTTATATTTTTTGTTTTTGGAGACAGAAGAAGTGAGGGAGAAAGAGAAGGAGGGAGACATCGATGTGTGAGAGAAACATCGATCAGTTGCCTGTCACATGCACCCCAGCCAGGGACTGGGCCTGCAGCCCAGACATGTGCCCTGACCAGGAGTTGAACCGGTGGCCTTTGGCTTTTCAGGATGACACTCAACCAACTGAGCCACACTGGTCAGAGTGGAAACCATTCTTACAAAAAAAAAAAAAATGCATTGATACACTCACTCAAATCTTTACTGAATTCCCATTGTGTTCCAGGCACTGGGCTTGCAGTTGGAATAAAGAGCTCCTGCCCTCACAGGAACCAATAGACTATTGGAAGAAATGTGTGAAGAAATGAGGTGGGTTTTTATATGTGGCTGTGGAACTTCAGAATGTTAGGCTTTGTAAGGAACTTTGGAAGTTATCCAGTTTGTCTCTTCATTTTATGGAAAAGACAAACCCAGAGAGATGAAGAAATGTGCTCCGGTTAGTGGCAGGTAGAACTATGGCCAAAGTTGCCTCTTGAGACCCAGTCTACCTGCTCTTTCAACTGTCCTTGGCTGCCCTCTGCCTCACCTTAGACTGAAGAACAGGAACAATTGCTCAAACTGAGAGCAATCCTTTAAACACAGTTTGCCTTTGATAGCAAGGAAGTACCACTGGGACAGCAGGTCATCAAAACTGGGCCCTGGGCCCAAAGGCTGTCCAGGTTACAAACAGGAAGCTTTCAAGGAGGGCTTGGATAAATTGACAACTCTCTGCTCAATAATGAGCTACTGTGGAGGGAAGTCAGAATACATGGAGCAGTCTGCCTAAACCATTTAGGTCTCCCTTCCTGAATTCAGCCCACCACGAAGAACTCTCACCTCCTGGAACCATCTCTGGCACACAGGAGGCTCAGTGAATAATCTGATGGGTGAATAAAAGCACCTGGGCATTTCTTATGTTCTTAGCTTGAGAACAGAAAAAAGGAAGTCGTGACCGACGCCAAAAGAACCAAATGAGTGTTTCATTCCCTTAGTTTATTAGAGTACAATTTCAACCTCTATTGGAAGGACTGAGTAGGAGGCCAGGGACTGTGCGCAAGGGGACAGTGCTCGTACGGAGTCAAGGGAGACTAAGTGCAGACATCCAGGAGGGAGCAGTTCATTAGAGCTCCGTCAGGTCAAGGTGATGGGGATTATTTCCAGGGACAAGTCATTTCTGAACCTCCTGAAAAATGATGCTCCTATTTTTCTGATATAACTGACAACAACAACAAAGCCCAATTGTGTCTATACGGGAAGTGTGTAAATTGAATATTTCCAATACCAGAAACCCCCAAGTTAGGAAAAAGGCTTGTAAAGGCTAGGGTTTTTTTGTTGATAGCTCAGAGGTTATTAGCTCTGTTAATTTTTATAACTCGGACACTTTGAAAAGTTTTTAAAAATGACTCCAGTCTGGTAACTTATTTTCCCGACAAATAAATAAACGGGAGCAAGACTATCTTCAGTGGCTGGCTTGGGAAGACTGCCGTCTGTGTACAAAAGCCTGTACTGGGTTTGCTCACAGTGGACTCTGTCACTCGTCTCCACAGAGTAACCAGACACTGCCAGCAAACTTGATTGATGTCTACGGGAGTATAAGGCTTGGAGAAGAGCTCTTCCAAAACCACACCCTCACTAGTCTTCAAAGCACCAGCCCTGACAGAGCCGTCCAGAGAGGGGAAAGGGAGATGCTGCTTTGTTCCACTTAATTGAGATTTGACCATTCAGACTAAACATCTCCAGTGATTAACTGTAGAGACTGAAAAAGAGCAGAACTTAGACAACGGCTTTGCTTTCAAAGTAAGGCACACACAAAAACAGGGCTGTATGAAGATATTCACTGTGGTAGAGTATGTAATAGCAAAGACTAAAAATGTCCACCCATGGGAGATGATGATCCATTCACTGAGAGGACTTCTGTGTTAACTACTACAGAGAAGGAGGGAGCTCTACAGGTACATTTATGGCACAATCTCCAAGAACCATTGTTCAGAGGGGGAAGAATTTGAGGGATGGCACCATATGTACGAGCATGCTCCTATCTGTAGTTAGAAAAGGGGGGCTTTATTACACATACACAGCAAATCTCTGTAGAAGGACACATAAGAAACCAGTAACAGCGGTACCTTGGGGGAGGAAACTGAGTGTTGGGAATGGGAAGAGATCTTCCTTTTCCTCTTCTGCCCTGTTTGAAGTTTTCCTATGTACACTTATTATTCATGTAAAACACAAACAAAATGTAAAAGTAAAAAAACATAAAATGAAACATGCTTACGTATGCATCGAATTCAGTGTTTTACTGGTGGAGTAAAAGGAAGCAATCTCAAAATTATTTGAAAAATAAACAAGCCTTAAAATATAATTAAGCCCATCGATGCAACTCCTCTTTGTGGAGATAAGGAAATCAATACTCGGAGAAGGAGAATCGAGTCAGGATGCCTGGTTTCTAGGTGCTCGCGATTCGACGTGCCGCTCTGCTCTCTAGTTGTTTCACTTCGAATTGTTACCGAACCTTCCCTGAGATTGGAGCTCGTGAGCTTCACCAATAGTTGAGGCTCTCTGTAAAGCCACTGCTTCTGTTAGCCACTCAGAGACAGCAGGGACAGTAAAGGCCCAAGGTGAGGGTAAACAGAGAGGAGGCCCACATGAAAAGGCCAAACATCTGAATTCGTGATGAACACGATACAACTTGGGAAAATATTTCAGAACATCTTAGGGAGAGAACAAGAGCTCAGTTTAAAAAAAAAAAAAAAAAAAAAAAGGACAGAGAATCCCAAATGCTGTATCTGAGGCCAAACCAGTTAAGGGCAGACTGCCATTAAATGCCTCAAAAAGGCTAAAGACCTCATCAGTTCTAGCCTTTTGCCAGTCCCCACTCAAAGGAATAACCCAAACAAGATCTCTCCATTGAAGTAGGAATGCATCAAATCTAAAGCAGAGACGACTTTTTTTTCTTTCCAAAATAGTCGAAATTTAAATTTAAATCCACATTTCTCTTTTTCATTGTTTTCATCTCCTTTTCCATTTTCTTTCTTTCTTCCTTCAGTACTTGGCTTTCTATTCTGTGCTTGGAAATCAATATAACCATGCTCTGTAGATACGTGACAAGAAACATTTCATTGCTATTATTCAATATAATGAAACACCAAGATAAAGAAACTCCACAGCATACGAGATATGAACACTCTTTCGCTTCAATGATTGTGTCTTTGGTGAAGTAAGCAGCCAACACGGGAATGGGGTGAAGCAGGGTGGGGGTGACCGTCCTGGACAGGGCCCTCCGGTTAGTGCTGCTCGGGGCAAGGTGCACGGATGGACCTTCTGACCTGTTCCGGCAACACATCCGGTCGCTTCAGCTAAAAGCCCCAAGAGTCGTCCTGGCCCATGTGGCTCAGGTGGTCAAGCGTCGTCGTGCAAAGCCAAAGGTCACTGCTTTGATTCCTGGTCAGGGCACATGCTTGGGTTGTGGGTTCAGTCCCCAGTGGGGCATGTAAGAGAGGCAACTGATCAATGTTTCTCTCTCACATCAATGTTACTCTCCCTCTCTTTCTCCCTCCCGTCCCCTTGCTCTAAAATAAATAAATAAATAAACAAATGAATGAATGAATGAATGAATGAATAAATAAATAAGTAAAATCTTTAGAAACCCCAAGAGTAGGCTCAGGGCCAGGAAAGTCCCTGGACTCAGTTCTCAGCCTACATATCACTTGCCATATGAGAAGCAAACATGGAAAAGGTAAAGACTTCACTCCAGAACTTTTGCCTTTTGCTGTACCAGGGAACAGAGAGTAGCAGCTCATAGAGAAAGTGCTTTGGCAATTTCCCCAAGCCAGGAGCTGAAGATGGCGAGGGAGGCCAATGAATCAGAGGCTGCCCAGCATGCCTCCTGGAATATTTGACAAATGTCTTTTTGACCTTTTGGGTTCGCTTTTCTGTGTCCTCGGTGTGCACGCGTGTGAGTGCACACACACACAACACACATACACAGAGGCAAGCAAAGAAAACAAAAAGTTAGGCTCAAGTACAAAACCTATCCCAGGCCCCCATGGGGCTGGCCTAAGTTATGGAAAAGACAACAAGCGTGCCAATGGCTAGAAGCCACACCTAAGCCCTAGAAAGACAAAAATTATTTTCTTCAAGTCCTTCTCCCCAGATCACATGTGCGTCTCAGGACGGGGAAAAAAAAGTTCTCATCACAAGGGAAAAACAGTTTGTAACTATGTATGGTGATAGATGTTAACTGGAATTATTGTAGTGATCATTTCACAGTATATACAAATATTGAATTACATTATACACCTGGAATTAGTTATATATTATACCTCAATTAAAAAGTAAATGAAATTGAAATCATAATAATGTATTGATATTGGTTCATTAGACATAACAAATATAGCATACTAATATAAGATATTAATAATATGGGAAATTGGATGAGAGGATATATAGGAATTTGATCTTGTCAATTTTTCTGTAAGTCTAGAACTGTTCTTAAAATACTGTGTGTGTGTGTGTGTGTGTGTGTGTGTGTGTGTGTGTGTGAGAGATAACCAAGTCTTCACTCAATATCAGAAACTGAACTGGGCACTACTTACTTCAATACTTACTAATAATTAGTTTTCATGAGGTATATAAAATGAGTAAATATTCAGAAGAAAACATGGTCTATAGTTACGTTCTATGGGAGTAGGTACCTCCCACAGAACATAAGAGATGTGAAGCTAAAATTTACAAAATAATGCTGCTTCCAGGAGTGTTTCATGGTCAAATAAGATTGGGAAATGTTTGAACAAAGTTAAAAGAGCTTATTTTACTGCAGGATTTCTCAGAGCCTTTGCTATACTGACACTGAGACTTTCCAAGAGGGAGATAAAGATGCAGCGCCTCTCAAACTTGGAAGACCGGTGTTGCTCTGAGTAGGAATACTGGAAAATACTGGTTCACTTCAACCTAGCAGATGTCTTGGCAGTACTGAATTATAAATTGAATTGAAAATGACTTAATATTTATTAAGTGCCTACTACGTGCTAAACCGTTTAGAGCCAACTAAGCAGCTACGTAAGATGTGGAGTCAGAAGAAAACGTGGCAGCCTGTGGGTGTCTTCATGTGTTTAGAATTAGGAGTGCTGTTCAAGATACAAACAAAAACAAAGTGAAACGAGACACAGGGAAAGTAAGCATTTTATAAAAGACTGACAGAACATCTGCTGAAATTCTCCATAGCAAATGCCAATTTAATGGGAAAATTTCAAAGACGAATTAACCCATATATCGGTTTTCACCAGTGGCGAGCAGAACTTTGCTAAATTAACTTTAGTTCCATATATTCATAGTAACCTATCTTTTTTATTTAGTTTGGGCTTTTGTACTTGCTTGTATGATAAAACAACATTAACTCTTCCAAATAATCCTTCTAATATCATCTTCCCTTGAGAGTGAGAAGAGGTAGAGGCTGACATTGTTTTTGAAAACCTGGCTGTAACTTCCTCAAAATAGGTGAATATACAACACTCAAGTACCATCTTTTTCGAAATAGGTGAGTAAACGCAGTATTCAAGCAATACTGAGTATTGGGTAACATGCTTGACTTGGGATCTGGAAAACCAGATGGAACAGGTGTTTATTTTAGTTTGATGTTTGGGCTAATAAGTTTACATAAATTGCATCAGAAACTCCATGAGAGGGGAGTATAAGGGTTCCTGAATCCTGGACTGTGGAACTGATAGCTTAACCATCGCTTCATTCTCTGCCCCCATTCCACAAATGCTGAAATTGAGGTCTGTCACAGAGGACTGAGAGGTCTCCTGGGACACAGCACTTTCAGTGCTAAAGCTGGGAGTGTCCTAAGTAAATGGGTTGCTTGGTCACCCTAGGCCTGTGACCGTCCACTGCCCCAGAGCTAGCTCAAGGCAGTAGAACCTGAGTTTCCTGTTTCCACCCTAATGTGTTCCCTGAGAAAGAGAACCAGCGCCAGCCGGCATGAAATAACCATGGCCACACTATCCAGATTAGCTCTCCATGTGTCCTTCCATGGATTACAACTAGCTAGTTGTCGTTCTGTACCCACGTTACTCGATAATCAGAGAGTAAATATTATTCCTCCACTAACTTCTAAGGGAATTAAGCAGTATTTATAACATTGCATTGCATGAATCGTAACCATGCACTTGGTTAAGTCTGAAAGTCAGGGAATCTTTCTTGCTGGGCTCCTGACTGAGCCATCCTCACTGAACAGAAGCACTTTTAAGAAACAGTGAACTGTTCTCTTCCTGTAATTTGAACGAACTCATGTTCCTGAGGGCTGAATTTGTGCTTTTTATAAATAAGTTCTGGGAAGGAGCCAAGTCTCCCCCTACTGCTCAGAGCCAACCCCAATGGTATGGATCTTCCTTATAAACATAGAACACAAATAATTTAGTGCGCTTGTATGCTAGTTCGGTGTGGACCCAGCACCTCTCATGTGAACTGGCAGCTGAGGAGACGGCGGCAGTCACCATGGCCAATGAAAAACCCAAGGAGAGAGTCAAGGTTGAGAAAAATGATCAGATTAATTTGAAGGTGGTGTGGCAGGGTGGTTCTGTGGTGCAGTTTAAGATTAAGAAGTGTATACCACTTGGTCAACTCATGAAAGCCTATTGTGAATGACATGGTTTGTCAATGAGGCAGATCAGATTCCGAGCTGATGGGCAGCCAATCGATGAAACAGACACACCTGCACAGTTGGAAATGGAGGATAAAGATAAAATTTGTGTGTTCCGGCAGCAGATAGGAGGGACCTACTAAAAAGGAAACCTGCCAGTTTACTCCAGAACTCTGCTCCTCCAGACCAAGAAGACATTCTCACTTAAAAAAACACAATTTGGTTCCCCCACGTCCTGACGACTAGAGTACAGTTTTCTCTATTCTTTCATTTTCCCCTTCCAACAAGTGCATGAAATAAGTGGTGTATGTGCACAAGCATTTGCATTTTTTTAAACTAAATGGCCAATTGTACGGTTTGATCAGCATCAAATGGAGACGGGATGGGGAAAAATACTGGCTCTGTGAAGATACTCCCTTTCTCCATTAGTGGTCTGCTCATTCAGCTCTTATCTTTATATTCCAGTACATTATTTTGCTCTCACTGTTTAACCAAAAAAAAACAAAAAACAAACAAAAAAAAAACATAAAAATTCTTGAATACCTTATTTGACTGGAAAATTTTAATGTTTTTCATTTATTATTGTAAAACCAAGGACAATTTTTTTAACTTTTTTTGTACATAGTTCTAACATTTAGAACAATCTGTCTTTAAGTAGGAATAAATTACTCTAAAAAAAAAAAAGAAACCCTGGTTTTCCATTCAAGTTAAGCAGCCTGTTGTTTAAATAAAGTTCTTATTTAAAATGAAAATATAATAATAACAATTTAGTGCACTTCAAATCTGACTTACTAAGGCACACGATAGGTATTAAATACATTCTACCTGAATTAAGCTTCAGAGATTATGAATCAGAAATTGGTAGTAAAATACCAGTTTTATTTATAAGAAGGTGATCATCATAGACCTTCCAGAGCAAGATGGAAATCCCTCCGAACTCCCAAAACACAAACACAAGTCTTTTTCTCTCGGGGAATGCATTTTAACCATTACTCCCATAATTTTCTAAGGGGATATTTAATGAATACTAAATTTTTGTTGCTGTTTTCTCTATACTTCTAGAGCGTATTTCCTGCTCAGCACCTATTTCATCTTGCTGTTTTATCATTAGCGGTAAATAAACCCACTTTCCCCACCACACTCATTATAGGTAGGGTCGTGTATTTACCCTACATTGTGCCATCGCCATAGAAGTTAAGGCTGGAAGGGGCTTTAGTCCATTAGACCAGTGTTGTCAAGCTTTTCGTTAGCAGTAGGATCTTTCTCCAGAGCTCGGTATGTGGCATGAGGCAGAGGCACCCCTCGGCTCAGTCAAAGCAGGCCTGGGGCCAGCGCCGGCGCCGGCGCTGGTGCTGGTGCTGGTGCTGGTCGGCAGGTGAGCACTCAGTGGCAGCACCGTGGGCTGTTTTCTCTAAGTTCTCGTGGGTCTTGCTTTCTCTCTGCTTTCCCTGCTGGCATAGTCAACTCTTATATCACAAAATATTAAACAAATTTTAAAATGCTGCTGACACTGCTTTTGGAGACTCTGGATACTAACCAAGCTTCGCTTCTGCTCACATACCCCTGAAACCCTGCTGTGGGACCTTGGGACACAATTTAAAACCAACAATTTAGGCCAATTCACTCATTGTAGAGATGAAAAAACTTGGAAGGTTAAGTGACTCAGCACACATCACAGGCACAGACTGACAAAACTATGAAGCCCAGAGAATGTGCTAGAATGCCCTGGCTGGCATCAGCAGCGCTGTTCTCCAATCCCTGCCCTGTCCTGTCCAACCTCAGTAATCAAATATACTTACTGAGTTAAATTTGGTGACAAGAAGTATCTCCATTTCCCTACGTCATAAAAAAAAAAACAACCTAATGCAGATTAATGTAATTAACTTATTTACTACTATAAAATGATGAAATCAACATGGGTCACATGTTCTGATGGCAACCTGTTTGTGTGATCTGGTTTTACAAAATATGGTATATGGCATTCTCTTCAGTTCTTAAAAAAAAAAGAAAAAGGCAAAATCAGATAACTCTGACAAGCTATGCTTCATAATTCAAGAAGGTTTAAACAAGAAGAGGTGCTTGCAGGAAGCAATGCTGTGTATCTAACAGGAGAAGGCCAGAACGCATAGGTGCCCATCATTTCTGACATCTACGCAGACCCAGCCACCAAGCTTTGAAAGTGCTTCCCAGTTAAGAGTGTCTGGGTGCAGCTATGGGTCTTTTCCTCTCCGTTTACGGACCATACATGGCGTAACTCGTGTGGACTGGCCAGTGTCAGGTGTCACGCAGTCCTGTCTGATGTGAAACATGTGTCTACAGAGGTAGAAAGAAACACCCAGGCACAGCCCAGCCCTGACTCAGTCACGATACAATGAAGGGAGAAAGGACTGCAGACGCGTCTCTCGCCCTCGTTGTGTCTCTCTCAGGTCCTGCCAACAATGAGCCGCTTGTTTCTCCTATTTCCCAGAAACAGTATTAGCCGTCCAACAAGGTCAGCAAAAAAAGAGCAGCTTTTCACTTCATGGTGCGTTTGGTTCCAAAAATCTGTAAAGTATTAAACCAAGAAGTTGCACTAGCCCAACTTCACACTGAGCCCTTTCTTCCAATTCAGGGTGAGAATCGCCGTAAGGAAATTTCTCACCGGCTCAGTTGATAAGGCCCAGAGCCCTGGGATACATGTGCATTCAGCCCCACTTTCCCAGCCTCACGGTTTCAAGCCTTCAAATCACTTCCAGGTGCCCCCAAACTTGACAGGTGGACCTTCGGTTTCCCAGATGCCCCCAGTTCTTCTGGTTTTAGACTTGTAACCCAAGCTGCATTTACTTCACAGGAAACCTTGAATTTTGGGGATCAGGAAATGAGTTTCCTACTTGTTATCCTATCTGCCCATCCGAACAGCAATGTGGTCGACATGCCAGTGGCGCAAGTATCCGGCAACTCTGCCCTCCTAGGTGTAAAGGTGTTAAGGTCGATAGCACGAGGTTTTATGTTTTCATAGCAAACGCATTGCCTAAAATGTGTATTTTATTGGCATTTACAGGAGTTAGACATCAGTTGTCATCACTGTAATATTTCCAGAACTAGCAACAACAAAAAAATCTTATCTTTCTGGCATGTTGATTTCTTCTGGAGCCTTTTGGTGTAAAGAAATCATATTTCTTTACACCGAAAGCGGCACCCAATGTGCGACTCAGATTCCATCTGATTTCAGGGATCTCTCCAGATTTATCAGAAATGGCCTGTGGCCGGAAGCGCATTGATGAAGCTAGAGAATTTAGGCAAATAATGACCTAACTTGGAAAAAAGAGGAAATTGAGAGTTTCACTGTGCTGCTTCACAAAGTTATCTTTGTGTCTTTGAATTTAACGCCATGGTCTGGCAACAGCGGCAAAACCAAAACTGTTTTATCTCCAGACAATAGGTATACTTTTACTCCAGCAGGAAATGGAAACTCTGATTCAGGCACTTATTTTCATTAGTCAGGAGAGAGTCGACTGTAGCTTTTTATTGGTTAGCTTTCCTGAATGGTTTTAAAACTACTCCAGGTGCAAAGTGTGGCAACCCAAGCTAAATATCAGAAAATGAATCTACAGCTGTTTTCCACAGAGGCGGAGAAAAATTTGCCAGTGTGGGCCGCTAGTTTTTAATGTTTTCTTTTCATAACATGCCATTTCAGTAAACATCCTTATTATTTAAAGAGCTCATCCAGCAGACACTATAAGAGTCAGTCGATGGACTTGAATGATTGATGAAAGAGAACATGCAATTATTAATCAAATATGGAAAAATTATCAGCTTCACAAAATGTCATAGAAATGCAAATAAAAGTAAGCTATTTATCAGCCATCAAATTAGCAAAGATAATAATGTGATGTGGGTGTTTTTCATGAGGTCAGGAATACTGAAGGGGGTGGGGAACGAGGAGGGGATAAAACAAGAATTAAATCAGGGGTAGCAGAATTAAGAATTCTGGTATAGCCCTCACTCATGTGGCTCAGTGGATCGAGCACTGGCCGGCAAACCAAAGGACCGTCAGTTTGATTCCCAGGCAGGGCACATGCCTGGGTTGTGGGCCAGGTCCCCAGTGGAGTCACACGAGAAGCAACCATACATTGATGTTTCTCTCTCTCTCTTTCTCCCTCCCTTCCCCTCTTCTAAAAATAAATAAATAAAATCTTTAAAAAAAAAATTCTGGTATAATGACATGTCAAATTTTAGGAATTTGTACATACGCATTTTGAGGACTGCGCCCTTAGATCTAATGGGACTGCTAGTGGCCCCAAAAGGTTAATTACCTGTGAAATGAAAAAGTATCGAAGTACTGATAATAGTGGTATTTGGATGGTAGGATTACAGAAGATTGTTTTCGGTGTTCTCTCTGTAGTTCATTTAACTATTTGCTCACCAAATATCTGCTGAGCCCCAAGCAGGTGCAAGGCACTGCCTCTAGGTGCTAGGGAGATCAACGAACAAGATGGAAAGGCCCTGGCCCTTTGGGAGCTTGTGGTCTAGTGCAGAGAAAGACAATAGCAAGTCTATAGTATAATTCTAGGGCTAAGGGCTTTGAACAAACAAATGTGGACGACTTCTATCAGTGTAGGCGACTGATATGTGACCTAAAAAAAACCTGAATAAATTGGGTGCATAAATCAGTGTGGGGGCCAGTCTCGGCCGAGGAATAATAAATGCAAAGGTCCTAAGGTGGGAAGGTGCCTGACCTGTGGGCTTGGAGTAACTGTGCCAAACAGGGTGGTGACCCATGTGGCTAAGGAGCAGAGAGTAAGGCCCATGGGCCCATGGGCCTGAGAGCTGTGGTGAGCGCTAGAGCTGCTCTCTGCTCCAGCGTGGTAGCGATCTCCTTTTGGCTCACTGCTCCGTCTGTGTGGGAAACGGCAAGGGCACTTCATACACTACGGTAAAATAAAAACCTCTGAAGAAATACAGAGATGGAGAAATTCTGGAGCTACACCCCTCGAGATCTGTGAGCTGTTGTCCCTTCAGCCTGTGAGGCAGTTCAGAATCACCTTTCAGGGCGAAAGGAAGAAGGTTTAGGTTGAGAGTAAGGGAAGTGGACTCCAAAGCAGTTCTGCTTTAAAATGCTTAAAAGGAGATTCTGGTCCCAAGCAAAACAAAACAAAAAGCTATAACTCTAAATTTTATTTGGAAGGGTGTGCCAAAGGGGCTCTATTGTTTAAAAAAAAAAAAAATTAACTCCTCACCCAAGGATATGTTTATTGATTTTAGAGAAAGAAGGAGAGAGAGAGAGAAACATCAATCAGTTGCCTCCCGTAGAAGCCCCGACCAGGTCCAAACCGAGTTATGTGCCGTGACTAGGAATCGAATCCACAACATTTTGGTGCACAGCATGACACTGCAACCAACTGAGCAACCTGGCCAGGGCAAGGGTTTTATTCTTAAACACGAAAACAAAACACACAACAATAAAAAAAGCTACAACTCAGGGTATTCAAAGTTAATGCCTGACTCACACTGGGCAGGTAGGTGGTGGGCCCTTGTTCTGGTCTCCAGCGATTCCGGGCTGGTGCTCTGAGATCATGCCACTCCAGTATTTAGGGAGGTTAGAGAAAACCTCTCTCTAAAAATCCTGATATTCACTGCTGGGAGATTTTTTGAGGACTGACCCTAAACCACAGTGTGTAGATCATTTATGGGGAATTAGAGGGAGAACTCCCTCTTAGGCCCCTACACATGGAAGACCACCCCTCATCACCAGGCAAGCCTTTAGCTCACGAATGCTCTGACTCCTGTAATTGAATGATCACCCACTTTGCGAGAGTCCCCCAAGTCTCAAAGCCAAATCTGTGGGTACCTCTAACAACCACATAGGATCCATGTATGTGTGTTTCTCCCTGGCTAAAAAAAAAATAAACTTTCTTACCACAGTCTCCCTTTACCCCAATTTAACTCAATTATTTGCATGTATCCTTTTGAATTATGTGTTGTGTATCAGGCAAGAGTAGGGAATAAATGGATGAAGCATCACAGTTTCATTTCAGAACTCTATCTCTGTGTATATAGGTGCACAGATAGTGTATTTTATTTATTGATTAAGTACTGTTCTGTGAAGCTTAACTGAGCATGCTGGTAATGGCATTTGCCTGTCATCGCAAGAAGAAAGGCATACATGACCTGGAGTAATCTCTTACAGAGACCTGGTGGACCAAAAAGTTCCCCTCCTATCGCATTGTCTTTACGGAACATGTTCATTAGAGAAGCCCATTGACTCAGGCAAACTCTGCTCCCCTATCCCCCGGCCTTCCACAAACACCACCTTAACGAAGTGATCAAAGCCAGCATCACCCAACCTGGTACAAATTGACAGCATGTGCCTCCTGATAAGACGCAATGAGCAGAACACAACATCTCTTCTACGGTCTTCCTGACAAGAATGTATAATGTAAATCTCAATCATAAGGAAGACTTGACAAACCCAAACTATAAACAGTCTGCAAAATAACTGACCCAGGCTCTTCAAAAATATCAAGGCCCAGAAACACAAGGGCTCAGGAATTGTTGTAGGTAAAGATTAAGGAGACAGGGCAACTAAACGCAATGCATGATCCTTGATGGTTCCTGGGCCAGGAACCAAAATAGCCATTAAAAACATTATTGTGATACATTTAAAAATTTCAAATATGGACTGCGGATTAGACAATAGTATTGTATCAATGCTGAATTTCCTGATTTTGATACCTGTACTGTGCTTAAGTAAAAATATGTCCTTTTAGAAAATACAACCTGAAGTATTTCAGGGGAAAAGGGCATAGGTCTCCAACGTACTCTCAAAGGGTTCAGGGGAAAAAAAAGAAATAGATATATATTTATATACAGATATACACACACACACACACACACACACACACACACACACACAGAGAAAGAGAGATAAGCAAATGTGGCAAATCTTAAGCAATTAACAAAAGGTAAGCTGGGCGAAGGGTACATGGGAGTTCCTTATAAGGTACTTGAAACTCTTATCTAAGTTTAAGATTATGTCAATGTAAAAATTAACATATTAAAAAAAACAAAAACAACAAAGAAAAAACTTCCTTATACACACCTTAAACTCCCTGACAGATGAAAATTCTCTAGCTAGCAGGGTCCAGGGAAACCACATTGTATACGGGCCGTTGTCCAGTGGCGTTATTTATCTTTGAGGAAACCCCTACTAAACCATGGTTTTGGGAACTGAGTGGGGCTTGTAGAGGAGAGAACCCTGGTTGTAATATGTGCTACATAATTGTGACACCTCACATTCACTGTTCTTTCCAGCCTCCCCACCATACCCCCAACCACTAATGAAGAAATACTTCTGGATGAAGGTGGTCAAAAGACACAAACTTCCAATTATAAAATAAATAAATCCTGGGGATGTAATGTACAGCATGGTGACTACAGTTGATAACATTGTACTGCATACCTGAAAGTTCCTAAGAGAGTAGATCTTAAAAGTTCTGATCATGAGAAAATTTTGTAACTATCTGTGTTGATGGATGTTAACTAGATTTATTGTGGCAATCATTTTGCAATATATACATGTATCAAATCATTTGTATACCTAAAACTGATATACTGTTATATTTCGATTAAATCTCAATTTTTAAAAAAGAGGAAAAAAGATCTCACTTTCAAAAACAGAAAGCCTGGGAATACAGGATCAGGAGGTGCCCTACGGGGCTGGTTGGGATGTTCTTTCAGAAGAAACAGCTCTGCACAGCCACGCCTGACAAGACACTAAACTAAAGAATTACCAGTTTTCTTGGGGGGAACCTGGGCTCCAAGAGTTAGTTGACTATAAAGCTTGAGGCCCTGTGGTAAAAGGCCCTCACTTCCTAGGGTCACAGCTGAAGAAACTGCTCCACGTTGGCATTCATTTCTTTTTTAATCCTTATTTGAGGATATGCTTATTGATTTTAGAGAGAGGGGCAGGGAGGAAATGGGACATCGATCCACTGCCTCCCAGATGTGCCCCTACCAGGGACAGAACCTGCAACCTAGGCATGTGCCCTGACTGGAAATCGAACCTGAGACCTTTCAGTTTACGGGACGACACTCCCCCCGAGTCACATCGGCCAGAGCCATGTTGGCGTTCTTAATGAAGGGAAAATGGACAAGCTCAGGAGGGCGGAGCTGCAGCTGGAGAAGGAACCAGCGAATGCGAACATATGGAAGCATGTTCCAGGAAAGAATGTCTTAGGCCAAAGCCATCCTGTCTTGATACAGTCTGGACCCTGGGGTTCCCTCGAATTGCAGGGAGAAAAATTTGTGTTTAAAACTGGAGTAGAGACAGAGGAAGGGACATACACAAGAAAATGAGATGAGTGGGGCTCAGTGAAGCATCCTGCGTTCACAGTGTCCCAGGCAGTAGCAATGGGAAGGTTCCGGCTGGAGTCCAGAACCTTCCACGTGCAGCTGCCCCAGCCTTCATTATATTAAGGTGGGATGATCCAGTTCCATTTGGGGGAGAAATTATAGTTCCATTCTAAATAATTCAGGCATTGTGGCAGTCAATAAGGGTGGAAATAGAATGTTTTTCTTGATAGTTAAAGTGTGAGCTTTGAAGCAGCAAAACGAAAGTCTTGGGAGCCAGGACTAAATCAGCAACGTTAAAAATTGTTTTACTTTATTTTTTTTCCAGCTCTGAAAATATTTAAATCTTGGCAAAATTGAAAACTTAAAACACACTCTCCACTGGTGTCTGAGAAATATAATACTGGAAAGGAAAAGGACCAAAATAATATGGAATGAAATGTATGACATGTAGTACTGGGAAGAAAAATAACTTCAAATGAAACTTCCATCTATGGCTTAGTCAAAAACATATGGATGTGTGAGCTGACAAACAGACCCAGTGGGAAGCTAGGTGGCCGGTTAAAAACACACTTTTTGAGGCAATCTTAAATCATTTTTTGTAAAAGGCAGTAGCACCCCAAACAAATCCCTCCCCGCAACACACACACACAGTGCATCTGCTGACAATTACTTGTTTAGTTCCATAAAAGCAAACCATGTCAAAACTGTATTTCTAAAGGAATTCTTCTGCTTTACTAAAAAACATTCCAGAGAAACTGGAAAAAATGAGGGAATTAAAGGAAGGAACAAAAGTTTATGTCCAAGAATTTCACTGCAACATCATTTATGATGGTTAAATAAAATCAGCTTATATGTCTCGCTAGAAGAACGGTTAAATAAATTATGATTGAGTCACATAATAGAATATTGTACAGCCATTAATGTCATATAATGATTTATAAACAGAAATCTTACCAAACCCATTCATAACTTAAAACTAACATATAAATTAAACAATGAGAATCTAGTTTGTACCTATCAGAATTATAAAGACTAAAAAGTTTGAACATGGACATTATTGGCCAGAGTAGGGAGAAAAAAGCACTTTGATCCACTGTTGGTTAAGAGTGTGAATTGGTATAACCATTTTGGAGGGAAATAGAACATTTCTTGTAACTCCTCTACATAAACAGCACATAGCAAAAGAATTATAAATAGGGGTTCACACTGTAGCATTTTTAATAATAGCAAACAATCAGAAAAGAACCTAAATATACAGTATAGGGCACTAGTTAGATAAATTATGGTACATCAACAGAGTAAAATATTATATTGATTTGGCCAAAAAGTTTGTTTAGTTTTTTTCCATGAAATAAAAGACATATTTTTCATTTTCACCAATAACTCTATTAATTTGGATATTTTGAGTATCTCGGCTATCTCTCACATGGTATAACATTGATTGTTCTCAATTAATGTCTCTATTTAATCACTATCAACTGCAACTGGTCTACCTGACCATGGAGCATCGTCCAGCAAGAAATCTCCAGCACGAAACTTCACACTTTTGACACGTTTGATCAGTCACAGCACCTTCTCCATAAACTGTACAATTTTTTTTTCCAATTTCAGTTGCATTTTTACCTTTCTTGAAATAATAAATATGCTGAAAATGTTGCTTATTTTCTTCCATCTTCAATATTAAAATGGCTACACAAAAATTCACCAATTTTGGTAAGTTTTTACAAAATGCATGCTGATACGACAGCTGTTGCAATACAATCTAACAAAATTGTTTTGAATGAAGTTAAAGACAACCAGGAACTACTAGAGCCAGCTTATGGGGGAAACGAATGAACTTTTTGGCCAACCCAATATATTTCTGACAAGGAATGACTACATCTATAAGTCCTGATTTAGAAAGCTAAGGTACATTAAATTTTAAAAAGACATACATCCAAGCATGCATATATATATAGAATAATTCTAGAAAAACAGTTTATCAAAAAATATTATAGAATAGTGGTTATTGAAATGGGTAGATGCTCATGACACTTGAGTGAAAAAAAAGGCTACACAGAATGTAGAGGATTTCCCAACCTTTTTTGTTTATGTTTGTATTGAAAGAAGACAAATATATAAGAAAAAGTTAGTATGATTTTGAATGGTCAAATTATAGTGTTTTATATTTTCTCAATTTTTGCCTGGTCAGCATTTTATACAATCACCAAATAGTAATTACATATTATGGGGCAAAAAAGATTCTTGAATCTTGCTGCCTCAAATACCTTTAGGGTTGTGTTTTTCCCTGCCCCCCACCCCGCCCCTCAAACCAGCACTTAATGAGAAAAGGTTGGGAAGGCTTTCGTTTTGCTGGCTTCTGTCAGGGCACTATTTTGCTGACTTTATCACAAAGAACTGTTCAGAGTCAAAGCATGAGGAGCAGCTGTCCCTGACCACCAGCAACTGCCGGACGCCCGGGGCATAAATTTAGACTTCCAGAAAGGAAGAAGAAATCAATCTTCCAGTTGATATGGGGTGGGGGAGGTGATGATCACACACAGACAGGACACCATCTCTCGGGGCCCCAAAGAGGAGACCAAAGAAAAGTAGCCAAATGGTACTCGGCACTCATCGATTTGGAATAAGTGAGTGAACGACAAACCATCCCAGAACCACATCACCTCGAAGTTCAGGCAAAATGCTCCACAGCAAGGAAGTTCCCAAAGGCAAACTATGGGAGGTCAGCCAGCAGATAGTACGAAAACAGTCAAAATTATTTTTAAAACTCTCAACAGAGCCCCACAGCTTGGTGAAGAGGTTAGGCGCCGTTAAAAATAAATAAATAAATAAATGAAGATAGTGCTCAAAAAGACGTGACTCAGGGACAGCTTGACCTGGCCTGGCCTTCACTGCCTTCCTACGAGGCTCTGCTCTTCTTTGGGGTACGAGGCGTCCCCCTGGAATTTTAGGCCTGCAGAGCCTGACTTTCTAGCTAACTCTCAGGAAGCCAAGTTCAAGACAGGCTTGACTACCCACTTACCCTCCAAATTTAGACAACTGTAGTTCCGTAATTCCGAGTCACAAACCAAAACATTTCCCTGAGTTTTTGAAGTTTACTTGGTATACTGGGGTCAAAACTTTCTGGAAAGTGGCTACAGCACTCACTCACCCATGTGGGCACTTGGTGAACGTTCACTCACCCACTGGGTGACAAATGCCAAAGCCATAATTAATGTCTATTTTGGACAAAGAAGCCAGTCTTTGTCCAAAACGTAGGTGAGCATTCCGTAGTTCTTTTCAGGTAGCTCAGCTTAAAGATTTAATATCTGAGTGGGTTTTGGCCATTAATTATGATGTCATTCTCCCATCATGGTGCTAAAACACACAATTCTATTGTGGTTCCTATACCTGGCCGATGACCAGAGTCATCTGGGCACATGAAACAGCACCCATTCCAAGACCCCACCCTACATTGTCTGAAACAGGATGTCCCAGGGCTGGGGCCCAGAGCAGTATTCCCCCAGCAGCAGCCCATGACAGTTCTTTGGGGAGCAATCAGACAGCTGGATTCTGAAGATGTGTATTGGACAAATGCCCCATGGGACGCTAGTGCTAGACCTGGGCCCCGACTTGGAAAAACACTGACCTTAGACAATAGGAAATGACTCTTGGCCACAGGCTGACTAGGCCAACTGCCTAAGCTTGTCCATATTGCCTGTGAAGGGAAGGGGTGGAGGGGCTGGCACCTTCTGCCCAAACCGAACCCTCCTCTCCCACCGTAAGAACTGCACCAAGCAGCTCTCCCTTTTTTACCTTCTAGGTAGTATAAAAGTAATATAACCATATTACAGAAAAAAATAAAGGGAATCATCCCCAACTTAAAAGTCTTACTATAATCACTATTAACATTTAAAAATACGTAACTGATTTATTCTACGAAAGGGTGCACCTGTGCCACAATGCACTTGGCTGGCTAGGCGCCAGAAATACACAGATGGTGAGCAAAATCTTGTGGGAAAAGAGAATCTGAGCAAAGTCTTTTAAAAATAAAATTATAGTCATAGCATGAGCAAATTTGCCTGTTTTATAATATTAGACTGACAAAGTTTTCTATGTGCCGCATAGTCCTTTTATAACTATTATTTTAATGGTTAAAATATATTTATTTTTGTACTGCAGGCATTTAAGGGGGGGGAGGGCTATATTATAAATAACACACATTTTTGTACAGATTTCCAAAGTGTTCATCTAGCATACTACATAGGAATTTTGTCCTGAAGAATATTTTCTTAGGAAAATTGCGGCAAACAGTTTTCATTTCTCTTGAGACTTCTTATCATAAAACAGGAGATTTCCTACCTAAATTCATAAATTTCACATAATAAAATCTATAAGACTTCATTACCTAATCTTAACATATCAAGATAAATGAAAACTGATCTAAATAAAAGATTCGCACATATTAAGATAAATAAAATATGCCAAGAAAACACAAGATTCATTTCTTCATATACTATTATGTTCTATTTTATTGCACAAGGGGAACTGAGTCACTTGAGGCCCTGGTTGGATAGCTCAGTTGGCTAGAGCATAGTCCTCACAAATCAAGGTTGTGGGTTCGATCCCTGGTCAGGACACATACAAGAATCAACTAATGAATGCATAAATAAAAGGAACAAAAAAATCAATGTTTCTCTGACTTTTGCTCTCTCCCCCCCACCTTCCTCTCTCTAAAATAAAATAAAAAAAATGAGAGAGAGAGAGAATCCGTTGATAATTTGTTTTCAGCACTCATTTCACATTGTCCTTAAACGCCTTAAAAGAAAGGAACTGAATTGAATCCCCTTTTGGAAAACTCAAAAAGCAGTCTGCAATAATGTTGGCTAAATAGAATAAATTTTGACAATAGATGGCTTCCACCAATCTAAGAAGAAATTATAATATTGATTTTCTACAGAGCTTAGAAAACCGTTCTTTTCCTAATCAGGGGGAAAAAGTGCTTTTACACCTGAAACTAATACAAAATAATTTTGAATGTAAAATTAAAATATTTATTTAAAAATAAAATTTAAAAAGAAGAAAAAAATATGCCTTTTTACTGGAGCCCTTTCCCCTTTTCCCACGGTCATCGGTCTTCCTATCCTCCCATAAACACCCACTTTCTACCACCCCAGTCCTACCAAAGCCCCATCACCTCTACCCTTCCCCAGTAAAGTCTGGAGGTTTTCAGTTTGTCTTTGGGCTTGTGTGTGTGTGTGTGTGTGTGTGTGTGTGCATGCTAGTGCACTTTAGGTTAATTTATCCTGCAGAAACCACAAAGCTCAAAAAGTAGTGAGAACATCAGAGCTGGAAAAAACACAGTAGCCAGATGTGTCTGCCATGAACTCACCACATAAAGTCAATTAGGAAAAAAAAAAACACTGGAGAAAGAAAAAAATAGATATCATACATAAAAACCTGACGTTTAACAAACTTTCAGGCTACCTTTCTACATGCTGTAAGTAATGCTAGGCTATTTTACTTGTTTTTGATAAAATGGCTTGAAGTGTCTCTGTACACTTCCTAGAGGGAAGAATGAGCCAACTTAGCAAATGAGCACAGACAAGATTTTCTTTCCATCTTGTCTTGAAAAGCATGCCCTGCAAAAGAAAAAAAAAAAAAAAGAGCCACACATATGTTTATAATTTGAAGTACAGATGAAGAGAGACCTGGAGGACGTTGACTCTGGCCTGGGGGATGGCACACCTTCAAAGGGGGTATGTGTGTATGTGTGTGTGCGTGTGATATTTTAAAAATTCTATAGCATTAAAAATACACTCTGGCTGCACTTAACCACAAGTGTCTAAACCGGCTAGGGCTGGCAGTCTGATGAAGTTTTTATACAGTCTTTATTTTTCCTGTCCTGTCTGGGAGGATACTGGCACCCCCAGCCGGGGCCTCATTCCAGCAAAGAGGTCATTAATGTGTGACAGGAGCCCAGCACACCACGGTTTATGATTGCTGGGATTATAACCAAAAACGCAAAATTGCATGTCACTTTCTCTTGGCAAAAACATTTTAAAACAGCCCTGGCCAGGTAGCTCAGTTGGTTAGAGCACTGTCCCAATATACATAGTTATAGGTTTGATCTCCCGTCCGGGCACATATACGAATCAACCAATGAACGCATAAATAAGTGGAACAACACATGTTTCTCTCTTCCCCTCCTTCCTCGCTCTAAAATCAATAAGTAAAAATTTTTAGAGATTTTTTAAAGCATGGGGATATGTTAAGTAACCACATGATTTCAGCTCTCCACAAGCCCCCTGTCAAAGATGTGACAGTTGAGGAGCCAGGTTATGAGCCTACTCCCCTTTATTCCTCACAACTGTCACCTGGGGTAAAAAATTAAAAATAATTTTCTAAAACTGTTTTGTTGCTTGTTTTGTAATAAAACCATGTGAAATGCTAGGGGGGAAAAAAGTTGCAGGCACTGTGGCTGGGTTTTCCAGCAGAGTAAGCACACAGGCTCTTCCTTCAGTACACAAGGGGCCAGAAATGTGAGAGAAAACCAGGCTACCAGCTAACAATGAGTTTGTTTTTTTAATTGAATTTACTGGGGCAACATTGAAAATTATATAGGTTTTATGTGCACAATTTTATAATTCATCATCTGTGTATTGTATTGTGTGTTCACCACCCCAAGTCAAGTCTCTTTCCTCCTCTGTCCTCCTTTTGATTCTCTCCTACTCCCCCCACCCCGCAATCCGCAACAACCCCACCCCCGCCCCTTCCCATTTCCCCCTGGAAACAAACAATGACTTTTAACAAGACATGTTTTGGGGCCTTTCTCTAGGCCAAGTACCAAGGCATGGACAACCTAAACACTCAAAACAACTTTTATGAGGCAGGTATTCTCATTACCACCATTTTAGAGATAAGGAAAATGAGACTCGGGGCAGTTAAATAACAAGAGCAATTCGTAATATCTAACCCAACAGAAACTGAGTTCTGACTTCAAGTTCTTCCTATTAAGCACTAAACAAAAAGGTCCCCTGCCCTCCACTCCACTCCCATCACCACCCTAGCACCCTGATTTCTTTAGCAGGCTCCATTTTCCCCAAGCCCATTGTTCTATGTATTATAATAGGGCCTGCATAGAGTCAATTTCACTTTTTTAACTCCTTCAAAAAATTTTGGTGGTTATTAATAGTTATTAATCATACTGACAACCCATTCAAAAGATCCTGTCCAGTTTGTGTTATGGAAAAAAACAATCAGCTTTCAGAAGTGCAGTAATTTCCTCCTTCACTGTGTTAACAGAAAGGTGAGGATTACAAACAAGCTGTCAGCCCTCAAGGGACAGGCTTTCACCCAGTGGTAATCTCTCCTCTTTACTATCTGAAGTCCTCCAAGGTCTTCCTTTCTTCCTCCATTCCCTGAGTATCTGTGGGGACTCACATTCGAAGGTCACTAATCTGCTCAGACAAAATCAAATGGGATACAACCTGACAGACAACATAATTTAGCAAATGCAAAAACAAACATTTCAGTTTAAAACTAGACAAAGCTGAAAATAGTTATTTGAAAAAAGTGCAAAAACATTTTTTTTTAACATTTTTTCTCTTGCAGACTATTGCATTTTACTTTGGCATTTGAAAAGTCACTGAATTTAGAACCCCAACTCTGCCATCCTGTAGAGAGAGGCCTTTGCACTGGATACTGATGCAGCCTGACAAAGGATGCCCCACCTGTACAAAGTCACTCATCCTGGATGCCTTTAAGTGATAGGTTTTTTCCCTCCCCATTAAAATAAGGTTTAACTTACAAGCCACATTTTGGGGGGAGGTGAGGGCCAGCGGGTGGGGGCGGGGGACTAAAATATTTCCACCAGATGGCGCTATCCTCACTGAAAGTGATAAAGTGTTCCTGATTTAAAGCACTTTGCATTCTAACCGGCCCAAAATAAATCTTTTTTTTTTCTTGAGAGCTTTTGCAATAAACAATGAAATTATCTTCAAACCTAACATTCTATAATTAAAATATAAAGCATAGCTTTTTTTTCCACAAAGAATAATGATGATAATAAGAATAAACATTTATAGCTTATTATGTGCCAGGCATGGATCTAAGCACTTTACATATATAAACTTATCTAATTACTTCATACTATAAAAACAATCTTCACTTTACATATGGGGAAACTGAGGCACAATTAAGTAACTTAACAGAGTCATTAAGCTAGTAACGGGCGGAGCCAGGATTCAAATTCTGACAGTCTAGCCCCCAAGTCCATGTACCTAACCTACAGAAAAACATGAAATCCCAATAAAAGGAAATTTACTGATGAATGTATTTATCTGTGTCACTAATTATATCAGAGCTCTAGAAATACATAAAATTAGCTTATGAAAGGTATAAATTCTATTATCTGATAGAAATGTTATTAACTATATTTTGACATCTTCACACACACATGAATACCTCCCAGTGAAGGGGACATATCACTTATTTGTCAGCCGAAAAGACCAAACTCTAGATTTAAGAAGAAGGAGAAGAAGGATATGTTCTGGTCAGAAGGTAAAAGAGAAAAAAATGCAGTTGATGTAAAACAATCATAGAAATTTTGAATCATATTCAAAATATCTATTTTATATACATGTTTATATATGCTACTGTAGGTATAAACATGACATAGGTAAACATTATATATAATATATAAAAGTGATTTATATCTATTATTTCCAAAATAATAAAAATAAAATATTACATACTACATCTTAAAAACAAGAGAAGAATCTGCTCTTTATATTTTTAAAGATTGATAATAAAGAGTATAAACTGTAGGCAGACCTATAGCTTGAAATAACATATTCTGAGTAAATCATTTGTTATTAAGACCACATTGTGGCTTTAAATTATCCTTATCTTTGGCGCTTACTTTGCATTCCCCATTATGTTCCCATGTACGGGACACATCTGTGATAGCAGCATACTTTGTAACAGGCAAATACTCAACTATTGTGGGAAAAACCTCAGAATGTGTGTCTTGAGAAATTTACTGCCCCAATTTATCAGAAACCTGGAAGGTAAAGTATTTTATTCAACCACAGGTACACTTACTTCAGATATTCAGATTATAATTTCTTTAGATATACTTTACAAGCAACAGAGCTTTTAGCATGTGTGTGGGCAGATTTACATCTGTCTACAATATCAAGTTTCAAGATTTAAGGTCCTTTTTTGGTAAGTCTACTTCCTACTTGTTGCACAAATTTTAAAAATTAACTCCAGTATTTTATGTACTAGCAACACACTAGTACATAAATATCCATAAGCTGGGGGCTAGGTAAATAAACTATTTATAGCCTACCAACATGTTGGACTATTAGACAATTATCTATTTATTTATTTATTTACTTTTTAGATTGTATTTATTTATTTTTAGAGGGGAAGGGAGGGAGAAAGAGAGGGAAAGAAACATCAATGTGTGGTAGCCTCTCGCATGCCCCCTAATGGGGACCCAGCCCACAACCCAGGCATGTGCCCTGACTGGGGAATCAAACCAGGAACCCTTTAGTTCACAGGCCAATGCTCAATCCACTGAGCTACACCATCCAGGTATTAGGCAATTTATTAAGAGTGAGACAGTTCTACCTGTATAGGCACAGAAGTGGAAAAACCAAGATGCCGACTGTGGGTATAACATACTAGCATTTGTATGCGACTGAAAATGCCGGATGACTCCATATGAGGGACCGAGGAATGGGGACCAGAAGAAGACTTACTTTTCAAACATCTCTTTGAAAGACTGTTTGATTTTTTTAAACCAGGTCCATAAAAGCCTTTTTCCAATTACAGTGATTATAAAATTAAGGTTAATACTTTATAATCTGTTTTTAGAATTTTTAATGAAAATTAAATGGCTAAAGAAATCTTGGAACTATTCTAATGCTACCTAATGTGTGATTCTTTATTACACTTGCATCTGCTTTCTTTCTACTTGAGCTCTTATATATTGGGACAAATGACTCATGGGAAGTTTTGGTTTACCACTGCTGGTAGAGGCATTGAACCATTTTCCTTGATCTGCCCTTTAGACAAGTAACACAACAGAGGTTATTCCAAGTCATTTGCCTTTTGGCTATATTTTATGTCTGCAAGCTTTGAAATGGTAGGTCCAAACTTCCTGGAAGAATAGACAACATATTTACTTGAAGCTGACTTAGGTCTACTTAAGTTCACACTCACTTTGGCTAAGCTACAGTATGAGGGAAGGGTGTCTAGGAAAAGGGCTTCCATGCTTGCAAATTCCACAGGATTCTTTTTACTTGCTAAAGTTAACTGTTCTTTGTATAAAGCAGTATCTACACATTTGATCTCAAATGGAAATGTTATCTGAAAATGGTACCACCTTTTAGAAAATTTTAAAATTGGTCATGTTATTTTTAGCCTTTGGGGGAGGGGGAGAGAGAATGACTGCAACAAAAGCTCATTAGTTCTGTTGCTGTAGTATATTAATTCACAACTGATTATTTCTCCTGGGCAATTAGCAGAAAATAATCTCAAGTCTAAAACCAGACTTACACATTCAAAATGAAATGACAAATGAGTCATACTATCCCAGGGCAGGTACGGGGAGAAGCTGCCTACAGATTATGTGATAGTGGGATGCATTCCAAAATCAAACCAACTTCGGTTCGAACTCCAGCTCTGCTATCCGCAAGCTGTGCGACTTTGAGAAAGTTTCCCCATCTATAAATGAGAATGCTGTCACTTCTTAAAGGATTGTTGTGAGGATTTAATGACATAAAGCAAAAAAACACCTACCTTGCTATCGGTCACACATTATGCAAGGGGAAAAAAAAAAAGGAGGAAGGGAAGAAAGGGATTTGAAGCCAGAATTGCACCCTTTGGCAGTCTTCGGGGACCAAATTCACAGAGAGGAGCTATGTGCCCTCCTTGCTTTAGTCTGGATGAAGACAGAGGAGCCTACGCGATTTTTCAAAGAACCTCAGTAAAGGCAATTGGAGGGGATGCTGGAAATGTAGTGTAAACCCCAAGTAGCCCATCATAAAGTGTAGCAGAGGCCAGGAAAAGAAAGCCAACGTGGTGGAAAGGTAAGGCAGCCAAGATGCAGGGAACAAGGCTCTCTGGATGCACAAATAGGTGCTGAAGCAAGCAGAGTTGCTTCTGAGCCCACACAGCCCCTCAGTTAGCACCTGTGTATTCAACTCCGAGTCAAGGCTTGGCTTACCGAGATTTGGCTGAGACACGGCCATGGCTCTCTGGGGCGCCGGTGTGGAAGTGGCAGCAGGGTGGAGGCTCATATGATTCAGGGGCTGATTCATCACCTTCCTAGGGTCTTGCCATGTGGTGATTTTTTCTATGTGACTAAAAGAAGGAAAACAATTATCTTTTTAATTGTCAGTATCATCATCATTATCACCATCACCAATAACACCTCAACGGTTAAATGACTTCGGCTCTTTTTTCCTTAAGATCTGCTTACAAGCAGCTGACACATTCTACTTGTTTTCATCCAAGGTCAGGATACTTACCTTCCCTCCAAACTGGCCACATTGAGATATTGCAGGTGACTCTCGAAACACAAGCCCATCGCTTAGCTGTACCAGATGCCCCTACAGGCAAAAACCCTCTCAAGGGCTTCCTGCCTCACTGCGGACAGACAAGCCCCATCGTACCTCCCCACATGCCAGAAGCCTGCATCCCCAGGTCCCTGGAGACTTCATTGCCATCCTATCACTGAGACACCACGGTGTGAACTCCTCTCCACAGGCAGGACCAGCCTGCCCTCCCACACTGGAGGCTCATATAATTGACATAATGAGGACACCTCCGCCTATCCTTAGCCAAAGACAGAGGCCTTGAAACCAACCACATAAACATGACATGACCGAGCTCCTACTAAGGGTAAGGCACTGTAGGTTACACCTAGGTAATACATAAAACCCTCACCAGGCCTATGTTCTCCGTGCAAGGTAACAACTGTACAGCTGAAAAAGGAAGTGGCTGGAGGTTAGTGCAAGAAGGCAGGTGAGAGCTAGATTATGGAGGAACCTAGACACTGAGGCATGAAGGTTTCTGGGGGGGGGGAAATGGTAAGACTTTGGGTCATATACAACTTCCAGTTTTTGCTATTATGACTTAATCTGAGAGAAAGTAGCACAACATAAGCTTCTGCCCAGGGTTTCTGGCTATGCCTACCTTCCTCCAAACCACATCACAAATCATCCTGGGTGCCTTACATAAACCCTGCGCCACTCCACAGGCGCTATCTTTTTATGAGAGGTTATTACATTTCTCTTTTAAAGATGAGCATACTTACCTAGTGTCACAACTTTGTTTTCGGAACTGTATCAGAGATATTTTTATATTTATCAAAGACAGCAAACTGAGAGTAGACACTGAATGTCGCCCTTTGTTCTAGGCCTTACAACTAGGCTTGACTCTCCCAAACCAACTGGCAATGTCAGCAACACCCCCCACCCCCTCCCCGGGGCACTACTGACCCTCCTAGATCCACAGGAAAGGGGACAAGATGGCTCTTTCAGTTAAACACACCTAAATTATGAATAACAATAGCCCCCTTAGGAAACAACTATTACTATTGTTAACTGCGGTTGTACTTCCTTCTCTTTTGCTTCTGTTTCCTCACATTTAAATGCTGCCCGCTAAAATTGCTCTTTAAATTTCTTCATCCCAGACTGGAAGTTACTGCCACAGGAAATTCGTCCATTACCTTGACTAAAAACGTGACCCTTGTCCCAAGAAAGCCTTTAAATGAGTGTGAGGTTTAAAAAAAGAGGCGTGGGGGGGTGGGGGGATCAGCGTCAGAAAAAATGGCAAAATTAAGTTGAACTTCTGAGTTTCACTACTGCAGAAGCCATCAACCATCTTTCAAAATATCCTCAAAAATTAGCTGGGAGGAATAAAATCAAAGAACCAAAACTATCTTGCTTAAGGAAAAAAAAGAGAGAGCAGAAAGACACTGAACTAAAAAAAGATCAGAATTAATTATGTAAGAATTTAAAAAAATGAAAAAGAAACACTGGTCTTAGTTACACCTTCAGTTGAACAACTGTAATTCTGTTTAAAACTTTCATAAAGTCTTTCTGTCAACTTTTGGTCCTGTGGCAACTCCTGGGGTTTTAGAACAGGGCCTTCAGGGGGTTTGGGACAGGCCTTCAGAGTGAGAAACCGATGGAGGAGGATGTCAAAGTTAACTAAACTTGCGTTAGCAAAGTAATTAGAGCTAAGAAGCCCTTTGACTAACTATTCCTTCAGGACCCATACTATCAAAATTTGTTTTCCATGGCAGGCACGTCCTGCATACTTTCCACGACGGTACCAGAAGGGGGAGGAATCATTCTCTCTGTCATGAGCCTTTCTCAGACGCTTGGACACCATGGATATTGATTCTGTGCTAGAACCTGAGCACAGCCCTGGGCGAGATGGAGGGATTCACGTGGATTGGAAGAAGACATTTAAGGACATTGCTGTGGTCAGACACTCAGCTACCACTCTGTAGCAGGAATAATACAGGAGCCAGGGGATAATTTCCGAAATTGTTGGTGCCCTACTCTGCCATTCTGAACAAGTGTCTGTGAGTCAACAATATTATGGTAACTATGTATGGTGCCGGGTCGGGTACTTGAAATATTGGGCAAAGGCCAGGGCGGCGGGGGGCGATTTTGTAAAGTATGCGACTGTGTAACTGCTATGCTCTATACCTAAAACTAATACAAAATAATGTTGAATATAAACTCTAATTAAAAAACAAAATAACCCTGGCCGGTGTGGCTCAGTTGTTCGGAGCATTGTCCGGTAGACCAATGGCTGCAGGTTTAGCCAGAAGGCAATTAAGCGATGTGTTTCTCTCTGTCTCTGTCTCTGTCTTTCTGTCTCTCTCTGTCTCTGTCTCTCTCTGTCTCTCCCCTCCCTCCCTGCTCCACTCTCTGAAAGCAATGAAAAAATGTCCTCAGGTGAGGATATAAAAAATAAATAAATAAAATAAATTTAAAAATAAAAAAACAACAAGTGGGCCACAGCTCCCACTTGTAGGATCTGGGGAGGGCAGTACAACCCACACTCCAGTGGCAGGTGAGCCGAGCTTGCCTAAGGCCTGCCACTGAGGCTAGCTGGCCTCCATCCCCTGGGACAGACTGCAGGGCTCTCTGGACCAGCTCTCTGGCCCTCATTCTGATGGGTCTGACCCCAAAGCTGTACAACTCAGCCATGGCTTCAAGTTCCAGAACTCCCCCAGGACCGTGGGAGCCTCTATAGCCCACCCTTCAAACTCCACGCCCAGCCAAGGCTTTTAAAGTTTTGTTCCCAGAGGATTTGTTAATTAAAAGTGTCACTCACAGTATTTCCCAAAGATTTGAGTACAAAAGGGAGCCTTTCTTAAGTGAACAGTTCTCATTGCTCAGAAACAACTCTGAGAAGAAAGCCACTCAGATTCCCAGCCTTTGCCAACCTGTCCACAGGACACCAGCTCTGCCCTGAGGCTGGGCTTGTATGATGATGTCCAGGGTGGCTCCCAGTCTGAATCCCAAATGTAAGGGCATTACTCACAAGAACTTAATTGCTGATGATTTGATTTGAAAACTCAATTCCCCTATTGTTCAAATCACACAGCGCCCCTCACCCCACTACCAAATGTAGGATAAGCCTTTCAGTCTTAACACGCTGCTGTCTCATCTCAGCTCCCTTTCTGAGTTAACTGAGTCATTTCCTTTCTCGCATTTCTCCATGTAACCTTACTGCTTGCCAGGACCCACAGTTTAGCTAGATTAATCCCCACTTCCCTGCTACTCCCACCTTCTTTCTGATTTCACTCTCTTGTTAAATCTACTGCAAGAAAATATCTCTCTGCCATCTTTAAAAGTCTAATTTTTCTTGGAAACTTACATGAAAAATATATATATTAAAAAGGGAAAAAAGATACCAAAAATATTTATGCCGATATACTTACTTGCTCACTGGTGATTTTTTTTCCTGATCTAAAATTCTTCTGTGCTTTCCAGGTTTTTAACAGTGACTATGTATTGTTTTCATAACCGGGAAAAACAAAAATGCTCACGAAAGTACAAAAAGACAAAAAGGAAAATGATAGATTATCTGCCTTCATTTGGCCAAAGAAGGGAAATGGACCCAATTACCGGGCTCCATGTTGTTTATAAAGAAAAAAGAACACCAGTTCCTAAGGGTTTCCCTTTGAGGCCTGGGTGTGTGTGGAGAAAAAGTTGCCTGTAATGAAGATTATGCGGGTGGTCTTTTCCTGTTCCTTTGAGGGTCCCTCTGACCATTGCTTCCCAGACTGCCTCCTCTGACAGCCACAGCAAGAACAAGACAAATCTTCCCCTCCTACCACGTCAGCTGCAAGTGCTCAGAGAGCTGCCAAGGTTGGAGAGAAGCTTCAGTTGCCTGGGGGCAAGACAGGTGAGCACTTCTCTAAGAAGACATTTTTCTGGTAATGGTAGCTTACGGAAAATTGCAATGCGTGAAATAGCTTTTCTTTCCAGGGTTAATATGTTCTTCAGTAAGGAAGGACACATACTCAAAAAGCCATTTATTTATTAAGGAAATTCTGTGTTTCAAGTTCAAATGTCACTGAAATCAGTGGGGGAGGAGGTGGCATTAGCACCCTCCCAGTCATCATCCCCTCTCTGCCTGGCCTCTCCCATCAGCCTCCAGGGGATTGTTAACTTAGCTCCAATTTCCTCCTCTCTGGTCTCCTGGATGACCTTTCACCTAGATGATCACCAAGGCCTTCAGACTTCCCTTCCTCCAGCCTTTAGAGCTCTCCTCCCACCCTCCACCCCTTTCCCACCCTATCTGACAATCCATTCTCCACCTCCAGACTCTCATCCCAAAGATAGAGGGGATCCAAGTCACCCCTGGGCCCTTGGTCCCCAATGTCCATGAAATAAAAGTCCCACGCACATAGGCATCTTCCAGACAGACAGGCCTCCTGTGAGACACTGTGGCCTCTGGAATGACCACAGCCGTGGAGTCACACTTACCTGGGTTTTAATGCTAACTCTGACCTTGTGTGACCTAACTGTGTGAGCCATTTAAGCCATTCTTGTCTCAGCACCTGTATCCATAAGACAAGGTAAAAATACTAACAAACACACCGGGGTTTCCTTGTTGTGAAAGTTAGGCAGGTCTGTTCTGGGAACCTACAGATTTCTGATCAGTTCACCAGACTCCCCTTCTCAGCAGTGAATGCATGGAAGGCAGCTCCAGCCTCCCCAAGGCTGGCAACACTTGGTTTGAGTTTATTCAGCAGGCACGGGTAGTATTCCTAGTGTGCATGATGTACTAGGTAGGTATAAAAAGGAAAAGAATTTTGTAAATATAAAACCCTGACTAGCAGCAGAACCATTAAAGGCAAAGATAAAATCTTATCTGTAAAAGTAGAATCCACTGGCTTCTCACAGCCCAGGAAAAGGCCTAGTGTTTTTTGGATGAATTTACCCTCCAGTTCATGACCTATTACACCAACTTTATGGAAGGAAGCCACAAAACAAAGACTTTCTGAAATAGAGTAGGCCTATGTAATACATTTTGTATTGCTGGAAGCATACAAAGATATAAAAATAGGAATGATTACAAATGCTTCATTTTGAAAGAAGTTAGAGTTCTTAGCAACACGCGCTGCTTGCTCATTTCCATGGGCAAAGATTTCATCTTCAAATTTAAGGCTTTTTTCTTCCCTTTCTCTCTACCCTCTCTTCTTCAATATATTATTAGTGAGCAACAGACAATGCTCAGAGCTCCCTACCATCAGCTGAGCTGTTAGGACGAGACTTAGAAGAAGCCTCCAACCTGCCTCTTTCCTGCCACAACCTAGAGAAGTAGTTAGAGAGCCACGCCAATGAGATGGTTAGCTAAAGGCAGCCTGGCGACGTGCAAGCAAGGCCGACTGCTTCAAAACTCAGTTCACGTTCAGTGACACTTAGCTTCACCCCCGGGCAATTCCAGTTTCTTTGTAACCTCTCCCTTCTGGCTTGGGGGTTGCTGATATTTCTCTTCCAATGGAGCATAAACTCTTTTGATGACAGAAATGACTCCACAGGGCAGAGCAAAGTGTTCTGCCCACCGCAGGCATCTGAAAAACACTGCTACAATCTCCATAATATTCACAAGCCTGATTTAGGGTATAAGTAAATTGTCTTATTTTTTTTTAATCAGACATTAAAACCCTTTTTGATCTGCTAGGCCAGTTCACCACCCTCCTAATGTTATAACTAATGTAGCTACACTGAAGATTATTTGCTTGAAAAACTACTAAAGGAAATAGCTGTGCAAGTTGCTTGTTGTGAACCAGTTCAATTAAACCCATCCACATTCAAAATGAAAACTGAAACAGGCCTGCATGAGGCTGATCATTTCCCACGTAGGGACTAGGCAAGTAAATCTGGTCTATTGTTAGCAGACAACAAACACTATGCCAATGCTTAATCCTGGACCAGATGGCAAGAAGACTTGCCCAAGACTCACATTAAAGTTTTGAAATTTTCCCCAATTAAAATTAAAATACAAATATGCATACACTGGTTCACTTTTCTGTTGTATTTCAGGGATACATGCTGCCTCTGTTTCAATTAATATAAACATGCTGGTGGTGTGTTCGTATTTAAATTTAAAGACCTAGGAAAAACATATCATATCTTACTCATATCTTGCATGTCCTTGAGTGGCGCCTTTTGTTTTGTTTTGTTTTTTTGCCAGTGGTACTTAGCTCTTCCAACTGACACCAGAGGTGGATCTTAACCACAAGAACTAAGACAGCTGGCATACACAGCTACTAATTCTCCCAGGCCCAGATGCACATTCTTTCTCCAGATAGTTCCTCTGCTGTTACCTAAAACCAGAACATAGTAGCAAGAGCTGATCAGAGCGGTGCCCCATGGCCACCTCCCCATCGCCACGGCGGTAGCTCAAGGCCCGCATATAAATTGGCAACACCACCTGATTAGTAGCCATCCAATAAATTGGTCGCCTCTGCTTAACCCTATCAGCTCAGTTGGAAAATGGAAAGTCACCTCTTGAACTTGGATACACTGACAATCGGAAATGAAGTGCTGGCTCTTCACCTGCCTGAAGTGTTAATAATTTTCCATTTTATTTCTAAACTATCAATCTTCCTCCCAAGTTGTCACCCTTCCTGTTGTCACCCCAAAGGATGACTCTTGGCCCAAAGCAGCTTTCATAGCACTATAATTGGTTACAATTCTTTTTCTGTTCTACCCAAATCCTAAACAACACAGTCTCTTGCTAGTCCAATGTGCTGGAATAAAAGATACAAAAAGGTAAGAGGCAGGCTGCAAATGTACTAGGCTGACACATCCATTAGCAAAACACACACATCATTCACAGATTAAGTCTCAAAGCTATAAAAACTGACTCACTCATGTCATACAATACAGGTGACTGTTCACATAACAGATGTGTGTTGGATGAGAAAACTCATCCTTCTTTGAAACCATAAGGGATTTACAGTTAAAAGGTTCCGGTCAGATTTTCACTTAGGCTGCTCATCCAACATAGCTTCAGTGTATGACACAGAAATAATAACTCATATATAAAGAGGGGACTTTTTAGGATCCTCTAATAAAAGATGATACAAAACCAGAAGCATTATTTTGGTGCATGCTTCCGGTCTCTACAATTCCAGCATTCTCTGGAATTTCGAATGAATGGCAGGGATTGTATTTTTAACTACCAGGCTCTAATCCTCGACTTCCATCACAGCCGTGCCAAGAAGCCTCCACTTGTTTAAATTAGTAGCAGGAGCAGCCGCAGCAGCGTGGAAGGGCTGCTAGCACTTCCGCTGCAACCAGCTGTGTCGATCGATCTGCTCGAATCCTTTCCACTGAGCACTGCGACTTTCTGCAGACTCACTGCTGAACCTGCTCCGTCAGGGCAGAAGCTGAGTCAAGCAGACCCGCTGTCTGCTCCTGAGCTCGGTATGAGCCACTTGATATAGTAACATCCTGCGGTTCCTGCACAGGTTTTATTTACCAGCATATTGTCCCCAGGGTGACAAAGAAGAGGACACTATGAATGTGCCACATTCTGGAGAAAACCATTCTGAGAGGCCAGTGACTCATCAAACAGCCTGAGGTGTGATTCACCGGCCTGGCTTTGGAGGGTGAGCCATTGTGCTAGAGAATCCAATCGCCCCAGATGAGGGCCCCAACGACAACCAATGTAGGCAATCTCGATGTCGTCTCTGCGAACTGAGCCAAACTCCTGCTTAACCTCATTTTTCCTATCTCCTAAAAAAGCGAGAAGAAAAAGTAAAGGACTGGGCTTGCTTGTTTGCTTCAGGCCAAGAAGCCTATTAAAGGACTTTGGCTGTATGGGGATTTTACTATGGACACTTGGTCTTTTTTTCTCCTCTCGTGTCAGGATCAAAAATGTTTTATGTCAGGATCAAAAATGCTATTAAAAGATTTACAAATCACAGGAAGTTTCTTGTGTTGAAACTGAATAACAGCATAATAGCTTATTTCACTGTTTTGTTATTTAAAGATATCGAGTATAAATTATGTGCTTGGTAGATGTTTTCCCACTTTCTTCTTTCTCACAAACAAAAATGTGGGAGGGAAATGAGGAAGGTGGAGAAGAGATGAGGTTCTTATGAACAGTGAATTCTAGAATCATCAGTAAGAAGTGGAATACATTCATCCGTGTCTTCATTTGATAAGCATTTACGGGGGAGCTGTATCTTCTGTGGGGATTCAGTTTCAAGAACAGTCTTGGTAAATGTGGATATGGTGAACATTACCACTGAAAATCACTTCAATGACCCCTAATGGGCTTTCTGTCTATTATATTGTTTCTCAGTCAATCCATCACAGCCAGTTCCTTCCAGGTTAGGGCACGGTACTGTTTATATGGCCAAACTCCAGATGAAGTGATGCTGTCCCCAAGAACTCATGTTGGGATTTGCTAGATGTGTAGTGTTTAATTCATGCCACATAAATAGGCTTTGGCCCTGAGTGCCTGAAGTGTCTTCTGCTCCAGGATGGATGTGACAGAAGATGATCTAGCCTGGATCCTAGAAGCTGACAATCAAGTCGGTGGGGAGGCAGCGGCAATGAAATAATGAGTGGTGTGGAGGATAAAAGAGCTCAGCCCCTATTGTCGTCGGTTATTATAAGTGGACATTCTGTCTCGATAGCTGCATGTAGAGACACTCCCCTATCAGCTGCGTCTGACATCTGAGAAACAGCTCTCATTTTGTGATCGGTTTTTAAAAGGAGTTTGTTTTTAAGCCACTGAGCTACTCTAAATGTTAAAATACTTCAAATATTGTTTTTCCAGGCTCTCTGTGCCCAACACATGTTTCAACGTGTTGTTTTTCCAGTTGTTCTTAAATAGGACACTGACACACTACGTGCCTGCCCCTAAGCCACTCCAAATATAAAATACCTCAAAGCTAAACCTGCGGCTGCCTTTCTTTCTCTTCTTCCTAATGACGCCAAATGAGGTAAATGTCACCTGCTCAAAAAATAAATAAATAAAAGGCAAAGTCTCCTTAAAAGCAAAAATTCTTTTGGGTTAGTCTAGCTTCTCCTCTGTTCATTTGAAGGGATTCAATTCCCTTTGGCTTTTTTCTTTTTCTTTTTTTTTTTTTTTTAATTCTGGGAAGAGGATGAGCCACCCTGGGTTCTGAATGCCTGGTTGTCAGAGTCACTTTCTGCACATATTTGAAAGACATGACACAACTGGAACTAGTGAAAAAATTGGCGGGAATCCCACCCCCAGTCTGGAGAAAGACTAGTTATGCTTTTCAGAGCCAGGGTCCCCTTTCACACGAAATGATTTTGAGTCTCAAGACAAAAACCGAGGCGTTAAAAAAGGATGGAGTTAGGCTTCCACAGGGAGGAGAGAGGGGTGTTGGGGACTTGAAGATAATTACTGGGCAAAACTGCTTATGTTTCATGTTTTAAACCCAGCCCACAACATGCCTGTACATGTACTTCTTGGCATCTTAGGTTGCAAGTATCTCCCAGATGCGGCAGAGTGGTACAGTGGATTTGAACTTTACCTCTGCTATTAACCTGTTAAGTAATGTTTTTGTTTTGAATATTTCGTCAAATAATGAAAGTGTCAGATATACATGACACTATAAATATTTATTCCCTCCTTTCCCTTATGAGAATCTATCACAACTATTTAAAGGGATGTGAGAAATTCAAATGCAAAAAAACCCAGCAAACAGCCTATAGTATAATGAACCCCCCAAAACAGGGGAAAATAATGGTGGATATCAATTTGCTGCAAGCACTACAGATATATTTGATTTCACATAGTCAGAACGTTAAGTAATAATTGATCTAGAGACAAAAATCCTCCTCAAAGCACAAAAGAGCTAGCGAACCGCCAACCTCAGGTGGCTCCTCCACCTCGTTTTTTTGCATTCCAATAATACCCGGGACCCAGTGTAAGAAAAGGCCATAGCTAGGGTTCCTTTAGTGCCCTGTTAGGTCCTTTTGCTGGTGATAAGCGCCCCGTGCCAGCACAAGACTTTCAGCCTCACGTTTACAGTAGAAAGAGATTTCACCTTGAAGTGAAAAGCACGGTAAGAAAGAATGCTGGAAAAAGAGTATGTGAAAGCTTCCCGTATCTTTATAACAGAAATGCTCAAGAAGTTTTAGGGTAATTTAGTTTTTCAATCATTTACAAGGTGACAATTGTTAACCCCCTCGGTTCCCCCAAAACGTAGGGGTACAAATCAGGTTACAGAAATACAAGACTTGAAGTTTTTGTGACACAACAAATGGAAAAATAAAATTTAGCCCAAAAGTACTATATAGTTTTATACAAAGCATGTTTATGCAAACTCCAGAGAGAGTTAGCTTTGTACCGACAGGTGGATGTTATTTTAAAACATATACTACGGCTTTAACCTTTTTATTTAACGAAGAATAGAAATATGTATCTGTTTCAATTTTTATGACTAATTTCCCCATCTAACCCCAGCTGTTCATCACTAAAATTGCTAATATTAATTCTCATATAAAATAGGCATCCACTTACGTCTATGTAACTTTTAACTTTGATATGATTTTAAACTTATAGGAAACTTGCGAGACTATACAGGTACTTCTTCCATCTACTGATTCACAAATTGTGACAGTTTTTTAAAACTTAGTTCTGGATGAAAAGTAGCACCAAAATAATCATCTGTTTTTATATGATTCCTTAGTCATAGTCATAGTAATACTTTGGCAGGTCATTTTTCTAACTTTGAAGAGAAGTGAATCTCATTCTGTAACATATGCAAGATAAAGATGAAAAAAAGGCTATGATAATCGATCTGAAAAACCAAATCAAGAAACAGAGTGGCACCAAATTTGTTCATGTCTAAACAGAATTTATAAAAATTTGGCAATAATGGTGACCCTTAAAATCCTTTCCCTGAAAGAGAAACAGGCACCATCCAAGAGGAGAGAACTACAGGCAGATGATTCCAGTGTTTCAGGAACTGTGGACGGCCACCCCACGGTGTAACAGGAATCAGAAACGTGTCTGAACACTGACTTGGGCAGAGCAGCCTTTTCACTGTGCCCTTTACTTAACTGGCAGGGAGATTTTTCAAACTGGAAGACAGCCACCTTAGTTTGGTTAGTTTATTCATTGTTCTTAGAAGTGGAGGAGATATGTATAAATAACATTTAAGTTCTTAGACAAATGTCCTTCCAATATCTGTACTGAATGCTTTATTTATATAAAGAGACTTTGAAGAAAAAATTGTAAATACATCAAAAACCCCCACATCACCCTCTGCAGAATGTGTGCTTTAAACAAAACAAAAACATAGCTCAGGAAGGAAGGAAGGAAGGAAGGAAGGAAGGAAGGAAGGAAGGAAGGAAGGAAGGAAGGAAGGAAGGAAGGAAGGGAGGGAGGGAGGGAGGGAGGGATGGAGGGAGGGATGGAAGGAGGGAACACAGGTTCAGGAAAATAGCTTCAAAGATGCCCATAAAAAGCTCACAAAAGAACCCACAGACTTAACTAAGGGTCATTCTTGCATACAACTAGACTTAACTTGGTACAGTCTTTCTGGAGGATAGTTTGGCAACATGTAGCAAAATGATTTGGAAAAGTTTTGATCCAGCAAGTCCACTTCCATGAAGCTCATACCAACGGCACAATTAAATAGACATGTCAAAGATGGCTGGCTGCTTCTGAATACCTGCCCCCACTTTTTCTAGGTGCCGGGTGTGGCCAGGCTAAATTCTCAGCAATAAACAGAATAAACAGAAATGCTATGTGGGATTCTGGGGAGACTTTCTTTCCTCCAGCTTAGAATGTGGGCATGATGGCTAGGGCTACAACGGCCCTCTTGGATCATGGGGAATGGAAGTCACTCAGTAAGAACAACAAAATTTTTAAAAGGGTAAGTGCACAAGGAGCCATCAAACCAGCCCATTTCAAAGTTATTTAGCATTAGAGATAAATAAACATTCTCATTTCACATCCCTGTTAATCATAAACATGATTCCAAACCAATACGATAAGCATGTACAATGTATGCATAGGCATGTCCACTGCAGTTTTGTTTTAACTTAAATGTGTTAAATAAATTATGGTTTAGTCAGATAAGGAAAGACTACACATTATAAATGACATAGACCTATATTTGTCAAAATAGAAAAATGTTCATAATATACTGTTAAGGGGACATAATCCCATTTTGGTCAATATACATACATATAAACAAGGGGAAAGTGGGTTTTATTGTTATCTTTAGATTCCTTTTTACTTTACTTTGTACAATAAGCATTATTATTTTTTTTCAATCAGAAAAAAAGAGGCAATGAGCCCCAGCTGGTGTGGCTCAGTTGGTTGGAACATTGTCCCGTGGACCAAAAGGTCACAGGTTCAATTCCCGGTCAGGGCACATAACAGGCTGCAGGTTTCAGCCCTGGTTGGGGTTGGGGCATGTACAACAAAGCAACCAAATCTCTCCCTCTCCCTCTCTCTCTCTCTCTCTCTCTCCACCCCCTGTCCATTTCTCTCTCTAAAAGCAATGAAAAAAAAAGTTCTCAGATGAGAATAAAAAAAGAAAAAAGAGAGAGAATGAGAAAGCTATCCTCCCCCCAAATGAACTCACTTCCTCCTTAAAAAATAATGTTGCATTCCACATTTGAATCTATAACTGCTAATTATAGCCCCTGAGAATAATTCCACTGCTAGAGTGTAGGGCTGAAAATCTTGTCAGTCCCTGAAGTGTGAGCTGGAAATGGCGCCATGGTAATGCTCCCATGAGTGCTTAGCTTAAAAGTGCTGAACCAAGGAAGGGCACAAAAGAGGTGGGAAGGGAGCAGTAGAAGGAAGGGATAAAGAGGATGAAGGGAAATTCTATAATTAAGCAATATTTTATGGCTGCCTTTGGCAGCTGTTTGGGCGAGGGGGAGACTGAACAAGGCGTCAACAGAGGGGAACAGGCCCTCCTCGGGCAGATCAAGCGGGGCCTATCATCCCAGTACTGTCTACACTTCACAGGGCAGATGGGGCATCTCATATCCAGCACCTGTCAGCTTTGGAGACGCCCAGCTGCAGTGCTGTTATTGCTGTCATCTGCCTAATCCAGGAGGCACAGGCATTTATTGTATCTAGAAAGATTAGGATGAAACTATCTTTGATTGTTCTTATAAAAGAGAATGCATGCCTCATGTAATTGGGTTTGTTTTCTTCTTGCTTGCCCCCCTCCTAACTTTTTTCTTTTCCCTACCCTTGCAGCTATATTTTTCATTTTTAACCCCCATGTTAATTATATATTCACTCCAAATAATGGTTTAAATTTAGTCTGATGACCAGCCACAAGGCTCCTTCTCATTCCACGGGGAGGCACATCCTGCCTTCGGACCCTTTACACAATTCCCATTGACTTGGAGAGGAACTCCGTGCAAGGAATGGAGCAGGATACAGATCATAGGAATTGTCAAAGGAAACAGTATTTTCTTTACAGGATGCTTTCAGAGTTTTCCTTTCCATGACACACTTTTGAAGGGTGTTGAAATTGAAGGAGACGTTAAATAAGCATTCAACTTCTCAGTAGTTCCCATTGCGGCTCGAGTAGAATGCCTGATACACAGCAGTACCACTCATGGAATAACTGAGCTAAGAAAAGGAACGAGTGAGTGAATGAGTGAATATACTTAATGGGTGTCCTTTAGCAAATCATTTTGTTCTCAGTGTCTGTATCAAATGAATCTTATGAATATCTTATATATCTTTATCTATAAAGTACACAAAGAACTTCTCCAAAGAAGATTTGGTCCTTAACTACCCCTGTAAGGACATGACAGCTTGAGAATGCTACATCCTCTAAAAACGGCGAAGGCACTATAGGTTTATTCCACAAGCAGGTTGACTGAGCCTCTATCAGGTGCTACCCACCATGGGCCCCACCCTGGCATACAGTGCACACTCAGTAAATGTTTGTTGAATGAATAAATGAACTGGTACTAATATTCATTAATAATGATAGTCATGATAATGAGTCATTTAGTCAGACATCATAATATTCACCATAATGATATCAGGAATAATGTCTGAGAGTAACAGTGGACATTTACACAGCATTTTATAGCTTCAAAAATTACCTTAATTTAATCCTCACATAACAGGCTTATTAATCTCTGTTTCTAAGATCCAGAAAATAATTTGGGAGAAGCGAAATGACCTTACAAATCCATTGAAGTTCTATAGGACAATCCTGCTCTGATCGTGTTTTCTGAGGCTTTTCCCATTGCATGACACTGCCTTGTGACCCCAAAGAGGCTGATGCAAATAACCTGGACCGCTAGGCAAGAAGGAAAAGAGGGTATGGACAAGTGGGTGCTGCTGACAGCTGGACTCTGTCCTGGAACCACATCTCCTACAGGCTCAGTCCTTCAGAGGAAAGGGCCCACGGACAGATTCTTCCCCCTCTTGCTTCAGTGACACACACCATCCTTCCTCATCCCTCCTGAAGTCCCTGAGTCACGAAGTGTGTAAACTTGCCTGCCAAGTTGACCTTTTAACTGCCTCGTTTTAGTCAGGTCCATCCTGTCATGAAAAAAGACTCTCTCACGACAGTAAAACAAATGAGTTCCATATGATCTTGTAGTTGACTTTAGAGAGAAAGGAGAGGGAGAAACAACGCTACCTTAAAAACACGAGCCAAATACAGGGAGAATCCAACACTCTGGTCTTTCTCAAAAGGCCGGGGTGAAAGGATATGAAGATGGACTTGGAGATGCGACGGCAACCGAACATGCCTGGCATGAGCAGGACTGGAAGGCTAAGCCAGAGCTGGGGTGTAAAGCTGAAGGCCTTGCTTCCTGGAAAGGAAGCCCTTTTCTTCAGACGCCGGTCTCTGACAATAACGGTTTCAGCCTGGCTTGTCTTTTTTTTTTTTTTTAAGATTTTATTTATTTTATTTTTAGACGGAGGGGACCAGAGGGAGAAAGAGAGGGGGAGAAACATCAATGTGTGGTTGCCCCTCGCATGCTCCCTACTGGGGACCTGGGCCGCAACCCAGGCATGTGCCCTGACTGGGGAATTGAACCAGTGACCCCTTGGTTTGCAGGTCGAGGTTCAGTCCACTGAGCTACACCAGCCGGGGCATTGTCCTTAGTTTTTATTAATGTTGATTACTACGAAAAATATCCAAACAGGGTTGATGTTCCATAAAACAAATGTGTTCATTCTATAACATGTTAGGTTACTGGCCTCTATTATTGACTATAATTACTTAACTGAAATCCATTATATCTTTCCTGCTTAATTTTGTTTCAAAGGGAGCAAAAAAGAAGTATCAAGAAGTATCAGAGATAATTCCAATTCTCCTAAGCTCTTTATAATAACATCTCACATTTTTAACACTTACAGAAGGCACATTTTTGTGATATGCTCTGAAATAGAAGTAGTTACATTGGAAGGAACGTTTCATTGGTATTTAGGATTTACTTTCATTTTAAATGACTTTTGGAGAAAAGCTTAATATTTGCATATTCAGGCAAATAAGTACAATGTTAATACAAAAAAAGTACAGGAAAGTGTACCAATGTTGGTTATCATGTGTTGCCTAATGTGAGAAAAGGGTAGAAGCCTTTTATGACATTGAAATGAAATCAAGAGGAAAATGATAGAAACTTGACTTTCTATGACTATTTAAATTAACTATCTGCGTTTTCTTAGTTTGTTCCAAAATAGTCCTCGAACATTACATTTTTGCAAACGTGGTCCTACAAAAGGAGGCTAAGATAATAAGCGAGGCAATTGAGCTTTAGTCTGGAAAATTCCAGTAACACCAACAACAATTATTTTGACAAAAAGATGAAAGCGTGCAATAAGGTGGGGGCCCAGGGAGTAATCAATTGTAAGTCATCGTGAGGCAATTAGGAAAAGACTCTTCTGAATGTGCCAGTCACATTACTGCATGGATGGGCCTTACGTGACATTTCACCCTACAATCTACTTCCCTACTTCTATAAGAGGTTTTGGGCTCATTCACATTGTTTGTGAGGAGATACAAGGGGGCAGAGGAAGGGACAAAAAATCCAGAATTTATTTATAAAAAATTGTATTTATTCTTACATGTTTAAACTTCAGTCACCTTCAAAGTACTCTCCATTTGATGAAATACACCTTTCAAGACATTTTTTCCACTGCTCAGAACACCTTTTGAACTCCTCAATTTTGATGCCTTTTAGTACTTCTGCTGTTTTTCGTTTCACTTCTTCCACTTTGGCAAAGCGTTTCCCTTTGAGGACTTTTTAAATCCAGAGAAACAGAAAAAGAGTTGCTCCGGGCAAGGGAGGGTGGGGCATGGGAGTCATGCTGTTTTGGGTCAAAAACTGCTGAACACTCAGCATGGTGTGGGCTGGTGTGCTCATAAATCACCCATCATGAAATGGGCAAATGCCATGAAAGGATCTTCTAAAAAATTCACTGAAGCCGAATGCAGCTTCTCGCAACAACGCCAGCTGGTACACTGATACCGATGGGTTCCAAGAACACTTCCTTAGCAGGGGAAGCCTGTACTACAAGGGGCTCACCTTCCAGAAGATAATTCCAGGGGTTTTTTGGGTCCCCACCACGTACAGTTATGGGCAGGATAACCTCAAGTATGTTCTACAGATTATTAGTCCTAGAATATAATCCCTCCCCATGCTCATGCTCAAAACCATTTTGTTATCAAACAAGTTGGGGAAACACTAAACGTGGTATTTCCCTCATAAAATTTATACTATATATATACATTATTATAAAAGGCTCTGGGTTTAAATTAGCCTAACCCAATATTTCTCTAATTTATTTTAGGTGTAATCTTTTTATTTTACTTTTATAAGTACTTTTTAATAAAAAGATAATAATCTTTTTATTAATATGCTATAGAATACATTTTAGGAATTACAATATACCATTTACGGTATTCATTCCAAGCATGACTTCAGATTCAATTCAGCAGCATTGACTGAACATACACTATGCTTCAGACATTATAACAATATTTTTATACCCAACTGATCAGAACTAAAAACTACAGGCAGTTCCTGTAGAATCACTGGACAAATGTGAATGTGATGCTATAAGGTCCTGATTCCAAAGCATCCCAATGACAAAGTTTATCCAAAGCAGAATTAATGTAGATAAAGATAGAGAGGAGGGGGCATATATAGGCATGCGTGTATGTGTATGTTAAACACAAGTTTAATTTCAAGTTCACTATATGTGTGTATATATACAAAATTGTACTAAAATTAATCTTGTGTTTTTTAAAAGTAAACTAAGCTGTTTACATCCAGAGGCTTTTAACCTGCATCCTCACTTTAAAATCGAGAGCCGGCGGGTGTCTATTCTTAGTGTGCTTTCAGTACGTAGCTTCCCTTCGCTCAGGGTCACAGCTGCTGCACGGCACTCTGGGTGGCTCCTCTCCATTTCCTTGAAACAACTTGTGGGAACCTTGCACTGGGCCATCAACCCAGCTGCTCAATCTCACTTTCTAACTTTAGCCAGTCACTTCAAAACTAATGTCACCAGGGCATGCCACACTGTAAAACCCCATCAGTGAAGGCAGATGCCTATCTCCGCCCTGCCATGCCACGCCCCCTCACCTCCCCAAAAAGAACTCTAGGCACACAAAGCAAAGTCACACTCAGGTACCTATAGCAGTATCACCCAGGTGCAAAATGCAGGATCTACATGACCTCATCTACTGGGCATATCAGCGATCTAAGAAGGCTTCACTAGACACCACAAATCAGCAGGTCACTACCCCCTCCCCCAGGTCAGCCCATCAGAAAGCTACCTATTAGCAGCTACAGAGCACAATAACCCGGAACAGTGATTTTCAACCTTTTTCATCTCATGGCACACATAAACTAATTGCCAAAACTCTGGAGCATATCAGAAAATATTTTTTTTGCTGATATTAACAAAATAATAGGTATAATTTTAATTGATTTACAAAAAAAAAATAATAATAGTAATTACCTACCCTTTTTGCTCCAAAATGACTTTTGTAAAAAAGCAGGTGCCTGTACTTCTATATAAGGGTTTCTGGTACCAAGAACGAATCAATCAGACACAACCTTATTATGTGATGTGACCAATAAGATGCAACTCTATTATTATATGACCTATATATTTATGGTTCAAGACAAGGCATTCACACTGGATGGCTATTGTTGTGTTGGCTGTCGTCATTTTTTTATTTCAAAGTCTAAGAGAAAAGAAGTCAGTGCCAGAATTGCATGTTTTAAAAATTCTCCGGCACACCAGTTGAAAATCGCTGACCTAGAGTCTAGAAGACCCTGAAAACAACGCTGGGGTAAGCACATATGCTGTGCTATCTGTCGGTTTTCTTACTAGAAGGCAGGATGCATGCTTTTCCACACTGTTAATGTACCATAAAATTGTCATGAAGCCCTCATGATGTAATTACTTACATTTAATTGATTGTACACGCCCCATCCTAGTTTTCTTTCTTTTTTTTAATGGCATGCTCATTGTAATTACTTGTCCCAAAGCCAGATTTCAGAATTGTTTGACTGTTTATTATCCTTTGAGAGTTACTAATTAAAATAATTTCCTTCAGTGAAGAGTTGCTCTTTTCCAGACTCACTCTGACACGGCTCACCACTGAGAACTCTGAGAAGGCCTTGCTAAGCTCCCCTATGACTGAGTGCCTCCATTGTTAACACGTGCGTGGACTTAAACAACATCGAACGACTTACACAAATGGAAAGAAAATGCCCTTGGAGTTCTATTGATAACTTAACCTTTAGCTTTTTGGATGAAATCCCATTTCCCAGGAAGCCAGGGGAGTCACTGAATGAAACCATTATGCGAAACCTGGCTGTGGGAATTATTTTGTGTGAAAATATATACAGTAGATAATTTAAAATTTCTTTGCTTAAAGGTGGGTTTTCATAATTTGTAACTAAAATATGCATATCTTTTACAGTTTCTTTGATTTGTGTTCCCTCTTTTAGGGAATAGAAGTTATTCTGAGTAGGCCAATGAATCTATGACTGGACATAAGGAGAGCGGCATCCTTGGGGGGTGTAAGGGTCTAGAAGGGACAGGGGAGCCACTTCATGCAGGCAGGGATGTCCTGTCATTTGAAAGCTGTTTATGTGGCTGGGTGTGCCATTTGGAAATTTATCTAGCGATATATTTAAAATTTGTATACATGTCTACAAAAAAGTATACTTCATTTTTAAAAGTAATTAAGATCGATTGCTTTAATTTTTAAAAGTACTTTCTCTAAAAGAAAAACGGATATAGTTGCCATCTCCAGAAGCATAAGAATTAACCTAAAGTGTTTACAAGGAATAGGATTAAGTCTGTCATTTATTTTTCTACTTTGTTTTTCTTATAATGATGCATAACATTGGGTTTGAGCAAACCAATGTGAAAAACATATCTGGGACAATTGGGAAAATTTGAGTATGTACTGGATGTTACAGGTGATATTAAGAAATTATTGTTTGTATCTTGATATGATGCACTAGGAAATTCACAAAATGATTTATGCTGTATTTGTCAAAAATTTTAACCTAATTTAATCATAAGAAATCCGTGTGAGATATTGGTCTAAATTCTAAACAAGAAAACTTAATGCTGTGAAAAAAAATGATAAGGGAGAGAGGAGCACTGCTTTGAAACAAAAAAGACGTAACAACTAAATGTTTCGTGTAAACTCTGATTTCGTGTAAGCTAGAATGGGGACAAGAACACACAAACGCACACACATGTACATGCGCTCGAGGCTGCAACAGACATTTTGGAACTGGGAGTGTTTGAATAAGGGCTGCTTATTAGGCTATATTATTTAACTAAGGCTAATTTTCTCGGTGTAATCATGGTATTACATGGCATGGTATTTGTTATTCTGTGAAAGAATATCCTTATTCTAAGTTGCTGCATGTTGAAGTATTTAGGGTGAAATCTCTTGTTGCCTGTAACTTGCTTTCAAATGGTTTAGTAAAATTAAAGAATACACGGGGAGAAACACGGCACCTGTTTAAGAACTGCTGAATCTAGGTGAAGGAAAAGCATATTCTTTTTCAACACTTCTTCGGGTTTGAAAATGTTCAAAATGAAAAGAAAAAATGAATCACTGTTAATTTTGTTAGGTCTGAAAATGGTAACTTTACTATGAAAGAAAATTTTTTTTTTTAGAGACACCTACTGAAGTATTTAGGGTTAAAATATCTATTATTTGCTTAAAGTATTTCCCATTTAAAAAATATGAAACAGCTAAGGGGAATGTTCGCTATTCTTAAACCTGGGTAAGGGTATATGGTGGGTCATTATACTGTTTCTCTACTTGCATGTTTGAAGTTCTATATTCTAAAATGTCAAAAATAGCAAGTTTTGTGATATTCTTAACAATAAAATCCTTCCCAAATCTTTCTGGTCTCAAGTTATCAAAATAAATTGCAGAATTTCTTCCCAATTAATTTTCAAAGTTCTCCATAAACTGGTAGGGAGACTCTTTAGACCTGAAATTCTGATTCTTTATAAATGAAGTAAAATGGTACATACTCCTCTCTCTTACAGTTATAAAAATAATGAGGAGAAGGGATGCTAAGTGTCCTAAGAAAAACCCTAGAAGCTGGGACCTTTCCCAAAGACAAGCCGTCGTGTTCCTGCCCAGCTCTCTAAAACACTGCCACTGATAACACCACGGCCTTCAGGAATTCCTTATTTTTCTTCAGGACCATTCACCACTGGGGGATTAGCTCTCGCACTTCTAGCACCCCTGCTAGACCCCAAGCAAACCCTGGCACCATAGCCCTCTCAGGAAAATTATTCGGCAACCAGCTGTGGGCTAGTGCACTGAAAAACTTTGAAAGGGAGCGCCACTTCTCTGCCAGTCTCCGAAGCAAGGCAACAGCTCTAGGTCAGTGGCCCGTTCCAGGGGACCTGCCCCTGATACACATTCTCTCCACTGTTATGACAGCAGACAGCAAAAGGCCCTAATCCCGTCTCTAAGGCCATACTGCACACAGGCAGCGGTGTGGGCGTGGAATCCCAAAAAGCCTGGTTTGAAGGCCGGCCACCTCTGTCACCCACTAGATGTGTGACCTTGCACAAGTTATTCAGCCTCTATTTCTTACTTTCTTTATTTGTAAAATGGACATATTAAATAGTGGTTAACAGGTTTGGGGAGGGTGGGGGAAATGAATGAAAGGTGGTCAAAACGTACAAACTTCCACTTATAAAATACATAAGTGTTGGGGACGTAATGTACAGCACAGTGACTATAGTTAACAAGGCTGTTAATTGAAAGTCAGTAGGAGAGTAGATCTTAAAAGTTCTCATCACAAGAAAAAAAAATTTAAACTATGTCGGTGTCAGATACCAATATATACATATATCAAATCATTACATTGTACACCTCAAACTTATACAATGTTAAATGTCAATGATACCTCAATAAAAGTGGAAAAAATTATAGTATTAAAAAGTAGAGGTCTGGAGCTATGCTGTGTTCCAAAGCTCCAATCCCAGCTCCTGCACTTACTACTTATATAAACTTGAGCGAGTTGTTGAATCTTTCTGTGCCTCAGTTTGCCACCAACACCTACCGCATACAAAGACCTTGGTAGGTTGACAGGTAGAAAGCTATCAATAATTGTTAGCTACCATAATTATTATTAGGACAGAAGGATCCGCCCCATAAAATTATCTTGAAATTAAAGTCACTAAGGCATGTAAAGCTCTTAGCATAGTGCCTGGCACATAATGATTCTCTATAAATGTTTGTTATTATTGGGCTTCACAATAACCCTCGTAGGTAAGCAATGCCAATATTAGTATTTTACTGATGAGGAAAGAGAGGATCAAAAAGATTCAGCGACATCCCTCTGCTGCATGCTGACAAGAGACTACTACTCTATGCAGCTTCCTAAAATTCTCCATGCCTCAAGGATCCACGATGAAGGAGAGCGCAAAATTAAAATAGCATTTGAGGGTGTACTCGTGACATCAGCACAAGCATTCTGAGGCTCAATTTAAAATACAAAGCAGTGTCCTAGATGGGTGGCTCAGTTGGTTGGAGTGTCGTCTATGCACCAAAACGTTGCAGGTTCAATCCCCAATTGGGGCACATACAGAAGGCAACTGATTGATGTTTTTCTCTCTCCCTTCCTCTTTTTTTTCTTAAAAAAAAATTCAGTAAATGTATCCTTGGGTAGTAAGTAGGTGATGACAACAATTGTGGACTGCCCTACAAAATGCTTGAAAGAAAAGGAGTCCAACTTTAGACACAAATGCGCTTTACATTGTGCCACTGGAAGTTTATGCTGAAATCTTTTTTCGTTTGGTTTGTTTTAATCACGTTTTAAGTGCACAGAGAGAGCTCCCTTTAAAAAATAATTTTGTTGCAAATCTTTCTGAAAAGTGGGTGGCTATTTTTCCTAAAGAAATAAGCTCCCCATCCCTTATCAATGTTATTGTAGATACAGATTTTTCTGTACATTTTTAACTGAAAATAATCAGGACCTGTATTCAAGAGTGCTTGCCTCCAGGTTGGTGTTATTGGTTCTTCTCCAGTAGACAGTGATGGTCCCTGAACATGTGACAGTGCCTACGGTGGACCAAAAAAGCCATAAAGGTAAATTCTCCCCAAAGGATGCTTCATTGCATCTCTGTTTCTCAGTGTCAGGTCATATTAGTAGCTAACAATGCAAAAATCACAGCACAACACTAAAGTCAGAATACAACTGAGGTCACCTTGAAGCGGTAGGTACTAGCTACCACCCGGCTCTTGGTCTCCTATAGAATCTCAAGAATTTTAGTTGAATCATTACCTCATTTAATATAATAATCCTGGAAGAAAATTATCTCCATTTTATGAATGAGAAAACTGAGGTTTAAACAGTTCAAGAGACTTGCCTAAAGACACATAGTTCATCAATAGTGCAGGAATTTGGACATAGGTCTGTGTGGCACCAGAACCAAGCAGTCCTGAAATTTTCTTTAATTTTCCTGTTAGTGTCACTTAGAAGAAAAAAAAATAAGAAACATAGAATCTTAAGAATTTGAATCCAAAATTAAAAGAAAATAAATATTATAAAGAATTAAGCTCAGTCAAGTCCAAGAATTCCCCTGCAGGCTCTGCGCAGAGCAGAAGACATCACTTTCTAAACAAACGTAGGTTGGTGGGCACCCTGCCCCTGTGCTCTGCTTACTGTGCAGGTCGCCTCCTGCTTGGTCCTCAGCTGCCATTCACAGTGATAACCACAGGCTCTGGCCTCCCTCTGGCTGTCCTGGTCCAGCTCATTACTCAGAAATTAACATTCTTAGGTCCAATCACAGTTGGGAGGTTGATTAGGTTTTAAAAGAGAGACAGGGAGGGTAGGAGAGAAAGGAGGGAAGGGCTCCCCTCTCACTAACAAATGTGACTGAATGCTGAGCTACAACATGCAGAAAAGGGGTTGACAGCCATCAGAGCATTTGAAGTTGGACTGAGCTTCAAGAAAGGTAGCCCATGATTTTAGCTTCCACCTTTGTGCTACAGAGATGCTTTTCCAAAATATGCATTTAGATAAATTTCTGTTTTACCTTCCAATTGGCAGGCTTTCTTCCCAGTCGTCTTCAAGGAGATAAAGCTCAACTGAAAGGGAAAAGCTGCTAGGATAGCAGTTTTATTTTTAGCAAAATAAATATATGTGGTATTTTTAATCCTTGTGACCTGCAGTGGTAGGTCCAACCTCTCAGTGAGGGGCTGAAAGGAGTGAGGCTCAACGACACTTTGCCTATGTGGTCCCTGTAGTTACATACATACAAGAAATTGGCTTACATGTTGAAATGTTTTTTTAATTAAAGGAAGGAAAAAAAAAGAATAAAATGTTAATAAATTTCTTGACATTTTTATGACACTTATGAGTATCAAAGCCAGGAGTCACAGCATTTTTATATTTAACTTTTGATCCCTTGTGGGGAAAACATATTTAAACAGATTTTTCCATAAGGATAATATTGTAGACCACAGTATTATCATTTTTGAAAATATGTTCCAAATGTAGATCAGTCTGCCCCATTCTCATCAAGCTTTGTGTGACTAAGTAAATATACTGATAATTAAAATATCGGGATTCTTTAATACTCCAAAATACATCCCAAATATCTCTAGCAATGGTCTGGTAGTTGAATACAATGACCATAAGTCATACTGCATCCACCACAATATGAAAGTAACTTTTTCTAACAGAACTTCTGTGTTCCTCAAGCTGTTTGTATTACATAAAGCCCTCAGGTAGGCTACAAAGATGACCAGATTTGCAGATATCTTCAGTGCAAGCTCACTCCACTAAATAAATGGTTTTATTAATAGATTCCAGCAACATGTAGACAGACAGTCATCACTTATCAGAAAGGCTGTGCTTCTGAAAAGCTGTTATCAAATATGACTTTTTAACTCAAAGCGCCTTTTTCCTTTCACTTGCATTATGATCAAAGAGCTTATTCCTAGAAGACAAAAATGTATGCATCATTCATTCCATGCACACCTAGGATGTTAAGAAATGGAAAAACCTTAGAGACCATCTAATCAAACTTCCTTGTTGTCTTCCGCTTCACTGTGCCACATTCCCGAGTGACAGCAGGAAGCACTAGAATCACACACCTCTCACAGATCATCTCAGCCCACCAGAGGAAAGAGAATGTGACTTGGGCATGAGTATCATTTTTTCTGGGTGGCAGCCAGTGGACCTTTCCAGTCTTTCGTTATTCGAGGGCTTTGCTCGCCTTTTGGAGGGCTGGAAAAATCAACAGTCAGTCAGAGGTAGCAACCAAGTTTTATCTTTTGCTTATTTTTATAAAGTAAAAAAATGGATCGCCTTATTATTAAGGACGAGTCAAATCATTACATATGAACTTTTAAAATTATTTGCGCACTATAAAATTATCTTTAATTAACCAACCAACTTTTAATCAGAGGCCACTGATGTTCTGTTCCTGCCCTATTTGGATTTTGCCAGTCTATAAGGTAAGGGTCCCAAACCTGCAATGACCAAGATCTCCCACAGGAACCGTGTTCAGAAATAACATCACTCTACACAGTATTGACTTGTAGATTAATTGCTGGATATTGAAAGGAAGATTTTATTCATCAAAGTTAACGGGCTGGAGAAAGCAAAAAGTCTAATTAGCAAACGGATTATTCTTGGACCATTTGCTAAATTCAAAGAGATAAGCTTATTAGTTCCCATGGTAGAAAATGCAGAACAAATAACCAGGTTAATCACTGAAGTTCAAAAAAAGTTGGCCGGTAACGGTTGTCAGGGCTCTGTGTCCAGGAAATCCCGCCAGACAGGCACTGTTTGCAAATGGCTGGGAAATGTGCTCCACTGCCATTAAAAACAGATGAAAAGCAGGATTTGGTTAAAAGAGGAGTCTCTGCCCAAGCAAAACCTTTGCAAAATAAAGAAACAGTGTATGCTGGCTGCCAACCGACCTCAGCTAAAAAGAGGGGACCATCCCACACTGGTGCTCATTATACTTAATATACTAGGTCTGTCCAGAAGGTATCCAGCCATATAATATGAAAAAGAGAGACCTTTACTGAAGAAGATACAAGATACAAGAAACATTGTACATAGGACAATGACACCTCAGTCCGCTTCAAAGTAGGCACCTTGGGACCTCACACAGTTCTCCCGATTGCCATCAGCTGCCCTGTCATATTTTCCTGAATCTCATCGATGGGTTGAAATCTCTTTCCCTTCAAAGGTGGTTTTAGTTTTGGGAAAAGCCAGAAGCCACAGGGAGCCAAATCTGGGCTGTAGGGGGGCTGAGTCATCTGAGGGATTTGACGTTCCGCCAAAAAACTCTGCACGAGACATGATGCATGAACTGGTGCGTTGTCCTGATGAAGCTGCCAGTCACCAGTTGCCCATAGCTGCGGCCTTCTGAATCATCTGAATAGTTTCCGCAGAGGAATGTTCAAGCTTAACACAAAATTTGATGCAGATTCATTGCTCTACTCGCTCAGTCATTTTGAATGCAACGGCCACACAGTACACATGCTCACTTAATGGCATCTACCACCCCCACTGACTAGTGCAGTGAAGTCATCATTGTTCACACATGAGCATTCCAGTCCACTCTCCCTCGCTGCCAGGCTACATTGATGTCACGCAAACCATTCTTGTTATATTAACAATGGTTGGACTTTTTCTGGACAGACCTTGTACTATTAAATGGTATTGAGTGGAAATAAGGCTTAATCAGGGGAAGACCCTGCCAACTCCGATAGTGTGGTAATATCCCAAACTAAAATATTTGGATTCTCATTAAATCAGATTTTTTTTTAACTTAAAAGCAAATTACACTAAGATAATATCTATTCTAGTATTAAGAGAAACTATGATAACATGAGGAAGGATTTAAGTATGTAGTAATCAAAAACATCAAAAATGCAAGAATTTCATCTTTAGAATTATTTTTGAATAGCAGCAAGGTATACATTATACAGAGTAGTAAAAAACTGCAAAGGATTACTAGGAATATCTCTTCAAAAAGTAATGTCATTACTAAGATCAAACAGCAGCAGTACTTCAAGATTCTACCAGCCCTGGGGGGCTCAGTTGGTTAGAGTATCATCTGATACACCAAGGTTGTGGGGTTGATCCCCAGTCAGGGCATGTACAAGAAGAAACCAATGAATACATAAATAAGTGGAGCAACAATCTCTCTCTCTCTCTCAAATCTATTAATTAAAAAATTAAAAATTCTTTTTTTAGTTATATTTTATTTATTATGCTATTACAGTCCCATTTGTACCCCCTTTACCCTCCTCCATCCAGCCCCACTCCCCCCCACACACACACTCCCTCAGGCAATCCCCACCCCGTAGTCCAGGTCCATGGATCATGTATATATGTTCTTTGGCTACTCTATTTCCTACGCTGTAACATCCCCATGACTATTCTGCAATTACCAATTTGTACTTCTTAATCTCTTTACCTTTTTGCCCACCCCTCCACGCCATTACCATCCGGCAATCATCAAAACGTTCTTTTAAAAAAAGATTCTACCAGTAACAATGTCTCTTCAGGGAATATAACTGAGATAATATCTGTTATTAAGTGCCGGGTACATTGTAAGCACTATGTAAGTAATAGCTCAGCTAATAAAGTCACAGAGCCAGAACGGAAAAGAAGCCTGTCAACTTCCTCACCCCAATCTTAACACAAGTGTGCCCTCCTCATCCCTCCGAGAAACTAAAGCTGGGATCCAGTTCTCTGTTCCGGACACTCCATTCACCTGAACGGGAATGGTAAAACAGACCTTATATGAGGCATGAATTGTACTTCATGGACTTGGCACCTTCCTTTACCCCTTGATAGGAATAAGGCCACCTTCCCCAAGGTAAGAGCCACCACATGGGGCGGGGTGGGGAGCCCTATTTGGAGCCTTAAATGAAATCCAAATAAAGTATTTCTATAAGCCATATAACTACCTATTTAAAATTCACATTCTCAACTGCTTGACCATTAGAATATGATGCCAGCTTCTGCGCTCAAGTCTTGACAAACTCACAGTTTCCACTTTCTGTCTCTTGGAAAGCTCACGCTTGGCAGCCAGCCACCACGCCATCAGGAAGCTCAAGCAGTCAACAGAGAGCCTCCTGGACTTGGCACTTCATGGACTGATGCACTGGGCTGGCTGCTAGATGGGAGTGCGCTCCCTCTCCAACTGACACTACATGAAACAGAGGTGAGCTGCTCCTGCCAAACGCTGTCAGAATTGCGGATCTGAGAAAAATAAGTGATGTCTTAAAAAAAAGTTGCATTAATATTATCTCAGTAAAACAGAACCCTGCTCAGGTTCTAATTAATCAACATTTCTGAACTCAAAAAATATTGACATATGAATTTTAAGGAATGGGTACATATTTCAAAAGAAGTAACCAAGAAATGACCAGGCTTGGTTCTTTGTCCTTTACTTGAAAGTTCAAGATCAATCCTCCCCCAATGACTTTCCCACAGTTAGTACCCAGTACTTCTCTAATTAACACCCAACCCAAATACCCCCAAACCAATTCAGCCTTCAATTCTTCATCTGATAATGTCACTGTAAACAAAGCAGCATGACTTAGGATATGAAAAAAACATCTGTAAGATACTGTTCCTTGCATACTGTTTAAGGGTTTAAGGATCCTCTAGTCTACTGGAGAAATAAGATGTGCATGTTTATAACAAAGAGCAAACAATTCCAAAGGCAGTACTACAGCAAGTAAGCAGCCGTAGAATGATACGGTATGGTGCGGATGCCTAAATACAGAAAGAATTCAATGTAAACAAGATGTGAGCAATGGGGTGCATTATATTTCCACTTACATTTATCCACAGTGACTTACACTTTACACTTCATGGTTGTGGTAGGTCTTATTCCTACCGGATTTTCAACTCCTTTTGAGCCTGGACCACATCTAATCTTGACATTCACCACTAATAGCCACAAACCAGACCCCACTAGAAGAACTATCCATATGCATTTTGTAGGCACTCAACTATTGTTGGTGGGAAAATGAGGGGAAAATATTGTTTTGTTTCCCACAGGAGAAAAATATATCTATGTGGGATTCAGAAGGCATGTTAGGAAAATGCAAGGCAAAGATCAGTTAGAATTTTCCATTCCCAAAGTCACAGTGGAAAAGGACTTTTTAAAATCTTTTATTTTCTTGAATGAGTGTTTGCATATACTTTTGCTCACAACTACTTTGGAATGAGTTGAGGATCTGGGTTAACTTGTAAGCAAAGCATGTGAATGCAGGCAACCTGAGCTGGGAAGAGGTTTTCAATAGCAGCAACCCTTCCTCCCTCGTTTCACTCTGAGCCCTGAGCAACTTGGAAATCCCAGCAGACACAGGGTCCTAAAAGCGTGGGCCCATCCCGACTCAATCTCACAGACTTCAAAGGTATAAAGCACATGATCTCAACGGGGACTGAAACGCCAATGGCTGATCATCACCATGGCACAACTTTTAAATGGTCACTAAACACCTTAAATAGCTCATATTTTCATTATTGTTTAAATTGACCATGATGATGCTCAAATAACTTATGAGAAAAGCCCAACTTTAAAGTCTAACTAATAATAACAACCTGGCTTCTCCAATTCTATGCTTCCGCTTAAAAAAATAAAAATATATTTTCAAATTGCAAAAAATATTAACTTTGGTCAAGAATTTTTAAAATCTGACAATAAGAAACCCTAAGGTAATAATGTGGTTCTTACTTTGAGGAGCCAATGTACTGGTGACTGTCCCTCTTTGTCCCCAACTCGTCCTGGACTCACGCACAGCCCTCATCACTACCATTCTCTGGCTTTCCACCAAGTCCTCAAGAAATGATTTACTAAGTTCAGTCAAGTAACCAGATTCTATGAAATAATAAAAGGAAAATGGAGTTCATGGCTGAAATCAAGCTGGGTAGAGATATAAAGGGTCTTTTGTTAATAACTGTACAAGGGAATGCAAATGAAGACAGGCTTCACAAGGGATTCTGACATCCTAATGAAGATTTATGAAGGATTTTTGGCGTATGAACCCCAAATGCAAAGGAAAATGGTCACATTAAAAAAAAACTGTTTTATGACTTCTTTAGCTTAAAAACAATTCAAAAGACAGCTCCTTCATAATAATCCTAACAATTGAATTGTGGAGGGGTGTTTTTCTCTGTCTTCTACTCTAGTCTCACCCCCCAAAACCCCTCACACTCTTCCTTTTCTTCTTTGGTTAACTCTGAAGTGGCAGCTCGCCAGCTAGCCCTAAAGCTGTGAACCGCCCCACTGATGAAATCATGAGGGCGATTAGATTTCTCTATTCCACATAGACAGTTTTGTGTTACACAGTTTTCTTTGTTCATGTCCTTAGTAATGCAGAAAATCAACTGACATTTTCTCCTAATAATGATTGGATTATGAGATGCCATCAATGAAAAAAAATGCTGTCACAGTAAAATGCTTTACTGGGGCTTTGTAAATGTCATACAAAAACCAGCATGTGAAGCAGTACAGATCTCAGTAAGGAACATAGTTCCCACATCCCAGGTCAGTGATGGCATTTTGCCGCAGTCATGGATTTTATGTTGCACTCATGATACATAGGGAAAAATCAAAGACTGTGAAATTATGAAATATACCCAATAGGCAGAATTTTTTAAAACTTTATAAGGAATAACAATATTGCTAGTAGTACTAATACTGTAAGTAGCATATGCAAAGTATTTCCACATTTCAAAACATACAAAACATTTTTGCTTGGGATTTCCCTTATTTATTTCATGTGCTAATCCTGGAAGAGAAGTATTATCCCCACTTTATGGGTGAAGAAACAGAGGATTGAAATAATTTGCCTAAAATCATGCTGCTAGTCAATGGCTAAGACCCAGGTCCCTGGAATGGGCCCCTTATCACAGCTCCGAGAGTGCAAGTCCCAGGGTACGCTGGAAAGGGCTTTGCCACGAGGCTCGGCAAAGGCATCGGAATTGGTTACCATTTCTACTCAACATTCAGACAAGCTTCTTAGCTAAAAAGAAGTCGGTCTCGGGAAATCAATGCTAGCCGCCTGGTTTACTCCTAGGGTTCTATCTCCTCAAGTTTTAGCTGTAATGCAGAAAATCCAGGAAGCTAAGGAATGAGGTCAAAGGAAGAGCTCTAGGACTTCCAGGAGGACCAGGTGCTCCCTGTGTCACAGTTGCTGCTGTGAGGGCTGCCTTAATCCCCAGTCCCCAGCCCAGCCCCATTCTTCCCAGCCCACATGCAGACCAGCTGCTCAGTGCTTCTGTGTATGTGTGTGTGTTTGGGGGGTGGGGAGCCTCCTGGCCCGCCCTGTGCTGCCCTTCCTGTTGAAGGGCTGCTGACCTGCCGCCCCCGTCAGACCCTCCCCAGGTCTCCTAGATCAGACACACTGGCAGGCCAGAAGGCAGGTGTGAGGACAGGTGCCAGGAGAAACCAGGCACGGGGAAAGGCCCGCAAGGACACTGAAGCCGTAAATTCTGCAGTCTCACCCACCAAGCAAAGGGGAAAAATGTCAATGAAGGCTTGAGTTGCTGAGGTTCACGGTCACCTTATTCCCTGGATTTCAGAGTTCAGGTTCACAGAAAGGCCTTCAGACCTGTGCGCTGGAGGAGGGAAGGATCACTAGCTGAAGAGCCAAGTAACTGAGGCAGAAGAAACAGCACTGCCAAAGGTCCAGAGGCCGGAGAGAATACAGTATGTGGCAGGGCTGGTAAGAAGCTCAGCGTGGCTGCGGCTGGGGCTGGGGCTGGGATCCCAGGGGCCTAGTAAGCTCAGTTGAGGCATTTGGACATTAAGAGGAGCTTTAAAACAGATGACATGATATTAAGACATTTGTCTTTTAGGAAAATGACTGTGGCCAAAGCATGGCATTGAATCAGAGGAGAGTAAGGACACCTACAAGGAGGAAGATTGATTAGAAGAGATGACTATTGCAGGAGCCTGAGCAAGGGACGATGGTGACCTAGACAAGGGAGTGTGGAGAAGGGAGGTTATGGGAAAATTCTGGAGGTGGAACTGAGAGGACTTGAAGAAAGATTGAATGTGATGGGTGAGGAAGCAATGATGGGTGAGGTTACAGCTTGAGCAACACTTACTAGTTCCAAAGCAATGGAGGGCAAGCAAGTCTGGGAGTGAGAAAATGAATTCACTTTGGGCACGTCTTTGAGGTGACTATGGGGCGGCCAAGTGGACGTGTCTAATGGACTACTGGATATAAGGGTCTGGAACTCAAAAGAAAGAGTTAAACTGAAGGTTTGGACAAGGGACTTGCCACATACAGTGGCTGAAACCTTATCCACTTACTGAAATGCCCCCTTACAGGCCCCTTCAAGCCCCAGCCACTCCATGAAGCTGTTTTCTCACCACCAATTCCTATTCCGAACTCCTCTCCTGAACATAATAGCCTGTACAAAATCGATGAGATACTGGGGGGAAAACATCAGGTTGGTATACATACAGACAGACAAACATTGTCACTGGTTGCATACAAGCCATTTCATGCACATGTATTTTCCAGTCCCACCCATCTTTGAGTTGTTTAAAGACAATGATGTGTCTATTATATGCCCTGGTTTTTCCAAGGATTTCTGGGTTCCAAATATTCTTGGCCCTATGCATTCTTGTGCCATTAAATGTTCTAAAAAGTTCCAACATTTCCTTGAAGAGTAACTGAACAAATCTAGACAACTAACCTTATAATTAAATGTATAGGCCATGAAAGGTCGAGAACCACAAGAGACACACAGAAGCACGGGATGAGGAAACATCAAGATTTCTCCCTAAATCACATGAGTAGTAGTAGTTTATACTGATAATTCTACTGAAATACCCAAGAGGGAGGCTCTGGGGTAACGTGAACCTAGGGTGGCATCCCTGCTGCATCAGGGATAGGAATGTAACCTTGGGTAAGTTACTTAACCTCTCTGTGCCTCTAAAGCCTAAAGTCTCCTTTGTGAGGGGAAGGTATACATACATAACTAATGCATCCATTTATACTAAGTGCTAGGGTAGAGTAACAGGCAATACGGACTCTAGGTTCATCTGGCTTACCGTCAGATCATGACATAATTAATTACAGTTGCTATGAAGAAATTGAGGACGTTATAGGGTGTATAACAAGGGGAGCCTTCCATCCTCAGAAAGGTCAGGGAATGCTTCCGTGAAGGACGGAGGTTTTAAGATGAAATATCGGAAACTAACTTGATGGTAGGGTTGGAGTGAGGGACAAATGAATGTGTGAGAGGTCTGAGGCCAGATTTAACTTTATTTTATTAGAAAAACTGAGTGATGACGCCATTCCGAGATGTAGGGCAGATGGGGAGTAGTCTGGAGGGAGTGATGAGGAGCAACGGTTTTCACTATCATTGGGTTATTATTGTTACTGCTAGAATATTACTATAATGGTGTTTTTTTCTAACTGTAAAGCCCAACACCACCACCCTCTCATAAAAATAAACAAAATGTGTGACATCCATGTAAAGACATAACACAACTTTCACAGGTATTAAGTATTTTCAGTTGCTTTTGTTTTGCCCATAATTGTTTCAGTATTCATTGAATAAATGCATATGGAATATTTTATAAGGAATATTGTGTAAAGCAAACATAAATTCACTATTATTGCTTAAAAGGCTGATAGCATGGATAACTAAGTTCCGCTGAGAACTTGATATAGTAATTTTCTAAAGGACCTGTTTGATTAGTTTTATGCAAAGTTTTAAGTTTCTTGAAGTACTTTTCAAATTAGTTAATATAACTAAAAAGAGTTAATGCATTCTCTGTCAGTAAGGAATCAGAATTATGTTCAATGATTAACAATTTTAGAAGACTGGGAACGTCAACAAAGACCTGTGTGGCTGACTCTGATAATTCAAAAACATTACTCAGAGATTTGCCAAGAGATAACTGAAACAAAAGAATATATATATGTGAAAAACAAGTAGTGAGTAAGCAGACCTCTTGTGGAAAGTACAAATAAAACTACCCAACCCATCACCTTAACCAAAAGACTCTCATTAGAATATAAGCTTTACATCTAAGAAATAAAAATAATTTTTAAAAAATAAGCTTTATAAAGACAATTTGGTCCTCAATGCTAAGATCAGTGCCTGGCACATAGTAGGTGCTCAAGAAATATGTGTTGCATAAATAAATAAATGAGGAACTACAGTAACAATGCAAATATGGAGATCTGATTCTTTTTAAAACTTTCAATTTCATATAATTATTATTTTTAAAAATGTATTTCAAATGTATAATTACCCATTGTATTGTCTTTATAAGTACAAGAAAGGTTAGTTTTCCCTTTTGCACAATATAGAAAAGTTTTTGTTTGGAATACCAAAATGCAGTTTTGCATTCTGATTCCTCACCACCTACCTCCACACACACAGCCACTACCACCACCCAAGGCCTGTATAGAGCATATCTTTTTCTCAGTAAATATCTAAATAAGTTTTAAGACGGTAAATTGCAAGAACTATCGTCACAAACGTACAGCTGATATAGAGCCTTAGAATGTTAAAATCTACATGAAGCCTTAAAAGTTATCTCATCCAATCCTATCATATACCAGATGAGCTACCAAGTGCACTCAACTTTGTATCCATGGGGCAAGGACTCCTACAGAGTCACCCACACTCCACCACACACTTTCCTCACAACTGCGCATTAACTGATCATGATCGGACTAAAAGGTAAACCAACAAGCACTAAATATGCAATGTCTTTACCACTACACCCTCCTCGACTCTGAGAAATCGCCACGCTGATGATGGATAGGGGTCAGCAAACCCCAGCCTGCAGCAAGTCCCACCTACCCCCATTCTTGTACAGTCAGCAAGCTTAGAATGGTTTTTACATTTTTAAATAAGTGAAACAAATTAAGAATATAGCAAGAGTTGTGACACATGAAAATTCAAATAAAGCTCTATTGGAACCCAGCCACACTCATTTGTTTGTGTTCTGTCTACGGCTGCTTTCCGGCCGCAAAAGCAGAGCTGAAGAGCTGCAACAGACACGATACGGCCCACAAAGTCTAAAATAGTTATCTGGTCCTTTACAGAAAATGTCTCCTGACCCTTGCACTAGGAGATAGTTAACGTGACTTTGGTCAATTTCACCTTCTAAAAGAGCCAGTCCTGTCCCTGCCAACCAGCTGCAGTCACTCATATGCTATTTCCTCCTCTTTGATTATTGAAACTCCACAGCAAACTATTGTTTTTACCAGTTACTTAGAAAACAAAGATAAAAGTTTCCACAAAGGAAATAATAACCTTTCTTTTCCAAGGTCCTCATCTGCCTCACTTCCAGTGAAATTAAAAGCAGTGTTTCACTCATGAGCTTGTATCATTTTCCCCAATTGAGTTCAGGACTCCAATGGCCCACTTTTACAATGACGGGCTCAGGCAAAGGGGAAAAAAACAAGTAACTACATTAGCAAAAGTGAATTTACCCTAAGGGGGATGTGGGGGGAAATGTTTATTATCTGGAACTGAGAAGCACTTTTCTCTTACTTTGAGATGTCATTCTTCTAATATCAAAGTGTGAAAACTGTCCTTACATACTACACATCTTCTAAAAATTGAAAATTATATTGTCCCTACTTAGATTTTCAACTTGTTAGATTTCCAAATGAAAACAAAGTTCTAAATTAATACCTGCTCAAAATAATTCAAAATTCAAAATAGTTATTAAGATGTAATCAAGTTTTTGTGTGATTTTGTTTCATTTTCCTTTCCTTTCCCAGTGTACAGAGTACTGCCTTGTAACACATAACATAGGAAGTAACCTTAAGGGTGTCTATGTTCACTTACGTCATGACTCCCAGCTGTTTTGCCTCTGAAGGTACAAATGGCCACTCTTCTTCATTTTAATAGCACATTTTAAGAAACCTAATGTTAGTTCAACACAAGTAAACAGTCTCCAACACTGTATAAATAAAGAATTCTTTGAGTTGTAAATAGTAGTTGCTCAAAGTAGTGGAAGGCTGGCTGAGAAAAATAGAGACACAGGTGGTCACAAAGCTGGGAGGGCCTCTCCTCTCCCTTTCCAAAAGAACCAGGGGAGGGGACAGGACACCACATGTTGGGAAGACAGTAAGGCTGTCCACTCCTGAAACCAGTTGCCATTTGGCCATGTTCACTCATTTGCCAAATATCAACAGAACACCTCTTAGCTATACAACGTCCAGGGGATCACGACGAGCAGAAGGGCCCTGGACTCTGCCCTTAAGAAAACTACCCACCAGCAGGTAAAATAAAAGGTGCACAAAACCAATAAAGCTACATAGTAGACAATGACATGTGCTAGGCATTGACTGACTACAGCCTACAGGTCAAATCCATTGGGCAACTTGTTTCTGTAGATGAAGTTTTATTGGCATATGGTCACACCCACTCATTTATGTACTGTCTACGGCTGCTTTGATGCAGCGTTGAGTAGATGTGACAGAGACCATGTAGCCCGCAAAGCCAAAATATTTGTTATCTGGCCCTTTTCAGAAAAAGTCTGCCAAGCCCTGAATATGCCAGAGAGATCACATCCAGCTGGGTAATCAGAGGAGACCACATAAAAGAGCTGGCATGTGGTTGGAGCCTTGAAAAATACGCAGAGTTTCAAAAGGCAAAATGGGAAAAGAATATTGTGAGGGGCAGAATGGCCAAGATGAGAAAAGTCTGAGAAATGAACAGACCAGATTTGAATGGGACACAGAATATGAGGAGGGGAATTGTGGCAAAGTGGTCAATAGCATTTACCTAGACCACACAGTTTAACCGTTAATAACACAGTGCTACAGTGTCTGCTCACTTATTGGCAACGTCATTTCCCTTTCCTCTTTATCCTCTTTGACATTTATGACAAAGCTCATTGGGACCTAGCAAAGGCCAAACTGCAGTACAAGAGTTCCAAAAAAAAAAAAAATGTTTGTTCACTGACTGATTACTATATTCAATTTGCATGTGATTTCAATTTCAAAAAACACTTTTTCACATTATTGCCTAGACTTGCATTTAGCCCTCGATCATGGTAGACATTACTTACTTCCACTTGGCAAACGAGGAAGACTCAGAGACTAACCTCATGTCTCTTTTAGAGTCAGGGGCCAAGAGACCTTGGATTCTCTGCTCCATCCCATGACTAACTTTAGGAAGACACTCATACTGGATGGGCTGCTACGTGGACTGCATTGGAGACCAGAAATTCCAATAAACAAAACACCAAATAATCAAACAGAACTGCTCTATTTGGACACATTCGTGCCAGGCTTGACGTGCCAAACTTGAACTGTGGACTGATAGCTGCATTAGTTAAAGCTTAGTGCTACTCAAAAACCAGATCAAAGACCAAGAGCTTGAGGAAAGTTCCTTCTGGACTTCAATGAGCTCTGGTCAACATGCATGGTTTTGTTATAACAGGCGCTAGGTAAATGCGCACAGGGATTACATGAATCCGTTACAGATAAAAACAAAACCCACCTACAAATACATACTTTGGTAGTTGGATCATCTTTATTTTGCACTGGAAAACTTAGCATCCTTAGCCATTATGTGTAATTAATTCTCCTGTCCCTCTATATTGGCTAGTCACAATAAATAGCGTTTGAATGAGTCCGTTAGAAACCCCAGTTGCCTGCTAATTAAGTAATATCTTCTTTTCAGGGAAGTGCCATAAAACAGATTCTAATACCTTGGGACACTAAGTATTTCCTATGTAAGAGGATATGAGACTGCAACACTGAATTTCTCCAGCAGGACATTCAGTGTGATGAGTAAATTAGCATGGAAACTGGAGTCACTCTCACCGCTTGTCATTCCAGAGGTCAGTTTCCACAATGGCCAAGGTTGTATAAATTGTTTCTTTAACCATGGAAGTCGTCTTCTCTCAACCCCTTCCCCATGCGTCTCCACTCACATCCCACCTCCAGGGATCCCTCAAACATCTCTTCCTGAACAATTTTTAAAGTTTTGTTCCTTTAACTGCTTGCTTTACACAAGCCTATCTAGAGGTCTCTATAAATTATTTCCACTGTAGTTACTTTAGAACAGACAGTGGTTCCTAAGCAGGTCTGAAATATGAGGGTCAAAGTGACCATATTAATTTTTGAAAAAAGTATAGAATTATACCTTTTCTATTAAAAAAAAAGCCATTTTGAAATGAGTGCTAATTCTTTTTCCAAAGTAGAGGTTGGGAGGCTGGCAGGGGAGCAGAGACACAGTTTTATGCTTTCAGGATTGAAGGAGGGACTTACCCCTGCTCTCTGAGGTCCCTGTTTAAATCACTCTGCTAATGTTCTGTCTCCCAATACCCACGGCCCCCCTAGCCTTTCCCAACACCCATCTCTTGAAGCTAGCTTCAGAAGGCAGACCAGGAAATGTAAAGGCCAAGACAGAACAGCTCAGTGGGCTGGGCATCATCCCTCAAACCGAAATGTCACCAGTTCAATTCCCAGTCAGGGCACATGCCTGGGTTGCAGGCCAAGTCCCCATTTGGGGGCACGCGAGAGGCAACCTATTGATGTTTCTCTCACACATTAATGTTTCTCTCCCTCTCTCTCCCTCTCTTCTCCTCTCTCTAAAAATAAATAAATAAAATCTTTAAAAAAACACAAAAAACCCAAAGACAGAACAGAATCAAGTATGAAACCTAAGCACAGCTTTGGGGGGTACTGGCCTATGAACTATGGTCAGCTCTCCTCCCACCTGGCCTAATAAGATAATAGATATATCATTCCCCATCAGTAATGAGGAATCAGAGGTGAGGGCCAGAAACCAAGTTCAGGGCTAAGGATAAGCAGCAAGTCTAAGGGTAAAAATTTGGTAGTTAAGAAAGAGTACCTGCATTCCCTTCACATTCACCTCAGTATAGTCAATCTCTACTCCCTGCATGCCTTCTTTTATCTTGGTAATTCACATTCTTTTATTACTTTCTAAACAATCCAATAATCTAGACTCATGGTGAAAAAACTATAAAGTATAGATAAACAAAAATGAGAAAGATGACTGGACGGAAAAAAGAAAAGATAAGTAAAGCCATAATTTCCCACCCAGAGAACCCATTGCTAACACGTTAGTGTTGCCTTCCAAACTTCTTGTTGCTTGCATGTCTTTTGAAGGGATCTTCCTTGAACTGGTTTCAAATTTCATATTTTACTTTTATTCCATCTGGAAAAATCACTTCAGAGAGGTATCACCAACGCACTTCTCAAAGGCAATGGCATTTATGAATTTCTTTCCATCTAGTGAAACATAAATGTATAATTCTATATTTTTTTCAAAAATTAATATGGCCACTTTGCCCCTGGAAGTCTCTTACAAAGAACATGCACATCTTTCAAAACGAGACATCACAGTGATAGCTTAGGTGATGGTACAGTACAGGGGAGTTCATTATACTTCTACTAGCAGCAGGTATGTTGGGAATCTTCTATTTAAAACAAAAAATTCATTGCCCATGTACCCAAGTGCCGATTTTATGTGCAGACCATGATGTGAAGTACTCACTGAGTGAAATAAATAATACTTCGTACTTTCAAAGTGCCACTCTTGAATAAAATATTTGCAAACATCTTCTGATTCAATTCAGAAACACCTGAAACTCAACTATGAGAATTGGTTTCAAAATATTGACTTCTACTATTTTTAAAAAGGTTTCTTTAGCCCACTGATTTTTTAGACTATGCAAATTTATATGCTATCTTGAAGTTGCTTTAAAATAATTTAGCTAGCAGTTAATTGCTACAAACCTTAAAATGTTTTTAAAAGAGAACGGGGTCTCATGAACAAGGATGACAGGTTGCTGAGAATTGTTTTAGTGGGTGATGATGGGTATACGGGAATTTATTCCACTAGTCTCTCTACTTCTATGTATAGTATTTCAACATTTCCACAATACGAAGTTCTTTTAAATCACTGTGAATATATTGCTCCTATCACAAATCAATCTCTCATACCCAGTGCAGAGATTACTAAGTTTTGCTGGAGTGGGTACCATGGGGCCAGCATTGTCCCTAGCACTTTACAGACATCTGTTCGCCATGATATGTCTGCTTGGTCGGTGTTATTCGTCCCAGTTTGATATCTGAGAAAACTGAGACTCAAAGGAACCAGGCCAAGGGCTCAAGGCAAGTGAGATGGAGCAACAGCCACACCATGGAGGTGTCTGCTACACATATTGTTTGGCCTCTTTATAAATATTATTGTACGTGAGCATGTCTGTTTCATTGTCACTTGCAGTATTTTAGTGCATCCTGTTTTTCTAGAAAAATGAATCAGCCTCTCTCTGTTTATCCAAGATAACAAAACCAAAAAAAAGGCCCGAGAACAATATTGGTTTGATGGAGGCTATCCTGACTGTAAAAGGAAACGTCCCTGAGTCAATATCCTCAGAGAGAGACATCCCCTCATAAAACAAACCAGGAATATTCCAACAGGATTCAAATGCCCATAAACACTGCCAGCTCTCAGTGGGCGCTCCCCTGCACTCACCCACCGGAGTCCGATTGCCTGTGTAGGCCTCTTCTGTGTCCTCTCAGATTCATCCCATGGACTCTAGGTCATCAAACGGCTCCAGCTTTAAAGCTTCCATAGAGTCTCTTCTTTTTTCCCTTAACCGAGATGCCCTCTCCTCGCCCCTCACCTCTCTTCTCTGCCTATCGTAACTCCACCCCACCTTTAAAACTCAGCTCAGGAAGCACACTCCTCTGTGACCCCATAATCCCCTGGCGGCAACTACATGTTTCTTCCCCTGTATTTTCCTAATGAAATGGCTATCGTCTCCTTTGATGAATTTCCTTCATTCGCCATTTATTATGATTTCAGATTTCTTTCTAAAACTCAGTGTCAATTATTTAGGACAAAGGCCCAGTGTTGATTCATGCTGACATCCACAGTCCCGGAATATAGTAGGAGCTCGCTGTGGCAGGAGAAGCAAGCAGGAGGGAATGTTGCTTTCTATATATGGGCCAGAGATGAGTCTAATCAGAGGGTTAGGCTCATCTTTACTCTAAAGTCACCGAGTAAGGACAAATTGGTGCAGAAAAATTGCTTTTAAAAATCGAATTGAACATTAAGTTTGGTGTGCCATTCTTAGACATTCTATCGCTTCATAAAACCAGCATGCCCAGTCTCCCCTGCCAGTTTAGGTCGGAAAGCTGAAAACAGACCTGGCCTGCACTTGGGCGCCACACTGCGGTCACGCTCTTGAGGGTCTCCTGGGAACCAAGATGAGCAGAAGGAAAAACCGACTCGCGTCTCGTTTCACACTCACTCCAGGGCGTACCTTCCTAGAGCTAATATGAAGCATCATGCAACCTACCTGACTCTCTCTCTGCCCCTCTTTCTCTCCCAGCCCACGGAGTTGCACAGGGGTGTGTCCAATGCACACAGAATGCGATGTCACCGCCATTCTTCCCGTACCCAACTAGTAGCGTCTGATGGGTTTCCACAGAGTGAATGTTCATTATTTACAGCCGGCCTCATTTTAACAAAGGATTTATTTGGGGCCCTTTAGAATTCCATAAATCATATCAACATTCATGAACTCTGAAAACCTCTCCCATGGATATGAAAATAAAATGTAGGACATCCCACCACTGGATAAAAGAAAATAGCTGTTATTATACTACATGCTCATAGAGAAACCTGAAGGGATGTATCCACCACAGAGGACAGTGGATAGTCAAATGGTGGATCATGGGAGATTTTTCCCCCTTATTTAACAAAAAAACTATGATTATCTTTGAAATCACTTTTAAAAGTTTGTTTTTTTTTAAGGCCACTATCAAGTTCTTAGGGATGGACTAAAACAAGATTTGACAAAGATTGAGACAGTGCCCTCTACAAGCACGTTCTTTGGGGCACTGAAGAACGGCATGAGGGGCTCCTCGACCCCACAGGCTGCCTGCCCAAGTTGGGCACTGGCTTGGGCTATAAAGTCATAGAGCCAACAGATTTGTCCAGGCATGTTGGTGGGGTCGGCAGACAGCAAGGCGCTGGTACCAAGCTGGGGGTGGGTGGCCCAACAACTGAGCATCCATCTGTGCCAGTCTTGGTGCCAGAGGACCCACACATGTTTATCTCTAACCTTCACAACACTCAAGGCAGGCAAGAGGCTAAGTAATTTATTCCAGGTCACAGAGCCAGAAATGGCAGCGCCAGCATTTGAAACCAGGTAAGTCTGGCTCCAGAAAGTTCTCTGAACCAACGGGCTACAAAGATGTGGTCCTCACACATCTGGACCTTACAGACCAATGGGGACAAAAAGTGAGGGATATGTAATGTCAGGTGTGAGGAGTATCCGGGAAGAGTGAGGACGAAGGATTGGGGAATGGAAGGCAGAAACATCTTACGAAGGGCAGAGGTGAGATTTAAACCCACTTCTCCCTGGGCATAAAGTCTTTGTGCTTCGCACCATATTAGGCTGCCTCTCCAAATGGCCAGAGCCCGGAAAGGCGAAAGTGCCAACTGAGAGACCAGTGACCTGACAAGTGTAAACCTGTCCCCTCTGCTTCTCCCTTCTCCCCAAGTACCACCTGGGCTTCAGAAAGGGGCAACGAAAGAGCCAACGGTGGCCTCCTGCCCACTGACATCTCAGTGATACCCAAAGAGATATAGGCCGCAGGCCAAACAAGGAAATCCAAGACAAACCTGCCATTCTGTCATGACCTCAAACTGCTGGGAGACAGAAACAATGGCAAGGAGGAATGGCCCTGCTATGTTTTCATGGCACCTTTCAGGAAGAGATGAAATTCAGCATCGGTCACACCTCTCTGAGGTTGCACCATGCGCTGTAGGTGGGAAGCAGGGTCTCTCCTGCAGGCAATCCTGAAGGCCCACTGAAACTTGCTAAAGAAAGAAAATAACACTGCTTCTTCTCAAACTTCACACTAATTGACAGGCATTCCTACGAGGCAGTGTTTGTCAGTAGTTCTATTAAAAAAAGAAATCAGGTGTCTAGCACTGGTTGGTGATTTCTTCAGTCCCCATACTCTCTGAATTGGAGGTCAACAAAGGTACTTTTGTTGGAGCCTATCACTTTACAAAACTGTCAAAAGGAGGCCCATGGTTTACCTTTATTGACCAACGATAGGACTGCCCAGCAATATCACCCGCTTGGGTTGCTGGTCAATCGGAGAAAACAGGCTGAACCTGTGGATCATATTACGCCAATGTTCTGGTTCTCTCAGCATCTCAGGGAGTTGATAACTAAATTGTCTTCCAAATTGGTGATCCTTTGGAAGCATCTAGGATTCTGCCACTGCACCTTCCTTTAGGTGCCCAATTAAACGGGACTTGGCTCCATTTAACATCTATGCAGCTTGATTTTTTAAAATTTGTTTTGGTCCTGGGCTTCATCATATGGCACTCTTCAGCACTTACCTTAGTACCTTCCATAGGCTGGCTCTCTTAATCCTGGAAAGCCTTGTTGGATAGGTGCTTTTGTTATCATTTCCGTGTAGAGATGAAGAAACTGAGACACAGAGAAATTACACACCCGGCGTCACACGGTTCCCAAGAGGCAGAGTCAGGATGTGAACCCAAACATTCTGACTCCAGCACCTGTATTCTCAACCCCTGTACCAGCCCACCTCCTCTAAAGAGGGTGTAGGGTAACTTAGTTTCTTTATGTTTTAAATAAGGTACTCGAAATGGAAGCATGGCATGTGGAGCAGAAACAGAGGTACAAGGTCTCACACAGACATCCTAACTTCAGTGGTTTGAGACGCAAGGATGTAACTGGATTTCCTTTGAACCTCTTTGATCAACCCTTACATTGAAGCAACAAAATTCACCTTCCCAGATGATGGTAAGTCTGACAGCAGAGCTCAGCTGGATTGACAAGTCATTGTGAAGGGAGGTATTTAGGGATCAACTGCCTTCAAATTCAATTCCAAGTGCCTTAAGGAAGAACCTCTGGGGAGCTGGATCTCATGCAACTGCATATCATGTTCTCCTGCACCCTTCCTGCACCACACACATGCACATCTACCTTCGTAAAGACTTCTCTTTTAAACAAGGGAGTATCTACTCAACAGGACAGAGGATGTTTCTATAGGGGCTGAAAGAAATGTCTAGATCATTTTTATCTAGATCCTATCTATCCGCAGGTCAAGATCCAGCCCAAATCCCATCAGTCTAATTCTAACGGCATTTCCACTGCAAAAAGTTACCACTATGTCTGCCCCACATCCAGGAATAAACTCTCCTCCAGGCTGCCGAGACCACACACATCACCCTTTACGTAAGAATCTCAAGCTTTCACTGCAGTGCCTTCTAACTACTCCGTGCGCTCAGAGTGATACAAGTGGAGAAGGTGCAACAAACTGCAGAAACCTGGAACATGGGAAAAGAATTCCTGTCGCCCTGGGGAGAAAAATTCTGGGATTAATCTTGCTGAATGAACCACAGATCCCCGAAAACAAATTTGCTGTCATTCTCACTTTATGGTCCTGAAAATGTCACAGAAGACATCCTTTTCTACCTTGACTTTCGCCTTGCTTGAACTGCTCGAGGTATACTAAATATGGCTATTTAAAGGGCAAAAAACAGGGACCAAACAGCTTCTACACCTCTCTTATGAAGAAAGGGTCCTTGTATTTAAACTTTTCAAGCTTCTTAAATTTGCTTTTTCACTGTCTGCTTTTAAAAATTCCAGACAGTAACTCTAATCACAGAAGTCTTTGTGAAACTATATTTCTGTGATTTTTTTTTAAACTCAAGCAGTGTTATTGGAAGGAAAGAGAAAACCACAGCGCCCAAACAGGAGTGACTAATGCCGGGGGCAAGTGCTGTACGAAATAAGGCCCCAAAGAGAAAGAGGCCGCTGCACCGCTGTAGCCTGTTATACGTTACTGTGGTCATGACTATTCGGTGACTAGCAGCTAGGTTTTCCAGCTCCCTTGATGTGTTAACCAAAGTAACCAGGTGCAACTCCTTTCACTGGCAATATTTTGCTGAAGATGATAGAAGGAAACACACACACACACGCACACAGGAGGAACAACTAAGGAGGGGAATAAAAAATCAATAAACTCTCAATTCAGTAGAATACAGAAGTCACACTCTACATGCCAGTATGTTACAGATCTATTTTTGAAGAACTTTGTATGTTCTGTCGTCTGATGTGGTATATTGCAGGTGTTCTCACAAAGTTTTACATGGCAGATCGGCCAGTGACCTAACATTAAACTTTTTGAGTCCACTACTATCATTTCATCATGTTAACACAGTCTCAAAATTAATATGCAGTTTCTCTTTGATGTGATAAGGATGTTTGCACTGGGTCCCAAAGAGTCAAAATGGCTTAATCAATCATTCAGTTTTCTTTATTCTCTCAACTCTTACTCATTCAACTTTGTGTAAAAGCGTTTTAGTAAAAATCATGAATTCATATGCCTCACTCTCTGCCTGCAAAAATCATAAGCCTCTTTGTGACTGCTCACTACCCACCCCCACCTTATGACATAATTGGTAATAACTATCTCTTCACCTTGTTCATCCCAAGAGTAGCAAGGGGTTTGTTTTAACCCAGTCTTATGAGATGTTCCCCTGACAACAATGTTTTAGTTACAAACAGGTTGATTAATGCAAAATTGGGATGTTGTAATTATTTTCCCAAGTGCTAATATCTTTTCTATCAAGTTTGTTATTATTTGAATAATACGCTTATTTTCAAAAACCATGAAAGTACAATTTTCAATTTATTAGAGACATTAAATATATATACCAATACAGTAAATGAATAGTATATAATAATGATCTTCTTTTGGTAATTACTACCAAATTCTATTCACCCACATAGTTAAAAAAATAAAGAGTTAATGTACTTGATTCAATAACCAACTAAAATGATTCTGAGTTACCCTGGCTGGTATGACTCAGTTGACTGGGCATTGTTCCACAAAGCGAAAGGTCGCCAGTTTGATTCCTGGTTAGGGCACATACCTGAGTTGTGGGTTCGGTCCCTAGTCAGGGCATTTACAAGAGGCAACCGATCAATCTTTCTCTCTCGCATTGATGTTTCTCTCCCTCTCTCTTTCTCCCATCCTTCCCTTCTCTCTAAAAATAAATAAAATCTTTAAAATGATTCCAGGTTGATCACCATTCTTTCCTCACTGTCTCCGATAAAAATAAAGTCGCTGTGGCAGTAACAGTCTTGGACCCAATAACTGCCTTTCTAAGAATTAATTCTAATGAAACAATCATGGATATATGTTAAAAATCTATAATATTTATTACATGGACGATTGAAAGTGTGAAAATGGTAAACAATCTAAATAATCACTCATGGAGCCTGGATGAATAAATTAGGGTACAACAATGAAATGCAATATTGGACAGCCAATAAAGTCATGCTATAATGCCACTAGCTGTGAAAAGCATCCCAAATCATTTAAGTTTGTAAAATGCGTTGCCTCTCTTTTTCATGAACTAATGCCTATATCTACTAAATAACATCACTTTCGTGAACTTCCATTCTGACACCTGACTTGAGCAGGAGAGAAATAATTTCGATGGAGAAATGTAGATCTATATAAATAGAACTACCATTGCCTTCAGGACTAATCAACCACCATGTGTCCATAGAGAAAAGAGATACAATCATAATAAACAAACTGGGGGCTACTTCTTATGGCAGATGGAAAGCTGCATATAATACTAAAAATTCACAGCCCTCTCTGAGTGACCTTAGTTCACACTGATGGCACTTAATTCTGCATCTCATTATCTTTAGGCAGTTTGGGCAACACCATGCTCACTCCCATATATGTTAACCCTCCAGTCAGCCTACAGGGTTAAACTAGGCCTTTGTCTCCCACTGTAGGAAGGTATGTGGTTACTGTCTGTTTGTATCTCCTCCCCTCTTCTGCCCCCAACTTGCTGTACCCCACCACCATGACCACTTCCGTTAAGAAACTTTCCCTCCATTCCAGCTACATGTTTCTTGGTTGGTGGCCAATCCAGTGCTCTGCTTTGCTGGACTCAACAGAGAGTAAGCAAGCAGACACTGGCATACACTGAAGCTGGGGGTAAAGGAAGCCCTGTCACCCTTTTGAGATTGTTCACCTGGGATACGGAATGCCCCAGTCTGCCTGAGGCCACACTCTTCCTAACAGGAGAAGAAATGTGGCCAAAAAGAACAGAAATGCCAGGAACACATGGGAGTCCAAATGATACTGATGTTGTCCCTGGATCTGGAGTCCACCTTAGCTTCACTAGGTACATGCACCAGCTGGTGTGAGCTGGAACAGTCCTGACTGGTTCATTCTCACTCACACAAACCAGAGAGGGGACTTGTCATTCTGTGCTGAGTTCGTGGCCCGAAGGTCCAGCCTCTGCTCTCTAAGCCCTCCGGGTAACTGGGTTATCACCTTGAAAGCACAGGTCACACAGGTCCCGCATCCATCTAATATACTACCGCTTGTGCGAAGGAGAAGGAACTGGTTCATTCTGTTTCTTATAAAACTTAGAAAAATAAATCATGATTCCTTCATCTTCATAGAAAGTCTCTGAGGGAAGGTCGGTTGTTAGTAAAGTAAACAACTGCCCTTTTTTATCCCTGGCTTTTGTGTCAGGATTAGAGTAACTTGATTTGTTTGTTTGTTTGTTTGTTTTTAATAAAACAAAAATTAGGACCACATATAAACAAGTGTTTTCTCATAAGGAAGACACGAGTTGTTCTAAGCACAGCACTAAATGCCCTGACTCAACTCAAATGCCACTTCGTTAATCACTAATACACCTCCACGCAGCACCCTGTTTCCCATTTACGTACCTACCAAGTCCCTCCCTTCCTGGAAGTCTGACACCCAGTTGAGCTCACGGATCAAGGTGATACTCATAAACCATTCCTAGTAATGAATGTGCTGCAACCACATAGTAATGACAGCAAAATAATTGCCACTCATAACACATGAATTTTCCTGCAAGGCCCAAGAAATAAAAACATCACAGATGGTGTTCTGAGTCAAACCAAGGTACAAGGGAGGGGTTTTAAACTGGGGAAATTGTCGATTATAAATAAATTATTCCCATTCTGTCAATCCTCTACATTGATTACTGGAACCTACTAATTAATAACAGACCCTCCACAAAAAAAAAAAAAAAAAAAAGAATACCCCAAACCCAGAAGACAGGGACGCAACACTCAGGGGTAGACTATGTCAAGTAAGCATCCTTTGTGTTACCTGACCTTATTTTCTACGGGGTTTTTTTTTCTTCCCTAAAATCCATCCTGCTGACATCAGTCACTATACAAAACAAAGCTAATAATTTCTCATTTCAGACAGAATTTATACATATGGGGGGAAAAACAGTGACCAAAACCAATGTATTCAGCATACAAATGAAAATAATCTTTACTTCAAATAACTCTCATTAAAAACCTAAAAGCAGACTCACTCTTACTGGTTAGAGATGAAATTCTACTCCTCTTTTCCAAATTTCAAGAGAATGTATGGGAAGCGTTTGCTCTGGATCATGGTGACTACAAAAGGGCATCAGCTGGAAAACTGCCCGTATTGAATGTGTGTTCCGATGGGGTGATGAAATACATAAAACACAGGAGGGCATCCAAAAATAGTATCAAAAACAAGGTGTTGCCCAACCTTGGCTTATAGTGAACAGGTAGTTGAACACCTACTCTGTCCTGAGGCCACCGAGCAGCTGCTTGGCCAATACTTTATTTGTCCCTGCCCTGTCCTCCCTTCGTTCGCACTAATGGAATATCCTGCCTACAGCGCCACTCCCCAGCACCTCTCCAAAGCGAAGAAATCTTAGGCCAGGTAAGCTAGAAGCTAATAAAAGATGTCAAATGAGATATGAGAAGTATCTTAGGGACTCAGGGTTGCCAGATTCGGCAAATAAAAATTCAGGTTAGCCAGTTAAATCTGAATTTCAGACATACAACAAATAATTTTAGTATGGTACATCGCAGGCAGTATTTGGGATACACTTACACTAATAATTTAGCCATTGTTCATCTGAAAGTCAAATTTAACTAGACATTTGTATTTTATCTGGCAGTCCCACTTAGGGTAAACACCTGTTGTTGACTACACACCAACTATTCCCATTTCTTTCCTGACCATAATCCAATTTCCTGGGAAACACTTGCCCCCATTTTCAGCCATGTGGGATGTCATATGGGTAGTCAACCCTGAATTTATGCTGAGCAATGAAATGCAATAAGCAAAGGAATATCAAGTTTTGATGGAAAGAGACTACTCTTTATTCTGCCAGGGGTAAAGAAGCTGGAGAGAATGGAAGACATGACAGCTGCCTTAACCCAAGCTCTTCCAGGTGCCCCGCTGAAATGCCAGAGAAGCCGGGAAGGGGGATAGGTGGGGAGAGCTGAGGAGAGTGTGCTGTGGCTATAGCAGGAGTCCCAAATCAGACTGGGACATCCACGTGGCATGGCCCATGAGACCCCAGGGGTTTTTTTATCCATTGGTAAGATTTACATTGCTCTCCAGGGTGGGTCTTCACCTCTTTCTTTGTTTAGTGTATCCTAGGAGGGCCTTTTTTTTTTTTTAAGAAACTATTGTTTTTAAAACAATTCTAAAGGCATAAAAAAATTTCCATTATTAAGCCAGCAGGTTTAATTTCTAACAAATAAGCATTATTTGTAACATTAACATTATTCCAACAAATAGCTTCCACTGAAGTCAAATTTGTTTCTTGGTGTTGACCATTGCTTTGGAAGGTGGGCTAATTTTTCCCCCAGGAGTCTCTTTTTCCACATGCCGGAGTGGGTATACCCATGCCAACAGGAAATACAAGGTAAGCTTTCGGAGGTTTGGAAAAATGACTATCTAGATCAAGTCCAACTATTTCAGACTTTAGCACAAGGAAAAATTCTAATCCGATGATACAGGTCTTACAGATCATTCTTCTAGCAGTCATCTCTGCCAAATAACTTGAGACAAGATTAAAAGGAAAACATTTTTACTTAATTGTGCAGCATAGGTTTAAAAGGAAAAGTCTTCCCCACTCCAGCAGCACTGAAAGTTAGGGAATGGGAAGGCCTTAGACTCCCCAATTAAATAAATAAGGTTCTTTATGAAAAACAGTCTCACTCCTTTCTCAAAGTAAAATGTTTGTCTTTGATCCTACAGCAGAGTCCCTCAGGCTCACAAAACCCGTACGAAGCAGGACCTCAGGAATCATCTAAGAACTAGTTCAATATTTCTGAGGTTAGGAAACTCACTAAATCTATCTAATCCCAACCAGGACTTGAATGTGCCCTGTGAAGACTCTCCATTGAACCCAGTGGTTTCCCCAATATCACTCCTATGCATTGTTATTTCTGAACCTGAAGAGCAGTCTCTCTTCTGTTTTCAAAATACCAGTAACTTGTTGTCCAGCATCTTAGTGAGGTCTATGAAGATATCCTTCTTCACCACAATAGTCTTCGACAAATATCTTTTGTTTTAGACATGACTGACCCTAAATATTGTATTAAGCCTCTATAAGTTTTAAATTGGGTAACAGCACATATTAGAGGAATTTAAAAAAAAACAAAAAACTTTCAAGTCAGCCAATCCATCCACTATGAAAGCATATAACAATATGAAAAGCATATATATAAGCATAGTCACTATACAAAACAAAACTAATAGTGAAATTTTAGGATGATGAGAATTTTTTTCATGAGTCTTTCCTTTTTAAAAAATTTTCCAATTATCATTATAAATTATTTTTGCAGTAAGTAATATTCAAATATTTAAGAGAACATAATTATGAGTGATAGTCCCAAGATAACTTGTATAAGGTGAAAATCTTAAAAGTCTTTAAAATTTTGCTTATACCTCCAGCTTTAGCAATGAACAGGGCGAGACAGAAAAAACAAAACAAAACAAGATGCTTCATTGTTTTTTTGTTGTTGTTTGTTTGTTTGTTAACACAAGAAAAAAAGAAAATCAGCAACTTATCTCAGGCCAACAGCCAAAGACAAAGATCTAAAATTTTCAGAGGTCATGTATTCCTTTCTGGCTGCCCTGAAGACAGGTGATCTGAACTTCTTGCTCCTCCTCAGCTCACTATATTTTCCAGAAAGGCATGAGACAGAAACACAAGGCCAAGAACTTGCACAGTCACGTGTCCAAGCCCTTCTGCCCTTGTTGAGTGGGCAAACAGAAGTTTTCCTATAAGTCAGTACATACCTCAGTCCCAGGACCAACAAGAAGCAATAGTGATGCTTAAGGTAATAAACAGAGCTGGTGAGTCAGACATTTAAACTCTCCTTTCCAGGGTCATGGTGTAGAACACGAGGTCCTGAGGTCACCCCAGGAATGATGTCCATTCTCACCTAAGCCATTTCTTTTTGAGCGCTTTGCATTTGGATGCGGCAGTCTAAACTTCCTTCACTCATTCCTTCCTTGCTTCTAAGCTCTACTTAATTCTGGAAAGAGCCACAATCTAAGGATGGAAAGGTCAGGCTTAGTGGGAGAAAAGAGGAGTCAGTTCCCCCTGAAACAAATATTCTTTTGTAGAGATCTCCCACACAAAATCTGGTCATTATGTCAGCCTGGGAATGTTGATCTGCTCCCACTGCTGTGCACAGTTCAGACTAAAAGGGAACCCGTCTCCACTCACCTGGGGCCAGAATAGAGGGGGGGAGTGAGCACTCCCATCTCCCCAAAATCATTTTTCTCTGCCTCCCACCAAGTTTGTAGAGACAGAAGCTAAGTTTGGATGAAGAAAATGGCTTACTTTCCAATCTATCAAAAGACCTGCAGTTATAAAAGTAAGTTGTATGTTTCTGAAACCTACTTACTTCAAACAATAAAAAATATTTTGCTGATTCTGGGTATGGAGGCAGGCCTTGCCTAAAAATCCAAAATTGTAGGGTTCCTTGATTCTTAGGCACAACAGTAGCCAAATCGGTGATACAATTATGAAATCCCCCTCCATGTAAAGTTCGGATCAACTAGATGACTGACAGTCAGAAATCAGAGCAGGACTCTGCTCAACCTTCACCTTCCTGCGACTGGGAGTACGTTGTGGTGTCTGGGCCCACCCTGCTCCCATGGTGCGTACTCACAAGGCTGACGGAGATACAGTGCCCATATTTTCCATAGTTCATCCCTTAATTCATCCAGTTACTGAAAAAGGTATTTTCAGTCTTCGCATACAAACCCCAAACATAAGAGGCAATAAGTGCTCAATAATCATAAATTCAGCCACTTTCTGAGATAACAACCTTCAGGCAAAAGCCTACAAAGGAAGCACTCCACCTTCCTTGTGCATCCCCACAAAGCGTGAAATTCAATCCCTCTGCATCTTCTCAAGGTGGGAAAAATGTCTTACCTCCTATAGCCATTCTTCTCAAGTGGCCTGATGAAGTAGTGCAAGTCAAGACCCAAGAATAAGAAAGGCCAGTATCATATACAAGGGGAGGCACTGAATGATCTCAGCAAGACTAAGGCGGTCCACCCTGGTGACCGCTACTGCGGTGACGGTCCTGGGCGCCGAGGTATTGCGCCTTACTAAAATTGGCAACTTGAAGTTTTATTTTATTTTATTTTATTTTTTAAAGATTTTATTTATTTTATTTTTAGAGAGAGAGGAAGGGAAGGAGAAAGAGAGGGAGAGAAATATCAATGTGCAAGAGATACATTGATCAGTTGCCTCTCACGCACCCCCAACTGGGGACCTGGCCCACAACCTAGGCATGTTCCCTGACTGGGAATCAAACCAGAGACCTTTTAGTTACAGGCCAGCACTTAATCCACTGAGCCACACCAGCCTGAGCTTGAAGGGTTATTTTATATATTTATTTTTACTTATTTACTTTTATAGCCATAAGGTCCCTCTGTACTTGCTGAGTGGCTGCAGGCTCCACATCCTTTCTATCATGATCCCGACTCTGAGGAAGCAGGCAAGGTAGTTTCCATTTACGAGGAAAGTGGGCTTGCTGAAGGTATGCAAGCTTATCAAGTGGCAGAGCTATGATTCAAACCAGAAAGTCTGACTCCAAAGCTACACGTATTTCCTATGACTGCTCCTTGTGCTGACAACCAAGTCTCCAACCACCTGCCCACGGGCGCTGTGCAAACACAGTCATCAGGCCCTGTTCCTACCTTTACAGCAGTGAGGGGAACCACTGCGGGAAAGATCATTTTCCCCTCAAAAATAAGTGTAATTGGCCAAATGGTGGAAACAACCCAAATGTCCACCAGCAGATGGATGGATAAACAAAACATAGGATAGCTCTGTAATGGAATATTATTCGGCCATGAAAAGGAATGAAGAGCTGATATGTACTACAACATGGATGAACCTTGAAAAAACTACGCCAACCAAGTAAAAGAAACCAGCCACAGAAGCCATATAATGTATGATTCCACATATATGAAATGTCTAGAATAGGTCAGCCCTTAGACACATAAAGTAGGTTAATGGTTGCGTAAGACTGGGGAGGACGAGGGTACATGTGTGTGTTTGGGGGCAGTGAGAGTTAATAAGCTTTAATAAATAAGGGATTCTCTTTGTGGTGATAAAGGTGTTCTAAAATTGACTGTGACGATGGCTGCACATATCTGTGAAGACATGAAAAACCATTAAATTGTATACTTTAAATGGGCAAAATGTATGGCATATAAATTATACCTCAATAAAGTCATTTAAAAATAAATAGAATTGGTTTAAGGAAATTAAGAGACCTTAGCTATAATCGTCTTCAAGTTCCTTTTTTAAAGGTGAGGAAACCTAACAAAGACCTCAATATTAGGGTCTATATCAGTGTCCCCCCAACTGTATGTACTCTGCCTACTAGACCCACTACTCAGTGTCCCCTGGGTACCCAACTCAGTGGATAATGAGAGACCATCATCCCTTCCCCCGAAGAGCTTAAATTGTAGTTGGGATTTTTCAAACCTAAAACAGCAAAGCTATATGCAACAGCCTGCCACTGGGCTCAGATCAGGTAAAGACCACAGGCACTGAGGACTCAGGCAAGAGGTGAGAGCGCTCCAGGGAAGGGATTCAGGCACTGGCAAGTAAGAATCCAATTACTATCAGGTCTTGCAGATAAGGCTTAAATAACATTACAGTCCCATTTCCAAGGGGATAGGCAACAGGCAGGACTTCAGCCCCAGCGGGACAGGAAGCCAGGGAGAGCTCTGAAGTAGAAAATGACACGATGCAAACTGTCTTCACAGAAGACAAGCCTGGCTGTGGTGTGCAAGGGGCTGTACTCAGAGGCCAGTGTGTCATAACCTGCAAATAGAGTATCAAGACACACACAGGGCAGGGGCGGCAGGAGAGGAAGGAAGGATGAGAGGTCACAAGGGAGAAAAACGAAGCCAAAACATTCAAGACCTGTGGCAGGGAACAGAGGGACAACCAGAACTCTGAGCCCGGGCCCAGACTGCCTGGGTTTAAATCCGAACTAGCTGTGTAACTTCAGTCAAATTCCTTAAAAGCTCTGTGCCTCCGTTTACTGAGTAAAATAAGGATAAAAATAGTGTTCCTGTCAGAATTGCTGTGAGAATTAAATGTGCCAGTGCTTAGAACAGTGCCTGGCACCAAGTAAGGGCTATGCCTGTGTTTGTTAAATAAATACATGTACATGCATATTTAAGATCTGTGTAACCCAGCTTCTAAGGACAACAGCAGCAACCAGGAAAAGCTTCGTTATCTCTCATCAAGCTTCCTTTTTCTCTTTTCCCCATTCGTTCGCCCTGGGTTCTAAGTTCTAGGAAGAATAAAACATGCTTCGTGCCCTTGAGGGTGGGCCTTCTGGGAGAAACCAGACCAGAAAGTAGAGACATGACTATTCCCTACCAACACCCACACCCAATAAATGGCTGAGCAACACGTTTGGTGCGCAGCCCACAGAAGACAGTGAAAGACCCTGCACCAGACAGGCTGGAGCTCCTGTTTAAAAGCAGCCAGTGCCCTAGGTGATGCTCAGCTGGCATTTACTCTCCTCCCTGAGGCGGCCCTTTCCAGGTGCGGCCTCAGGCCTGGGAACCTCCCGCCTCTTCCTGCTCTGCTTCCTAGGAGCTCACCCTCTCGGCCTGGCCACCGCCTCTCCTCCCATGCCTGTCCGCTCACAGCTTAAAGACTCTGAGGCCAAACTTTGAACTGACAATGCTGGCAGGAACATTCTGGGCAGGGCTTGTAGACTAGAGGAGAGGAGGGACCCTGGGCTTTCCAGCACCGGAGGAAAGAACACAGTCTGGGATTTTGACCAAAGAGCGCTAGATGACTGACAGTCAGAAATCAGAGCAGGGCTCTGCTCAACCCTCACCTTCCTGCGGCTGTGAGTACGTTGCGGTGTCTGGGCCCACCCTGCTCCCATGGTGCGTACTCACAAGGTTGACGGAGATACGGTGCCCATATTTTTAAAAGTTTTAGACTACCATAAAAATGCAATGTCATTTTAGTAATTGGACTTGCTGAATCTCATGTCTTTGGATAATTACTAAAAATATCCCTTCAAAATGATGGCAAATTCAAATGACGTAAGAATTGGATTGCCCTGGTCAGATAGCTCCGTTGGTCAGAGCATCGGCCCAATACGCCAAAGTTGCAGGTTCTATCTTCAGTCAGGGCACACACAAGAATCAACCAGTAAGTGCATGGATGGGTGGAATGGCAGGTTAATGTTTCTCTTTTTCTCTCCCTCTCTTCCCCTCTCTCTCTCCCCCTTCTTCTGTCTCTCTAAAATCAATAAATACAGTGAGGTTCCCTGCACAAGGCGTCAGCCTGGGTGTCCCTGACTTCTGCATCTGCTGCATCTGTTGGACATTATAGAAGAATCACCCATGAAAAAATAAAAATAAATAAAAAATTAAATCAATAATTTTTTTAAAAATTTTAAGAAAGAACTGGATTTATACCAGGTATTACAGATGAGGCTTAAATAGTATTATAGTTCCATCACTTAAAAAATAGATAAATAAACTGTGGCATAGCCATACAGTGAAATAATATAAAAGGTAGATTTCTAGCTACTATCATGGAAAACACACTTTTAAGGAAAGAGAGAGAGAGGGAGAAAGAAAGAAGGAAGGAAGGAACGGAAGGAAGGAAAGGAAGGAAAGGAAAGAAAAAATCTGAACTACCAGTTTCTGCAGGAATATGCATATATGCCTAAAGGGCAGACTCTGAGCTGAGAGGCGGGCTCACCTTCCTGCAAGGATAAGCAGGGCTGGACGCAGCCAAGAGAGGCCGTCTCTGGCTGGGTTTTATTTTTTTGTTGTTGTTGTTTTTGTTTGTTTGTTTTTTTGGGGGGGTGAGTTTATTTGAGCCAAAATGATGACTGACGACACTTGCTAGAAAGCAATATCTCAGCAGATTGAGAAATGCTTCCTGGGTTTCTTAAAACAAAATATAACCTGGGCAATTTGAAAAAATAAAAACATGGATATTGTCGTATTTAAATATATTACCATCTATGAGTAAAGTAAACCTAGTTTATAACGTCAAATTCTTCCCTTTTTTCTGGTCAGAACAAGGCTCATTTTCCGGTCTTCGAAGGGCTGAAAATACAATAACATTAAGCCCTGGTTCTGTGTGACCTTATGGGATATGTAAGAAATAAAAGAGCCAAAGTTAAATTTTATAATAAAGACAGTAATAATGGATATATGATTTAGAATGTGATATTCCCAGAATAATCCTTTCTCCTGGGCTTATCTGGTTAAACTTCCTTTTAAGTTTGTTTGTGGATGATAGAGATACCACTGAGAATGAACCTGAGGCTGTGTTTAAATACTTAGTACTAACTAGCTCCTCTGACATCTCTGTATTCACTATTGACACAGTTAATCTGCTTAATTACAGTGTTGTTGATATCTCAAAGTCCCCTTATTTACTTTGCATCCTGAAAAATCCTTTGAACACTAAACAGTCTACTACCTCTCTAGCTCTGTTTGGAAAGGTTACAATCTTAGGATCATTTGAAAGTGAGGAGGGGGGAAGGAGGAGAGGGACAGGTTGGGGGTTGTTTTTCCAGCATGGAGTGGAATGTAGAAACAGTCTGGGAACAGAGAAATATACTGGATTATTACCAGCAGCACTGCCCCTCTCAGATCATCATTGTTCTGTCTGAGGAAGTGATTTCTTAGAATCTATAGTTATACTAATAATTAAATACAAAGAATAAAATATATTCCAAAGTGTAATATACTTTATGTGTACCCACTATGCTAAAGCGTACCAGTATCTGACACACAGTGTGTGCTCAATAAATACCTATTGGCATAAATTACATAGGAAGGAAGTACCAGATGATCTAAATCATGGAGAAACAACAAATCATTTCTATTTCTTTCAAAAAATATTAATTGAGCTCCTATACCATGTGCCAGGCATGGGGCCAGGCACTGAAGAGGTACAAGGGATAATATTTGGTTCTTGTCCTAAAGGTGTTCACAGTACAAAGGATGAAAACAAAGCACAAGCATTTTCCACTGAAGCAAACACTCAATGGTTGTCTAACACCCAATTTGAAATCATACTTATTGTACTATTACATCTAACCTAAAAGCATCCATTTCTACCTCTGGCCACCGAGTAATGTTTCATTTCAACGGTGTGTTCAACATCAGCACCAATCTCAACAAATAGTCCCTGGTACCAATGTGTGATGGGCATGAGGGACAACCGACACCAGGTCCATATTCTAAGAGCTAACATACAGAGGGAATGAAATAAAGCCATTCATTGAACAAGCCTTCTACAACATTTTAATGGACAAGAGATAAGATTAATTGCCAAATTCCCTGTACATATCAAACTACTATGGGGGTCTGGAGGAAGACATACGTTTCAGCTTGATGATCCAATAAGGGGTTAGAGGAGCGATGGGGTTGGCCAAGTCTTAACAGACCAAGCAGGGGGACGGAGGATATTCCAGGCCAGTGAGAGAGATGACACATACTCTTAATCAAAAGTCCAAAGACAAGCCACTCTCTATGAAATATGCAGAGGCCATGAAGATAAAATAGAAAATGAGAGAGAACAGCCCAGTTACGATCACTAAGGGCTGCCTTCAGGGCTGTTTAGTAACATTCCCCGAAAATCACTCCACTGTTATACACACGTGGGCCTACAGATGAAAGTGACCTACTGGAAAGGGATACAAGCCCCCAAGTAGAGTGTAATTCCCTGATATTTGTATTGTTAAAGAGTTCATATGAAGGGCAAGGGCATTAGCATAATACTGGCTCTGGACTTTGAATTTTTAACCAAATGATAAAAATGACTCATTTTCTCTTGTCTCTGTGCATGCTTCCCTCACTATCTTGGCCTATTTCTCTTCTCCCTTCCTTTATTTTTCTCTCTCCACCCTTTTCTAAGTTAAAAAAAAAAAAAAAATCAATGCCACAAGTCTGTACGTTTAAATTCAGCCCACATGACATTTCCTTCGAGTTTAATTGCTTCCATACAATTTATATCCGCTAGTCACGCTAGACCCCAGAGTATTAAGCATGCTCTTTTACAAAGAAGCTCTTGTCCTATAATAACCCCCATAATTAAAATGCAGGAATTATGGGTAAGGTCCAGCCAGATGATGCCGGGTGAAACAAACCGATTTTTAAATTCACCCAAAGCAGACAGGAAGCAAGTCAAACCCAGCCAGTCTACCATCCGGCTTCAGAGCAAAAACACTGCAGCATTAGCTCAAATGGAGATCTGGGCATCTCTGCACGGCCAGCACGTCGGAATGAAGTCAGACACTTTATCTTTGGGCTGCTGTGAAGAGCCACAGCACAATGACACTTAAGGAGAACTGGTTACATTCTCCCTGCCTTCAAGTCAGCCCATTCTAAAAAGTTCTAGTGGTGGTCTCCAAAGGCCACTCTTTCAAATGTCTTTAAAATGAATAAATAATTCTTCTTCATTACTCTGAGCAGATTAAGGCTATCTCTTCCTATAAACCATGTGGGCAACATTTCTGGCCTTGTCCTATAGCAAAGGACATCTACAAAAATTTCAAGGTCTTTTATAAACCCTTTCTTTCTGGACATTTGTTCAGCTTATTCCATCACCTTCCTCTCCTCTCAACAAACCAAAAGTTCACCTTTGAAACATAACTGTGTGAGGCACTAACAGGACTCCCCTAGATCTCATCATTCAGGTAGCCCCACCTTACACAAGAACTGTGCCTTCCTTTCTTGTAAAATCCCTGAAAGCAACACTTTTGATCCTCCCCACTGTATTCAGATAAATACCTCTCCACTAGGGTCAGAAACAATCATTTTTAATTCCTGCAATCTCTCCTTATGTTCAAAATCCATTCAGAGCAAGAGCAAAACAACCTGAACTACTTATCAGATCCACGTGCTTAATTTAAATGTTTCTATAGCTTACCCCTTTGCCTATATTCCCTAGTTGATTTTCACAGACAAATGATAGGCTAGAACAATATAGTTTATATCAAATGTTATCCTAGCCTTAGAAACTGACAGATGAAAACATTTTGCTTATTGCCAATGAACTACTTTTGATCTATTATAATAAAAAACGATTTCTATGCTACCACTAAAACAGAATGTCATTTGAGGTTTATTAATCTTTTACATGCTATACAAATGTATTATTCATTGAAGTAATCTAGATCTGGACATATTCAGAACCATAATCACTTTATGTACCAAGCCACTGGACAGATCAAAGCAAAATCAGATTTTTAAAACATTCATTTAAAAATTCATATTTATATTGTGGAAAGGAAACCTTATATTTTAATGGTATTATATAGATATTATTTATTTCACCATATCCTTTTCTCTTGTTCCAATATGTAACATTTTTGTTTTACTCTTGGCAGACTTCACTCTCACTGTACAAAACAGACATTGTTTTAAAAAACCCATTTCTAATACGTGTCAGTAAATATGATCTTTCACTTTAGCTCAAGCAACTCCAGGGTATCAGTTTACACTTCCATTCTCACTTGGAAGTTTAAAATACTCTTTTTTTCAGCAGCTCTCAAAACTAGACTCCAAATAGATATGTACCAGTCACCAAGGTGCTTACCACACCTCAGAAGGACCTTCCAAGAACTCTTAAAACTTAACTTGTTACTGCCACTTGGCTTTAAGGACAGTATGGACAATGCACTTTAATTAGCCAAAACGTGGTTCCTTTTATTCGTACACGAGGCAAATTGAACATTCCAAAATCATGTGCAACTGAGAAACCCAAGTCCTTTAATGGTTTTCAACCAATTAACTAGGGCTGGCCAATTATTAGGTTAAACGAAAAACACTGTGGCACAACTTAACTCACTTCACCCTGGCTAATAATTAAAAAGGCTCTGCTGGTCCATCCCTTGCTCTACTGGCCTGCCAAAGTTTCAGGCAAAAGCTTCAACAATTCTAGATCTAACCTTTAAAATCATTTCTTTAATGTTGACATTCCAAGTTGTCCATAATGACCCTACCCTCCACTCTGCTCCTGCTGTTAAATATCTGTTAATAATCACAGACTACTCAATAGTTATTAACAGGTAAGCAGCAGACGAATAGAAAGAACAATGGCTGCACTGTGTACTGCATGCGCTACAGCCCTCTGACCTTCTCTCAAGAACTGCGCTCTCCGAAGCCCAAGGCACAGCCCTTGCCACCTCCATCCTTACTGAAATGCAAGATCAATACATTCAAGTTTAACTCTTTTCAGACCATACATAAGATAGCTAAGCTTTTTTAAAAACCTAAGAAAAAGAGATTATAGCTTAAAAATACACTTGGGTACAGTTTAACCTTTAAGTAACTGATCATTTCGCCATTCTTATCTTTCCTTCCTTCAAGTTTTTATAATATATATTTACAGTTGTATTTTATGTTAAACTGCATGAATAGCCAAGTATATGTTGGATGACTTAATTATGTAAAAGGAATCCACATTTACCAAACATTTTGTAGGCTTATATTTCCCACATTACATAAAACAAAGACCCATAAAAATGGAGATAATTGCACGAGAGTGCATCTTCAGAAAACATAGGTAATTTTATAAGCTGCACTGAAATTTACTGCTTCTTTCATGGTTTTTAACCTCTCCAACAAAATTCACGTGTTTATACAAATTCCAAACCAGTAACAAAGCCACCAGGTGCTTCTGTACTAGCAAAATGCAACAGAATGGCCTTTTAACTTCTACCTTTAATGAAAAAATAGATCTAAACTCACTCAAGCCAGTTTGATGTAATCAAGCATGTTTTATTTACTTACGTACTATGAAAGGATAAACTGGCCTGGGCACTTACCTGCACTAATTTCGGAATCTCCTTTGCCAGCTATAAAAATCAGTAAGGGCAAATGGAGAAATAAAGACGGGAAAGATAAATGAGTATCCGAAACTACAGTTACATAATATTTCAAAACATAAATTTTTAACTGATCCTCATCCTCTCCAAACAGAATCTGCTATGTTTATGGCTGCAATTAAGTATGACGCGTCCCAGCTATAACAGCCCCGGGTGCTGTAAACTGTGACGCGGGTTCTACCACAGCTAGGACTAGAGACTGTAATCCCTCGCGGCAAGTGATTATCACAGAGGAATATTTTTACCAAGTCTTATAACTTATCTTGGTTAGTTATAAAACTCTTATTTCAGGCCTCATTTTAACAGGATGTTTAAATAAGCAAATGCTTGGCCCTTCCGTACGCCATTGGACCTGAGGAGTGAGAGAACCGCACTCCTCAGCAGGAACACATAGAGTACATGGGAACTGCGGGATGTACCTTATTCAATTAAGATGCTAAATTTCTTCATTTTTCTCTCTTTAAAAATACATTATGTAAATTAGTACCCTAGGCCCTTGCCCTACGCAGAGGAAAGAAAGTGTCCTCAGTGGAAAATCTATCCAGTGCACACTTTTCATTTCTCATCTTGACCTCTGAGAAACAACCCACAGAATTAACCATGCCTCCGCCTGAGTTTCCATGCATTTCATGCACTCCTTTCTGGATTGCCTCCTAGCTCTCTGGCTGTTTCTCCTCCATCTCCTTTACAGGGTCTATTGCGACTTTCTTCTCTTTTTTTCTCACTCTATCTGTAACCTCTCAGGAATCTCACCCACATCTGAATTTGAACAAACATATATATGGTAATAGTTACACAGATACAGTTAGATAAGATTAGTTATCTGGATATAAATTAGTTAACTAGTGTGTGTGTGTGTGTGTGTGTGCGCGCGCGCGCACGCGCGCGCGCACCTCCTTTGGATATCTTAATGTTACCACAAACTCAACCTGTTAAAAAATTTCTCAACCTCTTCTTCTAAATCTTCCTGTACTGCTTGTTACAATTGGAGGCACCAAAATTCGCGCCATTATACAGTCTACAAATCTTCCTTTTCCCACCTTTTCCTCACTGCCCTGATCTAATCTATTACCAAGTACTGTCAACTTTACCTCCTTAATATCCCTTAATGATGTCACATATTCCCTTTCTCAGTACCACCAAAGCAAGTTCCCAGAGACTAGAACACTCTTTGAGGACTTCATTCCAAAGTGGCAAATATTCAAGTCACTGCTTGTGAATTCTAAAACTGCAGTTAAAATTTCTATCCGCATTTCATCCCAGTACAGCCCACAGACTGTCCTCAAAAACCTCATTAGTTTTGGAGCACCAAGGACATCAACTTCTTGAACCACAAAGCAAAATCCCAGTGTCTGAACTATAGTTACCCCAACAAAGCTTTTCTCCCTAAGACCTCCCCATCAGTCATCACATCTAGTTCTCCATAATTTAATCCATGCCTATATTCTATGCAGTTCCAAGGCTATATAAGGGTCAACCAGAAACAAAGACCACCTAAGCTGTGGCTCCCACAATAGCAAAACAACCAACTGATGCCATTATAAGTGAAGTCATATGTGTGCGTAATAAATCCCTGGAAGACACAGAAGCAACTGTGAACAGTGGTTACACTTCAATAAAAACTAGTGGGTAAAGGACTCTTTTCACTGTACATCCTTCAGCTCTGTTTTAATATTTTTGATATAAGTATGTTAAAAAGCCAGCTTTTGAAAATAAATCCTAAAATAAAATCAAGCCAGTAAAAGTTATGTCTGTTTATTGTAGTTACATCTGTCATTTGCTTGTATGTTCTACTTTTCAGTGGGCTGCCACAGCTGCTTCCTCAATCTTTGAACACCGAAAATGATTTTCACCGACAAATTGGGAGAAAGACCAGTATTCAGCATCTTAATGTTTGTAGAAAAGCCAGCAGAAAAAAATATATATTTTAAATAAACAATCCAGCATATATTTTAATAATCAATCCAGCATGTATGTTCTTCTCCAGTCACCATGGGTTAATTACTCAGTCCATAGCTAGCAATGCTTGCAGGCAGATAATTCACAATAAAAGAACAGAATTTAGATTTATCATCAGTGTTCAGAACTGAAGTGTGCCAAAGCATATTTCCAAAACAATGACTTAGCACAGGGACCACAAACACATCAAATATATTATGTACTGGAAAATAGATCATATATAACATTTGTGCCATAAAACTTGTTTCTATATCAAGACTCACTGTTTGACTTCTTAGATGGTTTATTCTTGGTAAGTTAATAAGAGATATGATCATTGATTGGTTGATTGACACATAAAAGACAGTAATAAGGATAAATGGAAAAATAAAATGATAGGAACGTAGGTGGATGGATGGATGGATGGATGGATAAAAAGACAGATAAATAGAATTAAGAGAAACAGGTAGATCAGTGACTCTCAAACCAGTTGTGGTAAAGGACCAGTGTTTCTTATTTTCAATCTGTCAAGACCAGTATGTGGTCCTACTGCAAGATGGTTTGGGCCCCATGTGAGTCACCATAAAAGTCTGACAGATCCAAACTACCCTGTTTCGTAAGACAATCCCACCAATCATGTGCTGAGGTGTCACAACAATGTCATTTTGCTATAAAAGTTTCTGACCACTCTCAACTTCTATATCTAGCTTGTCTCGAACCAGTTACATGGATACACTGGTGTCAGTCCATGAGGCCACACTTTGAGTAGCACTGAGCTATCATCAACTACTTCACACTGGTGTTCTGGAAAGAGGACCACAGGGCTAGGGGAGGGTGGAAGGGAAACTTCTCACAGTACATGCTTTGGTACCATTAGAATTTTTGTCATTTATGAGTGTTACATACTCGAAAAGTTTTTTCAATTTAAAGAAGTCCACTGAAAACATTAACGTGATTGATTCAGCATTGTGGCTTAGTGTGAGAAGGCTCTCCCTGGGCTTCACTGAGAGCTTAGGGAGGATGCCCCTGAGAGGGGGGCTACTAGATGCTCAGACTGGGCATCCTCACGGGACAGGGTCTAGGTGGGCCTTGGTGGGTTCACTGGGTTGCAGAGTCTGAATTTTGTCTATGCCCCAATGATCAGTCTCAAAAGAGCTGAGAAACTATTGAAAACCACAAGAGGGTGTTTTGGGAACAACTAGAGCCGCAAGCTATTCATTTACCAGCAGAAATGGCAGATTCAATAGGGGTGGGCCTGAGTCGAAGAGCAAGGACCACCCACTATTGTGAAACTGCACAGGCTGAACTGAATATATGACATATGGATGGACAGATGGATGGGTGGGTTCCTATAAAAGGTTCTGCCATTTCAGAGTCTTAAGTTAATGTAAAATGCTTAGTTCCCTAAACAACTTGAAAGATCTCGGCATAGGGGTCAAGGATGGGGTCTTATGCTGCATTCAGATGAAGGTAAGGTTGGCAATCTCAGAATTAGAGATGAGGAAGTTGACACTTACTAGCAAAATGGCAGTATGCCCATCCTAGCTGAGGGTCTAAAGCCTCAACAGGATGCACAGTCACTGTCCAACCAACACTTGTTTTCACCCAAGTCAGTCTAGGTTCTTCTTGGCCTCAAAAGCACACCTTTAGGACCTGGCCAGGTAGCTCTGATGGTTAGAGTGTCATCCCCAGTCAGGGCACATACAAGAACCAACCAATGAATGCATAGATAAGTGGGCCAACAAACTGATGGTTTCTCTTTCCCTCTTTCTCTCTCTCTCTTTCTGTCTGTCTGTCTATCTCTCTTCCCACCCCACTCTCTAAAATTCAATAAATTTTTTTTTTAAAAACACACCCTTAGCACATCTGCGTCTGCACTTCACTTCCTATTCCCTCTTTCCCAGGAGGACTCTTTGCCCACCTACTCACATTCTTCCCATTTTTCCAGATTCCATTTATGTCCAGCCACCTTTACAGAGATGTCTGTGGACACCCACCCACCCTTCATCTATCTTCCTCTCCACTGCATTTAATAGGTGGGGCTATAACTCTAAACCTTCAGTCCAAAGGGCATACACAGGCATGATGGAATTACATTCCCAAACATGGCAGATTCCTATGAGAAATGGCTAATGCAAATGGCTAAAAGAAAACAGGACAGGATTCCTTCCTTATCAAGCACCCACCTACATGCCAGGCACTGAGCTCAGGTTATAAAATGACAAGCAAGGCAAACATCATTCTTGCCTCCTGGAGTTTAGAGTAGTAAGAAAAGAGAAATAATTAAACAGTATTATGGCAGTAGTGCTTTGGCTGGGGAGACACAGAGGGTTCTGGGAACACATAACAGGCTCATCTAAACCAGCATGGGGCCCCAGTCAGGGAGAACCTCCTGCAGAAGCAGCATCTACACTGATGCCTGAAGGTGGCGTAGGAGTTAATCAGGCAAAAAACAGGGAAATAATGTTCCAGGCACAGGTAACAGCTTGTGCCAAGTTTCCAAAGCCAGAGGGAGCATAGCCAATGGGTGAAACCAAAAGACGCTCAGTACGGCTGCAAATTTCAGACCGGTAGCCAAAAGAGAAAGGACGGCCTTATTATGACACAGCTCACAAGAGCTCCAACACAAGGGGAGCAGCTGCTCCGGGCTCTGCCACCACACTGGTCAGAAGGCAGCTAGTTAGCCTGATTTGTCTGTGTTCTCCTTGTCTCCCTAGCTAGACTGTCAGATGCCTGAGGCTGGGAAACCTGGCACCCATCTCTCTCCTCATGGCACACTGCATGGTGCAAGTACACAAGAGGAGTTAAATAATTTTTCATTGTAAATCCTGTAACTACTAATGTCCTTTAAGCGCCACAAAGGGAAGGTCATGGGAGTTCGCAGCCCCTATCCTCCTCTCCAGAAGGAATGGTAACAGTAATAAACTTTCAACAGTGCTTACCTGCCAGGCACAGCGATAAGCACTGCATATATATCCCCTGATTTCATCTCACCTAACAGCACCAAAGAACTGAACATCATTTTGTCCTTTCCTATTTATCATCTGCTGTGCCTAGGTGGAAATAAAGCTAGAATTCTAGGAAAGAGAACACACAGATTAAGGATAAGCTGAAGGAAATCCATATGACCTGACATTTTCCATAAACTGACTTCTTATCCTGGGGTGACTTCTATGGATAATTCTTGGTTAAGATTTTAGCAATTACTCTGTCAGTACATTTCTAAAGAAAAAACCCAAAACAAGAAAAACAGTTCAGTTACATAAGCTCCAGCCTTCAGTTACTGAGCTTCAGCTAAGATGGCTCCAGGCTCCAAATCTACCTACAAAAATCTACCACTCCACTGATTCTTCTCTTTCCTTCTCTTGCAGCTTTTATAACCCCACTTTTGCCAATTTAAAAAGAAATGTATGCCCTGACCAGTGTGGATCAGTTGGTTGAGCACTGTCCCACAAAGCAAAAGGTCGCAGGTTCAATTCCTAGTCAGGGCACATGCCTGGGCTGCAAGTTCAGTCCTGCTCGAAATGCACATGAATGAGAGGCAACCAATAGATGTTTCTCTCTCACATCAATGTTTCTCTCCCTCTCTTTCTGCCTCCCTTTCCCTTGCTCCAAAAATAATTTTTTTTAAAAAAAGAAAAGAAATATATGTTTATTGTAGGATATTTGGAATAGACAGAAAGGCAGAAGGTAGACAAGAAAAATCATCCATAATCCCAGAAATGACTATTGCGCACATTTTGGTGTGTACTACTACTACTATTTTTCTTCTTCTTCTCCCTCTTCTTCTTCTTCTCCTTCTTCTTCTTCTCTCTCTTTCTCTGTCCCTCTCTCTCACACACACACACACGCACTCTTTTAAAAAGAAACCAGGATAATGATACTATCAAACTTTACTGTAATTGCTATTTTTCTCATGTTATATCCTACTTGTCTGATATTTAGGGCCATTTCTCACCTCTAAGCACTGGTAACTATGAAAACAAGAAATATAAATAAAAATATATATACCCAAAGCACACTGAAAAAAAAAACTATAACTTGACTCAAACATGAAACTCTCAACTATAAGAATAGTGAAGGTCACAAAAAGGTTTCATTCCTGAGTGGATGATAATAGATGATAGTTATAATGCAAATGTTCAAAAATCAGATAAGTTTGTGAAATATTGGCTTAAACAAAAATAAACTAGTTTTTGTAATAAGTGATTCTGTGGTCTTTAATGTATTAATATATTGTGAATTCTCTGGGAAGGATAGAGCATGCCACATATCCTAAACCTCCTGATGCAGATACCATTTGTTCACAAAGCATATGAATGAACTAGGGCTCCAAAGAACACACCCTGGAAAACACTGCTCTACTGGTATTTCAGTGCACTAAAACATTCACGGCCTCCCACAGACCAGCAGAAGGGCCATCCCTTCAGAATTTGCCCTTCGATAATAATTATTACAGTCCTCAGTCTTCCAAATCACCCTTTATTAAAAACAAAAAACTGTCCCCTGAATTGGCTGGTTCTTTTACTTCCATTGCCCTCTCCAGTGATTAAATATTTAACTGAAAGAGGAGGGGATGGGAGGGGATGAGATTTCAGGTTGTAACTCCTACAAGCTTTAACTCAGTTGGTCAACAAACAAAAATTGAGACTCGATGCCTCAAATCTCTACAGAAATTTATTTCCAATCAATCTCTGCAATTATAAAGGTAATGAGAAAATCCTGGCTCTTTTTCTCCTTGGAACTACTTTACAAATGTTATCGAATTGACCCTTTCCACAAGTCCTCAGCAGTGCACCCAAGCACCCAGTCCAGACGTCAACCAGGTCATTGTCCTCCCAGTCACATCTGTGTTCCCTGTAAAATGATATGGACTTCTTAATGGTGAAAATCTTGAGAATAAAATATAAATAGGCACTGTAGGTGTATGATCCATGTCTGGTTGGTTGGTTTGTTTCATCACCTGTCTCTCTCTCCCCAGCACCAAGAGCTCCAAATTTGATCACCCAGACTGAGTTCAGAAGCAAACTCTAATGCTCCATTCACCACTCCAGAGTTATCTGGTCACCAAGGACATCTAATTATAGGGCCTAATTATGGGCATGTAATTGGCATGAGGCAGCACAATGTAAGGGCAGGAGCATAGGTCTTAGAATCACAGTTCAATCTCTGCTACTCATCTATTATGTGACCCTAGGCCACTTAATCAACCCATTGGGCCTCAGTTTCCTCAACAGTAAAATGAGTTAATAATACATGCCTGTTCACTACCATAGGGTCACTATGAGGGTTAAAAAAAAAGAATATATGTGAAAGCACCTAGGGTTATGAAAAAAGTTTTTATACACACATGTCAGGAGTGTGCTCCATGGCTGATTCTGGTGATGTCTCTCTGAGACGCACGGATTCAGCTCCCTGCCGTGTCTGGTATAGAGTCGGTCATCAACAAATGTCAATTACCTCCCCTCTTCAAGTCTCCCATTTCTCCATCCCATCCTCCCTCCATCCCACACAAAATCAGCCCACCTGTAGCTACAAGCCAGACTCTAAAAAATAAAAAGTAGACCCACCTCAGAAGGGGTTGGGTATTCTCTGTCCAGGTGCTAAAGCAAAAGGGCACCGAGATGGACATTCCTATTTAGGTTCCTTAACAGGAAAAGTGACTCTCAGTCCTTATTTTAAATTTTAAAAACTGGCTTTCAATCCCAGATCCCAGTCATTCAGGGCCCTAACTACAACTGAGAGTCAAAATCAGCTTTTTACTGCCAAGGTTTCTGCATCTGATTTTGGCCAGGTAGACGGGGTACGTGTGTGGGGAGAGAGGGAGTAGGAGGCAGGAATAAACTTGTACTGAAAGTCTACTATGTGCCAGACACTTCAAATATGTTATCTCATCTAATCTTTCAAAATACCACAAAATAGTTATTACTATCCTTATTTTACAAAGAAACTAAAGCAGCGGGCAATATTTTTTTGAATGACAAACAGGTCTTCATGAAAAAAGAACTATATTATGTATTATCACCCAAAGATAAAAAGAAAACACTCAAGTCAATTCTTTAAGCAAATCATTTTAAAACAACTTTTAAAATATTTTCAAAGTGGAAAGGACTTGAAAAACGTACATACCACAAACATTTCTTAAGAAGTTACTCGAGCATGTACTTCAGCAAAATGAAGGCATAAACCAAAAAAGAGGATGACACGGAAAAAGGAAAACAGCACTTTTAGCTATAGAAAGGAGTAAAAAGAAGTTCCAGGATGACAACTCTGTTGTAGGGCTAAAGTCTAGCGTGGCACAGAAAGATGAAGGAACTGGGCATAAAATGGAAAGTCTATCAAGTCTTCTTAGGGAAAGAAGATTTGATAAAACTGATGGGAGTAAGAGCCTTGAAAAATTTTGAGATATTAATAAAGACAAGTAACATATAAACATATAAAAAGGCAATTAGAAATACCAGGAAGAAATGTTTAAGAAAGTCAAGGTACAAGGATGAAGGAACTGAAAGGTGACCCAAATGTAAACAACTATAAGAGTAAAAAGAATCTGTTTGACTTTGGTGCTATATATATCATCTTTTGAGTGGCCCAGGAGTCCTGACACCAGACCCAATGTGCAAGTCTAAATGAATTATATTTCTAGAATTGCAATAATGTAACTGTTGTCTATGGATTTTGAACTTCAGAATAATTTACAGTCCTGGTTGGTGTGGTTCAATGGATTGAGCACCAGCCTGCAAGCCAAAATGTCACCAGTTCAATTTCCTGTAGAGGCAGGCACATGCCTGGGTTGCAGGCCAGGTCCCCAGTTGGGGGGTGTGCAAAAGGCAATAGATCCATGTATCTCTCATGCATCAATATTTCTCTCCCTCCTTCTCCTTCCCCTCCCAACTCTCTAAAAATAGATAACTAAAATCTTTTTTAAAAAGAATAATTTATAAATAAAAAGGTCAATTTTGGGGCAAAGCACAAAACTTTCATCGGTAATGGGTTCAGGGCTTTGGAATGTTAGAGTGTTGATGATGAAAATTAAATTATATAACTGGTAGCTACCCAAACCTCCTTGACTTACAAAATGGAGAGTCAAGCAATACTGTCAACAGTTGACCCAAAAAATAACAAAGGTGACCTAACAGACAAACTAGAAACAATATAAATATTAAATTTGAAAGGGGAAGAAAAAAAACTTAAGGAGCTACATTCTCACTTTCATACCAGGAGTTAAAGTTGATAAGACAAAAAATAGTGGTAAACGCATATTAAAGTTAAGAAGGTAGCAATCTAAGAATTAAATACAGAAACAGTTAAAAAAATTAAAAGGTCCTCTTTGTGAGGTTTAAGGAGGTGAAGGAAACCATTGTTTTTCAACAAAAGTCCTTCTGTTCTATTGGATTTGTTTGTTACCAAGTGCATAAATCACTTTGACAAAAATAATTTTCTACCACACACTTCAAAAAAGGAAAAACACGAAAATTATTACTAAAAATTGGGAGTGGCAGGCAACTATTATAATTGGAAGTGTATTTAAGAGTGAGGATAAAATATTTTTTTCTAATAGAATGCTATTCAAATAAAAATTTTCTGCCATGGAAAGTTCTATCGAAGCCAGAGAATTTATAATTCTCTATTTTCTGGTTTATGTGCAATAAACATGTATTCCATTTATAACCAGAAATGTTTTAAGATTTTGATGTGATCAATGTTCAAAGTCAGTGTGCCAGGTGCTAAGAGCCCAATATCTACAAACACACACCCAGCCTGATTTTTTATCTTTTAGAGGACAGCAGGAACAGTGCAGTCATTTTCAGAGGACCTGTGTTTTTAACATTCGATCCTCTGAAGGAATGCCTGAAGAGCACAGGATGAACACTCAGGAAAGGTGCCCTTCAAGAGGTACCAAAAAGCGATTGCATCATATACCTAGGTACAGCCTTCCCTGAGAAAACGACAAAAAGCTCGTTAAGGCCTCTTAGATATCCAGGTTTTATTTTCCATTAAGCTCATTGTTCAGCTGGTGAAGTGACATGGGGGATAAAGGTGAGAATGGGGAAAACCGAAAACTGCTCTGTAAGCTGAGGGCAACAGATTAGAGGTTGTCCATCCGGGGTGTACCATTAAATAACCACATGACTTTCCCAAAATTAAGTCATCATCATTCCCTGTCCTCAGTTTTCTAGAAGAAAAAAAAAATAGCTGTTGTCGATTCTAAAATACTTTGATTTCTGATTTATAAAACCTTCGACTCTTGACCTAGGATTCTACTTCTAGCCCCATTTCACAGATGATGGAGCAAGGTACTGAGAAGATTTTATGAGTATTAAATCAAGGTTAGTTGCCATCATTTTTCAAACTTAATCCACCAAAATACACTGCCTTTTGAGGTTGTGCAACAAAGGGTGACATATAACGTTTGCCTTATTCCAACTTTAAACAAAGTTCCAATAGAAACTCAGAGAACTCTTGGCAGATTGCTAATCTTGAAAGACAGTAGTCATGATGACTTATTTTCTTTAATTCCCTTAGCTACTTGGCCAAAAAATTTCCAGGGATAGCATCAGATCAGGCTAGCTTACTCCCTACCTGTTTTTTCAGCCATTGTTTTCACTGACCATCCAGTGAAATGAAGATGCACTTTACTTTGGGTTGGGAAGTGGTTGCAGTTGGGGAGATAGGCAGACGAATCAGAGTAAATTTCTCTCTAAACCCAGGGCGAACTTATGCTGTTACCCTAGTTTCACGAACATAGTTCTGAGCTACTCCAATCATTCAAAACATGTATAAAAGGGAATATTTTTTGTTTTGCTTTTATTCGAGGGTCTTTTTTTTACCTAGCTTTCCTCAGATAATGGACAAGCCCAGATCTTACATCTTATATAGTTGTCTGTGCATATTCATAATCACAGTTTAAAAATCATTTGGGTCCAAAAAAGATCCCCCCAGATTATCATATATTATTGTTCCTTTTTCTATTTTATTTCTTTCTAAGTCCATTCCTATAAAAGTTGCAATAAAATATTCAAAAATGCACTTACTTATTAATACAAGATGCTAGCTATTTGGCTATTTGGGACCTTTATGTACTCTAGAAACTAATGTCATCCTTCAGAACAACATCACATTTAGAAAAATGTCATGTTACTACATCACATACTTGAATTTCACCAGTCATTTAAAAATCAAAGAACTGAGTGCATGTCCACACTGTCACCCAATAACAGAAAGAAGACCAGTGGTGTAATAAAATAGCCACCAAGTCTGTTTCAGGACAAGTGCTTCTCAGCATTGCACCAACCCCAGAAACAAAATTAAAAACTCCTCCTTGCGCAAGGTGTCTACAGTTTTGGGATGAGGAAGGAATAACTGGTCACCAGTACAAGTCAAAGAGTTGGTTATAATAAACCTCATCCATTACTGCATATTAGTTATCAGGGCCCTTGGAGAACAATCAAAGTATCAAATATTCATGCCGGAGAAAGGATTGAGCCCTAACTGGTGTGGTTCAGTGGATTTAGCGCTGGCCTGAGAACCGAAAGTTTGCCAGCTCGATTCCCAGTCAGGGCACATGCCTGGGTTGTTGGCCAGGTCCCCAGTTGGGGGTGTGCCAGAGGCAGCCTATCAGTGGTTCTTTCCCTCTTTGTCTCCCTCCCTTCCCCTCTCTCTAAAAATAAATAAATTATATATTTTTTTTTTAAAGGATTGATTATATTTTTTAAACAGCACATAATGTCTTAACATAATGTTCAAACTAAGACTGCTTCATCAAAGAAACATGGACTTTAAATAAATAAACTCCAAAGGCAAGTTCTTGGGAGAGGAGTTTCCCTCAGTGGCGGTGAGTGGAAGCCAGGGAAGGCACTCCTGAGCCAAGTGGTCCAGCTGGCACAGCTTCCGTCTAGGCCATGGCAGCCTAACCCTCCATGACCTTACTGGTTACCTTTTAAGCTCTAGCTGGGTTTCTCCTCTGGAATATAATTCTCTCAGGGTACCACAGTTGAAACAATCTTCTTCATATCTGTGAACATATTTTCCTATACAGTCTAACACAAATCTAATGTAACATTCATTACACCAGAAAGCCTGATCAACCGTGAAGGGAAGAAGAATGACAAAGCAGGCTCCTGATTTGATGGTATTTTAAGTTACCAAGTAAGAAATAATGACATAATAAAACTCCTGACCCAATTTCCACACAATTCATTTGTCCAGCCCACAACCACTTCACCACGCAGTTGTTAATTACATCACTGTGCTGTGTGGTCGTTACATCACCAAGTTGGGAGTGGTGAGGCCTACCAGGCAGTGTTCACTTTTCCAGCTTGCTTTTCCCCATAATAGAGAGACTGCAGACCACCTACACTACCAAAGGTCCCTCTTCTCCCCCAGGCCTCCGAACTTTTCTCACTTTTATCTTGGTGTCATATCCCAGTGGACCAAGCTCTCAGGTATCTGACTTAGAACGGGCAGGGAAGGGTGTAAGGGTTGGTGCTCAGATAAGGGTTTGTGTCCTGAATCTGTATCAGTACACCAGACTCATGACAAAGTCACCTATGTGTCTCATGAGGATCGCCCGTCCCCCAAAACTACTTTTATTTCTCCTACCTCTAAGAGTTTCTATGTCTCGAATCTCTTGCAACGAACGTCCTGGAAGAACGTCACCAGACTCTCTGCTTCGGGTTCCTACCTTAAAATTTCAATATCCAGGACCCACTCCTTACTTCCAGTTTCCCAGATCTCTGGGAAAGATAAGTGGAAGGACACACCATCACACACTCACGAGCGAGAAAGCGAGCGCGTAGGCCTGAGCATCGTGACTCTGTATGTCACCCCCCACCACCTTTACCTTGGCCCCCACCCCCCACCCCCGGGCTGACTTACTTGAGGAAGTACCTCTGGCCAGTGGCCGTGAAGGTCATCTCCCAGCCCGGGGGCAGCGGCAGCTCGTCGGTCACATCGTAGGACTGCTGGCGGAGGTGCGCGTGCTGCTGCGCTGGGCTGCCCGCAGCGCCCGCGCCCGTGCCCAGCTGCAGGGACGCGGGCGACGAGTGCGAGCGAACGTGCTGCGCGCCACCGGCCAGCCGGGGCCCCGGGTGGCCGCCGGAGGAGTCGGTGCTCGACTGGCGCGAGTGGGAGCCGGAGTCAGGCTCCTTGAAGAACGATTCTGGCAGGATCTTCTTCCGCCACGAACTGGGCTTGGGGTTCATGACCGAGTTGAAGAGGGCTTCGAGGTCTGTGTCTAGGTCCTGCGTGACGTGGATCACTTGCTGCCCGGGCGGCGGGAGCGGAGGGGGCGCCGAGGCCGGATTCATCTTCTGCAAGCAAAAAGGTCAGATCAGCCTTTTATTTAAAATCAGAGAAGGGGGTACGGGGAGAAAATGGAAAGAAAAGAGACAGATAAGGTGTCCACCTCGGGATCCCAGATTTTCGGTCGTAAGACCAGCCGGATGGGGGAGGGGTCCCTCCGGTCCTCCAGAATTATGCAACTTTCTTGGAGCAAAGAAGTTACCAAGAGGAGCAGGAAAAGCGGGGGGCGGGGGGAAGGTAACTGCACTTGGGACGTTGCTGAACTGTTGATGACAAAGAACAGGTCGCAACTCTCCAGGGCAGGCAGCCCCCCCAAAGTAGCCTCAACCCAAGCCAACTCCGCATCTCGACCCCGGAAGCCCAAGGGGCCGGGCGCCCTGGAGTGAGTGGTGCGCGGGCGCGCTCCAGTGGGCACTACCTGGGCGCGCAGTGAAGCCGAGTCTGGGCGTGCGGCGGCTGCCGTCGGGCCTGGGTCACTCGGGTGCGTCCCGAGGTTGCAGGACTGAGGCCGGAGCCCGGCTGGCAAATCCCGACCCGCCTCGGTGCCTGGCAGTCGAGAGGCTTCGGCTCTCACATCCCCAAAACTGGCCTCAGGCGTTCGGGCTCTCGGAGGAGACGAAGGAGAAGCAGACAGCGCGGCAGCCGCGGCTCCTGAACTGTCCCATAAACAAAGTTTGGAGCAAGCTCCCACTCCCAGGAAAGAGGCGGGCCGAACGTTGAGCTGTTGAATTATGCATGACCTCCAAGCCCTGAGCCTGCCTGCCCCCGCTCGTCCCTCCCCTTCCTCCTCCTTCTCCTCCTCCCCCACCCCGGCTCCAGAAAACCTTGGGCGTGATGGGTACTTTGCAGGCTAAGAGGAGACGGGTGTCCCCCACCCACTCCTCCTGGTCGTGCGGACCTCTCCCGCGGAGCCCTGGATCTGCATTCCTTTGAGTTTACCACGGACTTGGGGCGGGATCAAAGGGAAAGTGACCCGAGCCTGTTTAATCAAGGATTTGTGGACCGAAACCAAGGCCGGAGGCGGCGAGGGCACGCGGGTGAGGGGCCCAGACCGAGGAAAGGCCAGTCCTGGGCGCCGCGCCCTCCCTTCGTGCTGGTGCCAAGGCCGGGAGCGCCCAGAGCTCCACACTGATCCGCGGTTCTGCCGGAGGGCGGGCCAGGGTGCGCCCCTGCGAGGGGAGACACCAAGGCCAGCCTTTCCAAGGGAGGCTGCTTAAGCACTTGTGACCATATTTGGTCTGGCGAGGAGGCATCTGGCTGTTTGGCTTTCAATTGTCTGCTCGAGCGCGGACCGTGCCCAGATAGTGCCTCTGTTGTTAGAGATGCGGCTTCACCAACGGGTGCCTTGTAAACAAACAGCCTTCAAACCATTCATCAATCCTTAGTTTCCTCTCTGGGGTGAATTAGGTCACTAGGGATTGAGAAGAAATTTAGACAAAGCTGGGTGCTGGAAAGGGAGAGCAATTGTGGGCCCCTCCCCCGCCACATCCGCGCGGGTAGTGGGAGGATTGGAATGTCCCTGACGCCCTCCAGAGAGCCTGGAACCGGGATGGAACCCAAGCAGGTGGCTGGGAGTAAAGGGTGCGCCAGTGACCCGGAAAAAGCCACTCACCACCACCACCCCCCTCCTCCGCCACGGACTGAATTTGGGCGAGGTGTGGAGACCCTCTGCCCCTTGATCTAGCCTGGCAAGACAGCTGCGGTAAGTAGTAGGTGGCCTTGCCCTCCCGAGCAGCTCAATTCCTTCCCTCCTGTCCCTTCTCCATTGGGGAAAAGGGAAAGTGGCTATGAGGTAAGATACGCTTCAAAAAAACCCTACCCCACCCCATTTGATTTATATAGAAGTTTATGAAGTAAGTCAAAAAACGCGTATACGTAGTGCTTTGAATAGCACCCAGCTGTTCATACCTGTTTGCTAAATAAAATAGAATTGTATTAAGTGCAAGTATTGTCAAGCATTGTGCCTCAACATTTTTACAATGGTGAAATAAACTCAAAATTATAATCTGGAGTTGCCTTGAAGAAGAAAAGTTTACAGGAAAGACAAGGCCACCCTATAGTTTTGCCCTGGAAAATGTAGGAGTGTTTGGGGCCGCTCCTCCATGGCTACTGCCCATCATTGCCCAGAATAGAGCAGAGCCCACCAAAGTGAACCACCTTCCCCTATTATCTGTCCTGTGGGTGTACTCTGATTCCAGACTTTCCATAGAGTGGTACAGATCAGGTTTGCCTTAGAGAAAAACAACCACGTGGAACACCTTCAAAGATAAACAGAGCATGGCTCCTTTCAGAAGATTGGAATTTGGGGTTTCCCCATGCAGCAAGTCCTCTACCCACATAGGATCCGCATAGGGAGAGGGGAAGCCACCAAAAGTGGCTCCATAAGCAGTGGCATCTTTGCAAAAGCTATCTTCAGAAGCCACCACCGATTGGACAATAGGGATATTAGCTATGAAACTAGAGGAAATGACTGGGACCCTATGGCCTCTCATTCAGAAGCTGCAAGGCCGATCTGATGATTAAACGATGGAAACCTGAGGCCAGCCCTGCTCCAGGAGTGTCCTCATCCAAGAAGGAAGGTCCTACTTTGTGAAGAGTACCTGGCCGCTAAAAAAAGAAAAAGAAAATGCTGTGGGAGCCATGAAGCTAATCCTGTCATGAGAATCAGGGTTGGGATGGGATGGGCGAGGGTATTTCTTCATTCCTTAATAAGCCCCAAGAAATAGATAGTGAAGGACAGAAGATCAGATACCTGAAACAGAAACTGAACAGCAGAATAACTCAGAGTCTATAAGACGTTCCCAAACAGTCTGTAAGATGTAATAGTGGATCTCTAAAGAGATTTGCTTGAGTCCTTCGTCCTTCAAACAGTAACTTCAGGTAAAATAACATTTACATGCACCTTGTATGTATCAGGTACTGCCCATATGAAGCAGCATGGTATAACAGATACATGTATAATCTCTACAGCAAAATACCTAAGCTCTTTATTCCTGGGTTTCCTTCTTTGAAAATTTGGGACAGTAACAGTACCCATCTCACAGGATTCTAGATCTAAACACTAGACAGGCATAACTCGGGGATATTGCAGATTCAGTTCCAGACCACCATAATAAAGCAAGACTAATCTTTTTGTTGGTGCGGGGTCTTGCCTTCAATTTGTTTTTTAAAAAACACAACATTTGTTAAGTGCAATAAAGCTAAGCACAATAAAGCAAAGCTCAATAAAAAGGAGATATGCCTGTACAAATTTTATCAGTTGGCCCATAATTTAAAATATAAGATTTCAAGTGCCCAACTCTACTCTCTACATTGGGCAAGTAACTTAGTTCCCTGAAGTCACAGATGATTTATTTAAAAATTGGAGAAAATGTTCTAGTCTGTGACATCGCTGCCCTTCAATGGACCACCCTCCTGTTAGTTACACCTTCATGTAGTCCCTTCCACTTAAATCTGGGCTGGCCCAGTGACTTGCCTTAACCAGGAAAATGAAGCAAAGCTCTGCCAGTTTCCTACGCCAACCCCTGAGGTGTGGAAGTTTCTGCTTTTGTACTTTTGAGAGACTTCAGCCACTCTAGCTAAGAAGTCCAGTTAAGCCGCTGGAGAAAGCACTAGGAGTAAGAAAGGCCCTGAGATCTGTGGAGAGAGGGCAAAGTCCAGCCACCCAGAAGCTGAGCTGCACCCAGCACTCAGCCAGCCCACCAGCTGACTGCAGTCACCTCAGGGACAACATCAAGACCTGTGAAAGAACCATAAAGCCTAGCCTAGCCCGGACTGTAGAACTGTGGGCAAGTAAAATGGACACTGTTTTAAGCCACCAAATTTTGGAATTTTTTAAAATACAAAATGGGCATTCTAAGGATTAAATAAGAATATGCAAATAAAGTTTTTAACACAAATTTTGTCGAATACTTAAGCACTCAATAAATAATGGCTGTGATTTAAGTCACACGGAAGCCCCGAAGAATACCGCATTTTGCCATGTATAATGAGCACTTTTTTGCCCAAATTTTTTAGGGAAAATAAGGATGCACATCACACATGGGTAGTACTAATTCCATATCTATATAAATATTTTTAATTCTTTTATTTATGCTTAGGCCTTAAAAGTGTAACTCTAGAAAGCAATAACGATATCTGTGTGCAAAATATTTCCCTGAAACACGATAATTGCTTTTGTTGAACTATTTAAATTGAATTAAATAATTAAAATGAAAGATTTTTTTTCCAGAAAGTTTGGGCCCAAAACATGGGTGTGCGTTATACATGGCAAAATACAGGGTATATAACATATTATGTATCCCCATTTTACAGACATGGAAACTAGCCCAATGAGTTTTAAAGTATTTTGCCCAAGTACATACAATGAATTGGTGGGGCACGGGGGGGGGGCGGGGGGGGGGAGCATGGCAGGGAAACAGCTGGGATTCAACCCAGAGTTTGTAATCCTAGATCAGATTGCTTTTTCTACTCTCCCATCCTGTGTGAGCCACAAGTTGCTCCCTTGCATTGTCATTTTAAATCAGTATGGTATCTACTGCCTGCCTACCTCAGAGAAACTCCACAATTTATATAAGGTAATCAATTGAGAGAACACTCCTGCCGGTATGTAAATCTTTGTCTCCACTTGCGAAGCCTTTCCACTGGAATTTCACACCTGCTTCCAAATTTTCCCCTCAACACACTTCCTACTGAAAGCCTCCCTGAGTCGCCCATTCTTCCTCATCCAACCAGTGGCAAGCACTGTCATTCTTTCTTCTGGTGTCCCTCAAATCCATCCTTGCTTTCCCCCCTCCCACAACGGGACCTTATCTCAAAATGCTTGCAGTGGCCTCCTAACTGGTTTCTCTGCCTAGCTTCCTGATTTCATGATGTCATCTCCTGGCTCACAAGCTTTTAGCAACTGCCCATGAAAATAAAGGTCAAAGCTATCAATCTAACACCCAAAGTCTCCCAACACTCTAAGAGGCTCTACTCCAAGCATATTGGGCCTGTTCCTTAACACCACTGTCTTTGTATGACCCCTGCTCATAACTCCACTTCATATCCATTGTCAGCCTCATCAGTCTCTCCTTTTCCCTTAATTCAAGTTGGTCTTGTCATTTTCACTTCCTTGACACATAATTGTATATAACACCTCGGTATCCCTTGCCACCTCCCCTGTATTGGAAATAGATGTGGGGCTACAAAACATCTTACATTTCCTTGTGGAATTGCTCCTCTGGAGGCCACGACTCCCTGTTAAGGGCAGAATGATCCTTACATGACTTTGACCATTCTTCTTTCAGCACGCATTGGTATGCTCATCACAATTCGTAAGGTACCTCCCCACTATTCAAAACAATGTTGGCACTGTGTGTTGACTCAACTCCTGAACGATGCTGCAAGCTCTTTGAGAACAATTTTAAGAGGACTTTCTGTTTTCTTTTGTTTGTTTGTTTGTTTTTTGTTTTTTCATGCCTAACAAAGTGTCCTCAACACAGGAGTGTCCAGTATATGTGGTCACCTAACCCAGTGTCTGTTGTCCCAACTACATCGTCTGCCATTTTTGCCTCAGGAAAGCCACAAGCTGCTTTTCTCAACCCTACCTACCCCTTTGAATTGCTGACTTGGTCTGAGTGATTGCAGCTAAGGTGGGTGGTCAGAGACACTTGGTGGGGTGGGTAAGTCGTTAGAGGACTCTGGCCCAGGAGTCCTTGGGCAGAACCTGCCTGGACTTGCTGAACCAGTATAGAGAAAATTCCCAGAGTAGGGTCACCATTAGCAACTGAAGAGAAGCAAAACAGACAAGGATCTTGAATAGATAAGAGTTTGAATAATAAAGAGTCCAGAAAACTGTTGAATAAGATCAATCTTTATTTCAATGGGAGGATAAGAGTTAACCAGTTTCTTGACAAATCAAACAGGACATGTGCATTCCTAATTTACCACATCCCTAGGTGTCTAGCAGTGTGCAGCATATAGTAAAATTACAAATATTTAAATCAAAACAAATTGGTGTTGCCACCCATTTTTGCATTTACTCTTCCCAGGTGCATGTCTCATTGTCACACTTTGCTTTTGTGGTCCTAATAATGCATGGCTCACATGATTATAGGGAAAATAATTGTAATAAGGATGTTGATGATGATGTATGGACTGCCTTCTGCCTAATGTTATCTATTGTTTCAGCAATGCAGTTGGACCAGAGGAAAAAGAAATTTCTGAGACTAGTCTTTACTGAGGGACTTCTGCAAGTTGTTTATCCTTTAGTATTTTCACAGTATTTTTTTAACTGGGAAAAATATTTTTAAAATGGAAAAAATTAACTAAGAAATATTTTCTTAGAAAAACAAAATAGACTTTGAAAATGTATAACAACATAAAGTATGGTTCCGAGGTTAACCGTCAAGCTGTATTGTGAAGTTGCCTATTGCAGCATAATTATAGCAGAGAAATTAGAAAATAGTAGGGAAACTCTATTAGTAGAGAAAACATTTAACAAGAGATTGGCTAAGAATATCTGACAGCATAATGTGTCCAATGAAGTTTCTGGTAGATTTTTGAGAGTATTTATGAAGACAATGTACCAATGTGAAAAGGATCTTGTTTATAATTTTTGATGAAAAAAATCCAGAAACAAATATCTATGAACACCATAATTACAACTTTGTTCAAAAACATGAAGAAAATGAATGAAAAATAAGATGCTAGAATAATACCAAAAAATAAAATACCTATGTAAAAATAAAAAGATAAATGTTTCTTCCCATGTAATCTGTGTAAATCTAACAGAGAAATTGAATGATCACTCTCAGTAGCCTAAACCATAATAATATCATTAATATTATTTTGGGTATGTTGAGAGAACACTTAGCAGTGTTTTGGGGGTTATTTCAACGTGCTTAGTATTATCCATACATTCAAGAAATATGTATATATATATAGTGTCCACTGTTTGCAAGACCAGATGTGGTCTTTCAAGCTGAGCTTAGAAGAGTTTGCAACTGGATAGGACATTCATTGGTTGACTATGTCATTCAGCTCCTCCCTCTACCCAAATAAGTTCCAGATCTGGTTACACCAGCTGTTCAAGCCACTGCTCTTCCCCTGTCTTATTTGTCATGTTGACAGGAACCAGGCATATACAAACTCTACTATTATCTCTCTGTCTGGGCATTATTCAGACTCAAGTGAGGCCACTTTTCGTGCTTGGTGAAGAAATGTCAATTCATGATTCAGAGCCAAAGAGTGGAAAAGAGGACGAGCCAAACCGAGGCAGAGTGGAGGGAGCCCAGAATCAAATTCTGGTCCACGACAGAGCTGACCCTATAAACATGAGGTCAACTCTCACATGCTTTAAAAATAAAAAAATTTTCCTTTAAAAATACATATTTACAGATAATCTTAGACTAGAGGGCGAATTTATTCTCATGTATCTGCCACATAATAAATTCTATTTTGATTATACAACTATAGACCTATCCACCTAGCCATAATAATTAAAAGTTGTTAGTATTTCAATAATCACAGTAACATTAAATAATATTTATGTAATATTTTACGGACCACCAAACAATTTCACATGCACTATCACACATGAATCTCACAGTTGCTCTCTGAGAAATGGCAGACAAGCCTTACCAGGACTCCCGTGAAGTGAATTAGAGTCTTAATTGCTCTGTGAGCATGAAAGGAAGGAAGGAAGGAAGGAAGGAAGGAAGGAAGGAAGGAAGGAAGGAAGGAAGGAAGGAAGGAAGGAAGGAAGAAAAAAGAAAAAAGAAGGCAGAGGACATTTTAAAGTTATTTCTCCTCCACTGACTTACCGCATTATTTCACAAATGCTTTATAATCTAATGGCCATTCAATGCACAGAGGCTCCTAAAATTTTAATTGAAGTGTAGTTTTCTCATCCCTCTCATTAAATAAATGAACACTCAAATGTGTTGGAGGTACTTAAAATACAATCAAACCCTGATTAATGAAGTACTCGTATGTATTTAAAAACCTTTCTGTGATGTGAATCATCACTAGTCATAAATATGGAACAAGCGGTCCCTATTTTTTTAAATTTATTTTTAGAGAGAGGGGAAGGAAGGGCAAAAGAGAGGGAGAGAAACATCAGTCAGTTGCCTCATTCACACCCACAACCGAGGACCTAGTCCACAACCCAGGCATGTGCCCTGACCGGGACTCAAACCAGCAACCTTTCAGATTGCCAGATGACACCCAACCCACTGAGCCATACCAGTCACAGCTATTTTTTAAAGGGTTATATTCTGAAAGCTATTTTGTAAGTTGGTCATTTGGAACTTAGAACAAGTTTTGTTTGTTTGTTTGTTTTAATACAGAACCTTTTTATTTTAATTATTTATTGATTTTTAGAGAGAGAGAGAAACATTGACTTTTTGTTCCACTTATTTATGTATTTATTGGTTGATTCTTGTATGGGCCCTGACAAGGGATCAAACCCATAACTTTGGCATATTGGGACAACACTCCAAACAACTGAACTGCTTGGCCAGGGCGATTGTGTTTTGTTATGAAAAAATATATTACAAATGATGGCTAGGCAACTCAGCCTAGCAATCTAACTAGAGGCTCCAGCAGAACCCCAAATTCTTGGGAACCCCAAAACCTCAGTTGGTCTGCCCTGATCTTCAGGTGGAGTCTGTTAGAGGACTTGTGTGGGGAAAGAGAGCGCAGAAATCAGACAGATTTCTCCCACAAAAACAGCAAAGTTCTGTCAAATCAAAGTGTTTCTTGTGAGTCCAGGACTACATGGCAAATTTAGATTTTCTGCACCATGCATTCTCAAGGAGTAGGATAAAAAGTAGTTAAGACTCCCCTTTGCTGCAGGTAAAAAGTTATGTTTACTTAATCAAAAGGGAGTTATCTAGTTATAGATAGTGCATGGAAACCAATGAAGTCCGCACACACACACACCTCACACATCTCTCTCTCCCTCTCTCTCTTTCTCTCCTCTCCTTTGCTTCTCTCTGTGTATTTACTTCATTCTTTATGGACCATCCAGCTTATTCTGCTCTTCAATCCTTGTGGCAAATGGACATCTCACAATTTCACATATTACATGTAGTTCCTCTTAGAAGAGATATGGATTTGACCCTAATGTCTAAATTCCCAGGGAAAAGTCTTTGATTGGTTTAATTTGAATTGGGTGTCCTTCTTTGCACCAATCTCCTTTAATGGTGGAGGAGATGGTAGATCAGGGTCAAAAATAAGTACAATGAGCGTGACCCCAAAGACAGGGCAGGAAACTCCCAGAAAGGAGGGCTGAGACAAAGAACCCCAGAGATGGAAAAGCTGCCCATATTCACATACTTGGTATTTCTTAGCTCAAACACAGGTCTTCAGCCATATGCCTTTTAGAAATGAATCACCAACAAAATACTTGGAGGAATCACATGATGCTCTTGACAGCCAAACAACTTTAGAACTCCATGGGAACTAACCTAGTGGCTATACATGGTAATTCTACTGACTCATCATCTCCCATTTTGGGGGCAAATATTTCAGGCAAGAGACATTTTATAATTCACACTGCATATTTCCTCCCACCTGCCATCATTTTGTGTTTCACAGAAAGGAAGATGATTTGAAGATATTTGAAAAGAAGACTTTAAACATCTTGATAAAATGCCAAAGAAAAACGGAATGAGAAGATTCCTGAGGTTTACCCACCACCTTCCTAAAAAACTCTGGAACTATTATCCATGAAAGAGTCAATCAAAGCTCTTCCTCATATTGTTTGCACAGCCAGAAGTCCAATGCTAGAGATGGTAATAATTCAGTCTGGCTAGTTTGTGTTGCATCTATAAAAATAAACCTGTTTCATGGTTTTCAAGGAAAAAGGCCTCTAGAGTTTTAGTTGTCCATTTCTCTTGTAATTGCTCAAAGACAGCCTTATCCAGTTAGGTATGGCAACTCGGACCTTTCAATGAGAAAGGACAAAGTCACTTGTCTGATGTTGACTTAAATATATCTAAATGAGAGATCTATCTCTTCTAACTGCTCTGGGGATAGGTATATTGAGGTGTACCAAAGTTAATGCTTCATTACTTCATATTACAATCCTAGGTTGTAAGTTAGAAGTCATGGTTCCCATTCTTAGAATAAAAGTAATCACCAATAGAGGGAACCCTTTTAATGACTTCCCTGACAACTCTGGAGCAATAGGAATATTGATTCCTCCACATAAGCTCTCTCTGACACTTAGTTCACCAAAATGTCACATGGGTTTCAAAACTTTTGCATTAGTGTTTAAACACCCCACAAAGTGACTGCCAAGAAATAAGTCTCAGTCTGTTTAGCTTAAAGACAGAAAAAATCTGGTGGTAAATTTCATCCTTGCTAATGAATCCTCCCTTTGGCTTTCTGGGCAGCTTGGCCACATGAGTTTGGAGGCCAAACTTTACAGCCCCCAAAGCAAGCTGTTGGTATGGGAGGGACCCAGCCCATTTTACCTAAAATCACCAAAGACCTTTGTACAGAGTCCAAATTTTTACCTTTAGTCAGTCTTTTCTATTTCACCACTGCTGGGGGTGGTGTGTTTTTTGGGAGAGACGGTAAGAACCCCACATATAGGTGTTTTCCTACCCAGTCTTATTTATTTGCCAGGGAACCTCTGTAGCCACAAAACCCCATAAGGAAAGTCCCAACCAAATTTATTCCTGTGCCAATCTCATTAATTCACAGTTTGGGGCAGTAGTGCATAGTCAGCCTGGGAACAAGAGCACTCTTACTTTTGATTGTCACAAATTCATCTGGACTCAAAAGGACCTCACTTGAATCAGAAATTTCTATTTTCTGGAAATGTCATTTCACTTGAATTTACAGTTCTATGGCTTAAAGAAGACAATAGAGTCCCTACTACTAGAGTCTAATAGGAAGAGAAAAGGTGGGAACCATAAAAGTAATCCAGGAAAACTTTGAAGGTGACCTTGCCCTTCTGTAAAGTATATCTCTGTTTCCCTGGTATAAGTTGTAGAAGACACCTACACACCTTGTAACTCCTCTGGTGTTAAATTACAGTAAATTACCCAGCAAAGATACCTGTTTAGTAAATGTTTCTGTTCAACCTTCAATATTCAAACTATATATCAAGAAAAAAAACAATTTGAGAAAACAAGCGATTACTTGGAACAGAACTAGCAAGCATGGTTTGTGGGTCAGTTCAGATCCACCAGAAAGCAAAGCTAAGGTGGAATTAGATGAGCAAGAGATGTATTGAAGGAAGTAAGATTTTTTTTTCCTCCAATAAAGGAGATAAGAAAGAAGCATAGGCCAGGAGAGCCTTCAGATTGCAATGTACCAGTGCACGTATGACACCTGAGAAAAGAGGAAAGATGGAAGGAGGATTGGGTAGGATGAGACTCAGACCGCAGCACAGCTCTGAGAAAGCCCTCGTCAGGCTAATGGGGAGTTCCAAGTAGTACTTGACCAACAGAAGTGTCCCGGGCGGGCAGGAATGGCTCAGCCGTAGCACTCTGCTATGCTCAACCATTGCCAGACTAAGGAGAGCATGGTCTTCAGCATGAGCAGCATGGTCAGTTTCACAAGGGCAGTGACACTTTCCCCCTCATTACAGTAGATTCCCTGTCAGAGGGAGCCGTAAGCACTGAGCCAGCGAGGGCTTCACCAGTCTACAGACTGAAACACATAGACTGACTTCTCTATCCACACTCAGGGTACAGTTATTTCAGGTTTCCCATGGGCCTCTCCTCCTGAAAGGAAACTTAGAAGAGGGAAGTTGGCAAGGCAAACCCCAGCGCCTGTTGCTGAGTTGGTCTTCAGGTCATAGCAATATTTATCTTCTCTCTCTTCCGCTGTCCACTCTAAAGTCTCCACATCCTATGCTATCACCTATGCAGGTGTTGATGGTTTCTTTACCTGGTAGTACAATTCAAACCTTCACTTCTAAAGGGCCCAAGTCCTTGGAATCATACTCTTCTCAGGTCGAGACTGCTGCATACATCCACCCGTGGTGATAATTGGGAAGGAGAATGCCCAGAGGTACCAAGTGGATCACCTGCTTGTGCCCATTTGTTCCTGCCCACTCCCCTTGTGCAGTAACAGCCTTAGCTCCTCCTGCTGCTCAGGGTCATCGGCCCCACGCAGAACGATAGTTTTTCTTAACTGCCGGTCCCTGGACACAGGAGTCTAAAATGCCTAGGTGGCATTAATAGACTACAGTTCAATGATTCCCTTGTTATGTTCCCTAGCAAGAATGTACTTCCTCTGGGGACCTGGACCTCTAACCCTACACAGCCCAAAGATGCAAAGATGAAAATTATAAAGTTCCCCAGTAGGTCACTGGAAGTGATGTTAAATGACCCCCCTCTTTCTTTCACCCCTTTGTTTCTGGGTCCACGCATTCTTGGACTCATGTACTGTTCCTATGATGTGACACAACATTATATAAAGATCTCTGATTTGGAGTATACACCGCACCCTAAATGATGGCACCTCACCCCTGCAGAGTATGGCCTACAAGCTAATGTTCCTGCTATGCCTGCTCTCTATCAGCTTTGCTACTGTGGCATGTAATAATATAATCAGTGAGTCTGAATATACTACGATCGTTTCTACGCCTCCTGGCTGAGAAGTGGATCCCCTGATCGGATGCTATATTATATGGTATTTCATGCCTGTGGATCAAGCATTCCATAAGTTTCCAGATAGCTGCGCTGTCGGAGACTCTGTGGGTAGGAAAGGTAAACCCATACCCACCATAGTTATGTATTTCTTTGCAGACAAACTAGATGGAAGGGACCCGCTGTGATCAGCTTGCTAACTGGCTGGTTGGACTCTTCTAGGGATACTTCCCTATAGCAGGCTCAGTATTCATTGTTGGTGTACTGGGTACTTAACACCATCAGGAACTGGATCAGCTTTGGCTAGTGGGAGTCCATACTGTTGGGCTCATGCATGGCCTCTGTCTCCAGCACCTTTCATTTGACTATTATGTCGATTCCGCAGTGGCTGATGGCAAAAATTGGCTAACATCAACTGGTCAAGTCTAATTTGTCTACTTGATTGTTTAGTGCCTCTTCAATGGTGAATACTTTGGGGTAAGCATTAATATATGATATAAAATCATGCCCACTCCAATTTATCTATCTACGTGCTTCTGCTTCTGATCGCTTTGTCTCCTATCTTCCAGTCCTTTCTCCTTCACGGTCACTGCACAAAAAAGCGTATATATTCACACCTCAAGCACTTACCTCTCCTTTCGCACAAAGGGAATGACCTTTTAATTCTTGAAGCTCCACCCACTGGAAAATTTCTGAGCTACTGCCTATTTTGGCCTTGTAAACACATGTTGACTCAACTGATCCATAAACCAAGCTTGGGCTTCCCCCTCTCCTTCAGGAACCCTACAGGGAATGAAGGAGTCCAGCACATCCATGGTGCCTGACACAGGGGTCTGGGATGCCTGTGCATGAAGTTTACTCATGCCCTCTGGTCCTGCAGAGGCTCAGTCCCAGCTATATCATTTCCATTTTATGATGGACTGCTCTTGGGCCTGTCTAACTTTATGACTTGGTGCCCCGGGGCCAAGTGCTCCATCTCCACTATGCCCTCCTAATATACCAGGAGCTGTTTCTCCAAAGATGTATAACTCTGCTGTAGATGGCACGCCTCCCTCTAGAAGCCCTCAAGCCTGTTTTGTGATTATCCCACTGGGGTTTGCTATAAATCCCACACTGTACCTTTTCCCATCTCCTATACTATGAGCTCTTCCAGGTAGTATGGTCAAGTAAGAGAAATATTTGCACCATAACGCGTACTTGCTATAGATTACTTTCTTGCTCTAGGCCTCACTCAAAGCTAGCAGCCTTCCATGTCACCTGTATTTGTGCTACAGTGACATTCCTACTTATGGAATATGCTGTCTTCAGTACACAAAGAGGCCCACCAGGCATGGTTGTTCCCTCTTTGTAGTAGAAGATGCAAAACACAGCACTTTGTATTTCACTGTGGAGAGGTTGTCCCAGAATAACCCTGACAACTGAACCCTTGTAAACTTCACTGAAGTGGCAGATTCCTGAATCTTCACAAGGTTTGTCTCCCACCTTCTGCTGTGCATGTCTCCTACCAAGGCTTCCAGCATACTAGTCACATCTTGCTCCTTCTGTCTGATCAGCACGGTGTCATTGATATAATGGATCAGTGTGATGTTCTCTGGCATGTTCAGATAGTCCATGTCTGAACTATATGTAACAGAGGGTAGGATAGTAAACATATCTCTGGGGCAAAGCTACAAATAAATGTTGTCCCTTCCACATGAACAGAGACTGTTTCTGACCCTCTTTTCTTGGAATAGAAAACAACTAATTTGCTAAATCAACCATCGCATAGCACATCCCTGAGGCCTTATTAATTGCTCTAACAAGGAGAACAGGGCTGGCATAGTGCTCAAATCACGGCTGCTCCTTGCTTGAGCTCCCGGTAGTCTGTAGTCATTTTCTGTGGTTCAGATTAAAAAAATTAAACAGAGATATGAAAAAGATGCCCCACTCCCCTGTACCCTCCAGATACTTAAAGGCAGTACTAATCTCTACCACCCCCAACTTCCAACCTCTCCACCAGAACACAGCATTGGTTTTGATTTACTATCTTTCTGGAGCAGGCAGTTTGACAGGGGACCACTACAGAGGCTTCTACTTTGCCTTCCCCATTGTGATAGCTTTAACCCCTCAGGCCAAGGAGCCAAGGTGTGGGTCAGTCCAACGGCCAAGTAAGTCAGTCCTAATAATATATAGACTGAAGGAATGACCTCCAGGTGGATCTGCTGACCCAGGCAATTCACTGTAAGTCAGACTTTAGCCAGAGTTCCATTAATTTATCTGGTCCCCATATCTCCAACTCAGCCTCTTTATTCTAAAGCTGCAAGCAAGGAGGGTACAAGTTTGACCATTGTGGCAGAAATCATGCTCTCCACATGCAAGAAGCCTGATTGTAGAATAAAGACAATGGGAGACAAGTAGACCATAAGGACAGAACAAAAGGTAAATCTCCAAAGATATTGTTTGAAATCCTGGATTTAACTATTCCTGAAGCTCGTAACTGTACAGTTACAAGACCAATAAATTCTTATTATTGTATGAATTGATTTGATTTCTTTTTTTTTAAGATTTTATTTATTTATGTTTAGAGAGGGGGAGGAAAAAAGAGAGGATGAGAAACATCAATGTGTGGTTGCCTCTCATGCACCCTCTACTGGAGACCTGGCCCGCAACCTAGGCATGCACCCTAGACTGGGAATTGAAATGGTGACCCTTTGGTTCACAGGCCAGCACTTAATCCACTGAGCCACAGCAGCCAGGGCAATTTGAGTTCATTTCTGTTACTTGAAACTGAATGGGTGACTAATACTTAGAACTGAAAAAATAAATCAATTTCTCTTTTATCCCCTTTTCTTGAACCTAGAAAAAAAAGCCATAAAGTTACCTGTTTTCTATATTTTGAGTCCACATGGGTCCTTTTGTTCTTCTGTGACACAAACTGATTCCAGTGAGGCCCTGCATATTCAAGGAAGTTCTCTTCCAAAAAAATCCATAAACATAAGGCCACACAGGCACTTTCAGCCCCCCTAATGTTATTATCCTTTTATTCTACTCCCCCACTATCTAAAACTCCATGCCTAAGTAATCAGAGGAGAAGGATCATGGAAGATGTCTATTCCCCAAGTGGCAATTCTATTTCTGGCTGTGTTTTTTTTTTTCTTTTTTTCCAACAAGTTTATGTCTTTCACCATTTGTTCTGTTTGACATTTCAGTGATAGATCCTTTTCTCTCTAGTGCCCATACTTCATATTTACTGAGCCTCCTACCTGAGCTAAAATGGGTCCAAGAAGAGGGTAGAGTCTAATGAATCAAGGTCTTGGCCTGTATCTAGAGACCAAGCTCGGGAAATGGCTGGGAAGCATCCCTACAGCAACCCATGGTAAGAGAAACCAAAAATAATTATCTGAGGGCTCAGCTACCTTTCAAAGCCAGAGCAACTTAGCCCTACCTGTCTAGACCCATCCCCTAAGGAGTCTCTCCAGATGGAAAGTGACCTTAATAACACTAATCAGTGTACTGTCATCTCGATATCATTTCTCGAGCCTCGTGGGAAGGCCTGGATGTTGAGGAAAATGAAGCCCCACTTCATGGCCTTCTCCTCACCATGCTGAGAGTATTTCGGGCTGAGCAGCAGACCCAGGCACGGAAGCTATGGAATCCTTACCGTTCCAGGGTTACCATTGTAAAGCATTATTACATTAGAAGTACTTAAGAGGCCAATTACATTAAAATATCAGGTACCTGCTGCAAAAGAAGCCACCTCTAGCTTGGTGGTGTAAAACAATAAGAGTAATTTGTTATTATAATCTCTCACGGTCCTGGGAGTTGACTGAGCTCAGCTATGCAGTTGTCTCTCAAGATAAATCATGTAGTTGATGTCAGATGGTGACTGGGTCAGAGTCATCTCAAAGGCTGTTTCATTCACAAGTCTGGTGACTGATTCTGGCTCTTTTCAGAGGCCTTAGCTGAGACCCATGGCCAGAACCCCTATAAGTAGTCTCCATGTGGCCTGGGTTTCTTCATGCTGTGGTAGCTGGGTTCTAAGAGAAGTGTCCTGAGGCAGCCAGGCAAATGCTGTAGCACCATTTATAGTCTAGCCTCTCAAATCACACAGAGTCACTTCCACTACATTCTGTTGGCAGAAAAGTCACAAAAGCACACCCAGGGTTAATGGGAGCGATATAAATCTACCTCTTGATCAGACAGGAACAAGGTCACATGGTAAGATGAGCATGTGGGATGAGAAATATTGTTATAATCATCTTTGGAAAATATTTACCACAGTGAGTTTCTTTCCATAATGTTAAATAGATGTTGACTGAATGAATACAAGATATCTTTATTATTTGAATATTAATTATCAAGAGTACCACTAAGACACTGTGATACAGAAAAGCAAAAGTCACCATGTAATGAAAATGTTCTGTAATATGCAGAACACTGAGAGTGTTTCTGTTGGATACTGCAATATACACACAATGCAAAATTAAAATGTAAATCTTGCAAAAGATAAAAGATTCCATTAAGTGAAATTTCATTAGAGAATATTTGGAATCTCATATAACTCTTAGGGCAGTTAACAAATGAAGAAGAAAAAGTAAGCAATTATGATCAATCAAGTATTAGTGGAATTACTTGAAATCTAAAGGTTAAGAAAAGCATTAGGGAAAATTGTTCAAACACTTTGAGCATTTCTGCATGTTAAGTGAAGGGTACTCTGTGTGTTCATTTTTGTTGGAAAAATTATGTGCTCTCCCAAAAAATAAGAAAACCAATAACTTGATTTAGTCATTGTACTTTTCAAGGACTAGCCCATAGTTTCTATGACAACTTAAATTTTATTACATATAAGATAAAGTTGTTTTTATAACTTTTCATTTTTATTTTCAGATATAATCCAAGTCACATTTCTTCCTATGAGATTTTTATCTCTTTTGCATGATTTACTTCAGTGGATTTTTTTCTACTTTTGTTAAAGGCCCTCCTACAATTTCCACAAGCTTTCATTCTTCTCTGGAGAGTTAAATATGGGCCAATGAATTAAAATGACTTCAGTGATAGCGTTTTCACAACTTTCTTAGAAAGCCTGTCGTATCAAGTAACAATAAATCTGAGATCTTTCCAAGAGCATTGGTTTTGGCCTTAGATGTTAGGACAATATGTATCTCTAGTTATCTGCCAGATACTCTCATCCAACCTTTATTGAGCACCTGCTTTGTGCAAGGCAGTGTGCTAAGTACTATGGGTATCATAAAGGTGAACAATGATACAAACATCAATACATGCATTTTCATTCAAGGTCAGTGTGAAGTTTATACCACCATCTCTACCGCCACCAGCTGCAACCACATAGACCTAACAGTATAAAACATTTACTATGCAAACTGGATTTTTAAAAAAGATTTTATTATTTATTTATTTATTATTTATTTTATGTATTAAAGAGAGGGGGTAAGGGAGGGAGAGAGGGAGAGAAACATCACTGTGTGGTTGCTTCTTGAGCGCCCCCTACTGGAGACCTGTCCCACAACCCAGGCATGTGCCCTGACTGGGAATTGAACTGGTAACCCTATGCTTCGCAGTCTGGTGCTCAATCCACTGAGCCACACCAGCCAGGGCAAAACTGGATTTAAATAAGGAACTTTACCCTAAGATCATTAGGGAAACATTAATGTGTACTTGGTGTGCACCGCCTGAGACAATCTCGTAAGTCAGAACAAGCACAATACGGAAACCGACACAGACAGTTAAACGAGCAGTTTGGGGCCATATGTTAAATCCTATCTTTCCTAAGCCAAGGACACGTAACAGTAAATAGTTTGCACTACTTCTCCCCAATCAGAGGGTATATAGCTTAAAGCACCCTACTCAGGGAGATAGCAGAAATCCAATTAGTGCCATTTGCAAACCACACCCAAGGTCGCGTGAAGTTAAGAGAATGAATCTCTTTTTGGCATATCTGCATAAAACTGCTGAATATTCTATTGAGATCCTCCCCTAAGACTTCTCCTAAATATCCAGCCTTTAAAACCTCTCAAAACGAAGGTCCTATCACATTCTCTCCCTCCCAGGAGCCCACACTGATTTTTCCCTACCCCTTTCCCCGCTTTTCCCCCATAGACACACATCTCCTAAACCCTAAGGGACCCCAGGAGGCTTGCAACCGGGGAGCAATGGTCAGCAGCAGCAGCTCGTCCCAAGCTAACCTCCTGGTTCTGTCCCCAAGGCACCCTTTATTCTGACTTCTTAATGAGCCAAAGCAGCCCAGCCTAGGCTCGTTTCCCCATGTAGTTCCTCTCCTGTTGCTTCTTCTGTCCTAGGCTCTTTCTTATTTCACTGTCCCCAGCTTTTTTTTTAAGATTTTTAAAAAAGATTCTATTTATTTTTTGAGAGGGGAAGGGAGGGAGGAAGAGAAGAAGAGAAACATCAATGTGTGGTTGCCTCTCATGTCCCTCCCACTAGGGACCTGGCCCCCAACCCAGGCATGTGCCCCAGACTGGGAATCAAACCAGTGACCCTTTCGATCGCAGACTGGCACTCAATCCACTGAGCCACACCAGCCAGAGTCACTGTCCCAGCTTTAATAAATGTCTTCAAAAAGCCACCTGGACTCGTGTTGTCAAATTTTTGCTACACAAAGTCAAGAAACCACACACTACCAACCGGCCCTAGGCAGGCACACTACGGGTCAGATCTCCTTTCTGGTAACATCACCTATTACTAAATGATACAAACCAATATGCTAAAATTTTCAGAGTGGTTTTCCAGCATTTTGACATGTAAAAAGGGAATTTTAAATGTGAAGGAATCATAGAAATAATTTGTTCTAACTCCCTCATTTTCAAGATGAGGAAGATAAAGTTCAGAGGGGTAGAGTGACTTGTCCAGGGTCACACTGAATAGACAAGGAGAGATCTCAATAAGAACTCAATCTTCTTGACTTACTCACTGCCCAGGATCTTCCTCACCCCTACAGCAGGAATCCCTGCTCTAGGAAGAGGCATAAGGACTATCCTTCCAATGTGAAAAAAAAAAAGGAATCACATCTCTAAGGCAAATAGAAATGCTCTGACGAAAAGGAGAAAGTGAATTATTTTTTTCCACAAGTCCTTTGTTAGCTCAGGGTGTGGCCTGTTATGTAAATGAGGAGCCATGCAAAAGAATAGGATCAGGAGTTTCCTGGGGATTAAACATGATAATGCTGTATGCCCTGGAAGGAAAATGATACTTTTCACTTGTATAATACCTTTCATCAATCCAACAATAATAAATAAGACTTTGTACTTTCAGCCAAATATTGCAAAATACTTAAAAATATTTAACTCAGAATCCTCAGAACAACTGATAAAGGAAAACTTGAGAAAGGAATAAAGAAAGCACCTCTCATTTTCATGATTCAGTGGGGAATCTAAGGTCAGAAGAAATGAGTCTACGAGTAGCTGAGACACCACTGGCAGGACTCCTGACATGCAAAGACATTCCTGTGTTGGAACACTGCCTAAGGTGATCTAGACACAGGATTTCAAACAGGGCAGAGGTGGACTAGAAAAGCCCTGCTCCTTCTTCCAGCCCAGAGAATCTGTGAAGCTTTCAAAAGAGATTTGGTTCTGGGTCTATAAAGGCTCTTTGAAGTCTCTTCAGAAATTGGCTTATCCCCTAGAAGATTTATTTTATTTTTTTATTTTAAAAAATTTATTTATTTTTATTTTCAGAGAGAGGGCATGGGAGGGAGAAAGAGAGGGAGAGAAGCACTGATGTGCAAGAGAAACATCAATTGGTTGCCTCTCCTACACACCCAGACTGGAGACTGAGCCGGAAACCAAAGCATGTGCCCTGACTGGGAATCAAACCAGCGGCCTTTTGCTTTGTGGGACAACACCCAATCAACTGAGCCACACTGGCCAGGGACCCTAAAAGAGTTTTAAAACCATGTATCCCTTCTCAAAATTTTAGTAGACATCTAAAATATTTCATATCTTTAAATAACTGCAAAGGTTGTAATTTCCAGTATATTATTAATAAGGATATTTTAAAATAAACTATTACAATATTCCTTTTAAAGATTTTATTTATTTTTAGAGAGAGGGGAAGGGAGGGAGAAAGAGAGGGAGAAAAACATCAATGTGCAAGAGATACATTGGTCAGTTGCCTACCACATGGCCCCAGCCAGTACTCAATTCACTGAGCCACACCAGCCAGGGCTACAATACTCGACCCAGGGAGCTGGGGTGGAGAGGATGCAGTGTGGCAGTGGAGGGCAGCAGCATCCAGTAGCAGAACAAGTGGTCCTACATTCATGCGTGGCATTTAAAAGCTGGGAGGGACACCTGTGGAGTGAGCCATCCCAACCCCAAGCCAGACAACGCAGCCCAGGGTTTCAGCACTGGGAAAATAAAGCTTCATAATTTCTGGCTGTAAAAACCAGTGTGGGGGGGCGGAGCATAAGAAACTACTAGTCCCTCAGGAGAATCCATTTAAAGGACCCACATGATCCTAGAACGTACAGAAACACAACCACTCTGGAATTCGATATGACAGTAGCAGCTAGAAGGGCACCAGCCACATATGGGAAGTGGGGGAAATGACTGGAAACAGGGCAAGAGCCAAACAAGCAACATTGTTCTCTCTCCATCCCCTTGCCCACATACAGTGCCACAAATTGGTGAAGCGATTTGCTACCCTACCCTGGCAAATTCCTAAGGCTCCATCCCTTACAATATAACTACTGTACCAACATGGGGAGTCAAAGCAGTCCTACATAATACACAGAAACAAACACAGGGAGGCTACCAAATTGAGGAGACAAAGAAATATGGCCCAAATGAAAGAACAGATCAAAACTTCAGAAAAAGAACTAAGTGAAATGGATATAGTCAACCTATCAGATGCTGAGTTCAAAACACTGGTGATAAGGATGCTTAGAGGGCTCACTGAGTACAGCAAACACATAAGGGAAGAAAAGAAGCCTGGTTGCACTAAGTGAAATAGAGAAAAATCCACAGGGAACTAAGGGTGAAGGAAAGGAAGCTGGCGTTCAAGTCAATGGGATGCCAGAAGAAGAGGAAGAGCAAGAAATTGAAAACTTATTTGAAAAAAATAATGAGAGAAAACTTCCCTAATTTGACAAAGGAAATAGACATACAAGTCCAGGAAGCACAGAGAGTCACAAACAAGTCAGACCCAAAGACAACCATACCAAGACACATCATAATTAGAATGCCAAAGATTAAAGATAAAGAGAGAATCTTAAAAGCAGAAAAGAGAAAAGAAGAGTTACCTGCAAAGGACTTCCCATATGACTATCAGCTGATTTCTCAAAAGAAACCTTATAGGCAAGAAGGGACTGGCAAGAAGTATTCAAAGTCATGAAAAGCAAGGACCTACAACCACGATTACTCTATCCGGCAGGGCTATCATTTAGAACTGAAGGGCTGGTAAAGTGCTTCGCAGACAAGGTAAAGGTAAAGTAGTTCATCATCACCAAGCCCTTATTATATGAAATGTTAAAGGGACATATCTAAGAAAAAGATAAAAACTATGAACAGTAAAATGACAACAAACTCACAACTATCAACAACTGAATCTAAAACAAAAACAAAAACAAACTAAGCAAATAACTAGAACAGGAACAAAATCACAGAAACGGAGATCACATGGACCCAGTTTTGGTCAATGAGATGTGAGGAGAAGTCTGCAAAGGGACCTCGAGGAAAGATTTCTTCATTCTTAGTAGACGCGCCGAGGAGACGCCCTCTGCTTTATCTGCACATTGGGTCGTCTGACCGCGATGCCTAGATCTCTGCCATCACCTTGTAACCACAGGGCAGCTGACCTGAAGGTGGGTAAACAGAAAGACAGGAACAACTAGGCTCCTTAATCATGTTGTTCAGCCACCAGCATCCCTATTGGAGCTCGTATCATCAGGACAGCAACGACACTGAAGAGAGAAGTGAGGAAGGCCAGAGGAAAGGCAGGATTTGGAGGCAGGTGATGAAGCTCTCAGTGTTATAAATGTCAATTGTGAAGAATAGTGGTGTTGTTATGTGGAAATTACCAGCACCTAATTAGAGGCATGAAAATAAATCTCAGGGCTGATAGCTGAAACCCAAAATGTCAATATAAAAGCTATTCACAGAAACTGTTATCTGCAAGGGGGAGAGGTAAGGAGGAGCATGGGCCCTGTCCTAATGGCCCACAGCTAACTCTTCTAGGGGAATTTAACATCAAAGGAAAAAAATTAAATGACCAGCTTGCTTAAAGGAAACCAAGAGAGAATACCTCTGCTGACCTGTTCTTAAATAAGTTCTATTTATAGTCCAAGGCATGAATTCTCTTTCCCAAATTTAATGAGTGTTTCTAGACAATTTAAGGATTTCAGCATCTCTCGTTTTAAGGGGGACTCCTAATCATCTTTCATCAACCCGGCAATATGAAAATTCAGTCTCGTTCTTATTAAACAAGAGCATAATTTTTATGTGTTTATTTTTTATCTTCATCCAAGGACATGTTTATTGATTTTAGAGAGAGGGAAAAGGAGAGGGAAAGAAATATCAATGTGAGAAACATCCACCGGTTGCCTCTGTACGCATCCTGACTGTGGACTGAACCGGCAACCTGAGGCTGGGAACTGAACTGGCAACCTTTTGCTTTGCGGGACAACACCCATGCAGCTGAGCCACACCAGTCAGAACTAAATAATGAGATTCTTTGGTTTTTTGCAAAAAGAAGAAATAAGAAAAAAAATCATTAGAGTAGATGGCCTTTGTGATGATGATAACCTCAGCTTTAGTATGTCAGGTTTTGTGCTGAGTGTTTATATATATTGTTTCCAGTCCTCTCAGTAACCTGCTAGGCACATATTATTAGCCCAGATTTACAGATGAGGAAAATACAGGATTAGCCAGAGTAAGTAACTTGCCCAGGGCCACAGCTGGGATTCTAAACCAGGTGTGCCTTTTTCCAAGGCACATACTCTTTGCCACACACCATTGACTTTTTGAAGGGAGAAAATATAAAGCCAGAAAACCAATGGGCTTTGCAATGTGCATACTTTTCAACAGAGAAAGTCTACAAAAACAGGGAAGTAGCGACCTGAAAGATGGTGTTAAACCCTGAAGTCTCTCTTATTGACTCCAAATTTCAAAGTCAACTGGATGATTTTGAGACCCAAGTGTAGTGGGAACCATCCCAAGGCAACCAGGCACTCCACTTCAGGAGCCACTTCATATTTGTTAAAAATGTCTTTCTCCCCCAAATACCATTGGTGAAAAAGACCACTGTAGATGCAAACGGCCAAAGAACTAAAGAAGTTGGTGGTCACAGAGTTCTGTCATTGGTCCCCTTGTCTTCTCACTACACAGTGTCTTGGTCAAACTCATCCATTGCCATGGCTTTTACTACATTTCATATGCTGACAAGTCCCAAATATTTATCTACAGAGCTCTTTCCAGATACCACGGAACATCTCCTCACGATGTTCCTACAGGCATCAAACATGATGTGTCCAAAATAGAGCCCATCATCTCACACTCACCCCAAACCTGCTTTTCACCCAACATTGTCTCTCCCAGGAAGTGCCATCACAGCCAACTGGTTGTTGACACCTGACTTTTGTACATCATTCTTATAGTTTCCATCCCTCGTTCTTCCACAGCTCCAGTGCACCTCTACTTTCTAAATGTCTTTCTAGTTCAGTGTCTTCTAACCTTCATCATGGCACACAAATTATACCTGAGAAATTTGGAGTTGCTTTGTGAAAAAAACTATTTTTAGTTTTGCTTTTCAGAAATTAAACTATAGGTTTATAGCTAACTCATGGAAACTAAGGGCAATAATGCATTTAGGCCTTGGTAGCCCTCTGGATCCAGATCTGAAGTGCTGAAGGGACTAAAACCCCTCTCTGTCTGTCATCTATCTTTCTTTCTGCTTCATTTTTCTCTTGAAGACCAGCTTTTTCGGTTTTCCTATTCACTTAGCAGAAGATAATCACACCCAATGAATGAACTGGAAGTCTTTTAATACCAGTTCCAAGGTCCCAGATGAAATGGCTCAATGACACAACTTGAATGAAGCGGTCCTTCTTTATCCAATTGACTTTTTCAGTTTTATTGAAGTATAATTCACAAATAAAGTTACAATATATTTAAAGTATACAACATAATGACTATATATACATTTTGAAAGGGTTTTCACTGAGTTAATTAAACAGCCATCATCTCACATATTTACTCTTTTTTATTAGAAGAGGTTGAACACATTTAACTTCTTCTCTTTTAGAAAATTTAAATTAAACAAAACATTCATTTAGGTTTATGGACATATTTCCCACTTTCTTTTCTTTTTGTTCCTTATTCCTACAAATCTCTGACCTTCCTACTAGGATAATTTTCCTTCTGCCCATACTTCATTCATTAATATTTCTTTCAGTGAGGTATTGCCAGTGGAAAACTCTCTCAGTCTGCTGATATAAAGATATCTTCCTTGTACTTTAATTCTCAAAAGATATTGTTACTGGGTATAGAACTATAATTTGCAGTATATTTTTCTCTTGACCTTCATTGTTGCTATTGCTAAGTGAACTGTAATCTAACTATTATGCCTTGGAAAGTTATCTGTCTTATTTTTTTATAGCTACTTGAAATTTTTTCTTTTTGTCATTGCAGTCTGCAATATCATAGCGACTCATATATGTATTTCTCTCTATTTCTCTTACTTGAGATCCTTACTTTGAGATCCTTGAGATCCTTGGTCTCTTGAATGTTTTAATTGTGTTTTTTATTGTTTCTGGAAAATTTGCCACCTTCAAACACTGGCTCTGATTCACTTTCTCTCAAAGAAAAATCCAAAACCTATTTTAGATTTTTCTCTTTAATATAATAGAGATAGATATCAATATAGATATACACATATATCTATATATCTTACTGTCTATTCTGTTCACTCATTCTTTCATCAGCTATGTCTAATCCACAATTATACAAATCTACTGAGATTTATTTTAATTATTATAACGTTTCATTTTATTGTAATATTTCATTTTTAAATTTCTTTTTTGAAAATAAGTTGTACCTCTTTTTGTGGTTTCTCTGCCCAGTTTTTCAAGTTTATTGTGTTAAGCATAAATGTTTTTTTTCTTTCTTTAAAAAATGTTTTATTTATTTATTTTTAGAGTGAGGGGAAGGGAGGGAGAGAGGGAGAGAAACATCCTGTGGTTGCCCTAGAGGGAACCTGGCCTGCAACCCAGGCATATGCCCTGACTGGGAATCAACCAGCAACACTTTGGTTTGCAGGCCAGCACTCAATCCACTGGGCAACACCAGCCAGGTAAGCATAATAGTTTTATAGTCTATGCCTGATGATTCTGAGATCTAAAGTCTAAATTAGTTGTTTCTAATTACCTTTTCTGGAAAGTTGTTCCTGATTATCTAGCTTGCCGTTGCTGGACACAACAGATAACTTTTAAAAACATGTTTTAGCCCTGACTGGCATAGCTCAGTGGGTTTGACGTCATCTCACAAAGCAAAAGGTCACCGGTTTGATTCCTGGTCAGGGCACATGTCTGGGTTGTGGGCCTAGTCCCTGTTTGGGGCGTGTGTGAGAGGCAACTGATTCATGTTTCTCTCCCTCTCTTTCTCCCTCCCTTTCCCCCTCTCTAAAAGTAAATAAAATAAAATAAAATAAAAATCTTTATAAAATCAAATCAGATTTTACATGCAATTTCTGACCATGGTTTTGTTACAACGATTTCTTCAAATTTTTGGTATCTGCTATTTAGGAAAACCAAAACTTTTTTCTTGGGCATTCAATATTTTACAGCAATTGATGTTAAAATTTAAAAACCTAAAATCATTAGCAAATGTAATTGTGAATTTTTTAAAATTTTTACCTCTTTTTTTACTTTTAGAGAGAGGGGAAGAGCGGGAGAAAAAGAGTGAGAGAAGCATCAATGGGAGAGAAACATTGATCAGTTGCCTCTCGTATGTACCCAGACTGGGGACCAAATCTGCAACCTAGGCATGTGTCCTGACTGGGAATCAGACCGGCGACCTTTTGCTATGCAGAACAATGCCCAACCCACTGAGCCACAGTGGTCAGGGCATAATGGTACATTTCTTGAGATAATAAATTGGATTTCTAACTCAATCCAACTTTTTTATGTCAACAATTTCAAAATTATGCTGAGGTTCTAATTCACAGAACACTTGTGATTTGTTATTATGGATGTTGTTCAGCTAGCTTGGGTGCACTTAGAGGACACTTCAACAACTAGAAGTGTGCAGTACAGGTAAAGACAAAGATTTAAGGCCATCGCCAAGAGCTGTGGAACCCCCAACCAGTGTTCTCTCGTTTGGAACACATACTCCTCTGGCAGCTCCGTTCATGATAGGCAGTGGTGTATAGTACAGTAACTGCTGAAGATGACAGAGCATCCCTTTGGTCATGTTCAGTGCATCACAGGAAGCACAGAGTGACAGATGCTCTGCAGGAACCAAAGTCTATGCAATCAGATCCCATCCTCTAGAGCCTTCCCTCTCATCTCCACCTGTAGTCTGAGGTCCCTACGTTGACACCCTTTAGGTTTACGAGATAAATATTTCTTTATTTACCAGCTGCTGGTGACATGCTGGTTGGGGATTTCTGATCCCATCTACCTAATTCTATCTCCACTATCAAAGGTGGGTTTACAGATTTTCCATGAAGCTAATAAAGCTTAATCTTTGGGAGCCTCAGTTTCATGGGAACTTTCCAAGGCCTTGGGATGGCTCTATCAATGTGTTCATAAGGCCATATGTTTCTGTAAACTTTACAAAAGTAGTACATTTTATTATTTTTAATTAATTAATTTATTTATCTTTAGAAAGGGAGAAAGAAAGGGAGAGAAACAATGATGTAAAAGAGAAACATAGACAGGTTGCCTCTCATACGTGCCCTGACCAGGTATATGTCCTGATCATTCGCTTTGCCGGACTATATCCAACCAACTGAGCCACACGGATCAGAGCAAAAGTAGTATATTTTAACCTCAACCAGTTAAGATCACTGTGGTTTCCTCTCTGACTTCTTCTCCATTACGACTCTATTCATGTCAGGTACCGCTGGATTGGCCATGGGCATTTTGGGGGGATGGGTTAAGAAGTAATTGAGTTAAGGATACATAACATTGGTCTGAGTTTAGTGAGACATATTTATGTGCTTCATAGTTTCCCCATTATAAAAGTGGGGACAACCCCATCTGCCTCTCATGATTGTTGCAAGCATGAGATGAGATTATACTATGGTATCCAGCATTTAACTATTTTAGCTAAAGAAACTTCTTTGAAATTCTAGCCTCTTTTTTATATATGACTTAGCTTTTTGAGACATGTTGATTCCTAGTAAGGTAGTGAATACATTGGGAAATTGATGTAGTTTAGTTGGACTGACCATGGCACAGTATAGATTTCAGAGAAATGTCATTATACCCATTGGGGTGGCTGCATCATATCCTTCCAGAACTGACAAGAGACTCATTTCCTCTCACGAGTCCTCCCAGGCTAATCCTGCTTCAACTCCGATCACTCGGAAGGAACTACAGTAATCTTTTATTTATTCTTTTTTTAAAAAAAATCTGTTTGAAAAGAAGTGGCATACCTGATGCTCAACATGTGATATTAAAGGGAAAGAGATGCATAGGGCATAAATAAATAAATAAATAACAGAAAACAAACAACAAAAATAAAATACAATGTAAAACTTTATGTAATAAAATTTTAAGCATTTTTTTCTGCCAAATCATTGAACTTTATACAATGGCTAATTTGAGAAAAGCTTTGCTGATAAAAATGAAAGTTTATATGAATAGGTTACATGTTTATCCTTAAAAAAATATGTACTTTTGAAATTTTTGTGGAGTGAAAGCATTATAAAATCAAAGAAAAAAAGAAGCTACTACTGCAACCCAAGAGAAAAATATAATAAAAGATACTTTTGATGAAAAAACAAAATAAAGGGAGAGGAAAAATTAAGCGGCTTCCACACTTTTTTTTAACCCTCACCCGAGGACATGTTTATTGATATTAGAGAAAAAAAGAAAACAACACTAATGTGAGGGAGAAACATTGATCAATTGCCGCCCACACCCATCCTGACCGGAGACTGAACCCACAACCCAGGTACCTGCGCTGACTGGGAATCAAGCCCACAACCTTTTGGTGTATGGGATGACGTTTCAACCAACTGAGCAACTGGCTAGGGTGGGACTTCCACACTTTTATACACAATTACAGTAGCTACCAATGATGCTATGTGCCAGGCTCATGTTTTAACTCATTTAAACCTTAAATCAATTGTATGAGGAAGATACTACTTACTGTCTTTCCCATTTTGCAGACAAGTAAACTAAGGCACAGGAGGCTGTAATATGCCCAGATCACACCGCTAGGAGCTGTCAGTGTCTTTAAGGAGGTTGAAGTAGCAAAGCGACTTGGGCTTTGGAACCAGATGAATACAGGCTGAATTTATTACCTTCCTCCTCCCACTCTATCCCTCCTGTTTTCCTCAGCTCAGAGACAGGCACCACCAGCTACTCAGGTGCCCCAGCTTGCAACTGGGAAGACATCTTGGGCTCCTACTTTTCCCTGCCATTTTCTAAATGCTAAGGACGTGTGGGAATTTCACTAAAGCCTTTACAGGGATTCTTTTTGAATTTTTATGATGACCATATGAGGTAGGTACTATATTATCCCCCTTTAGATCCAATTTATACTTCCGTTTTACAAATAAAAAAAGAAACCCTGACACTTAGAAAGATTAGAATGCCTTGTACAGTGTCACCAGCAGTTTGATATCCAAAAGCTCTGCCCAATGTCATAAGCAGTTTAACATCCAACAGTGCTGCTATAAGGGAGCTGCTGAGCCAGGATTCATGATGGCTCTAGAGCCTACCCTCATAACCATTACTGCACAACCAGGCCTTGAAAATCTATTGATTCCATCTCCCCAATACTTCAGGCTTGACCCTGGCTCAGGCCACCATCATTTCTCCCCTGTGGCAGTCTCAACCAGCATTGCCCTTCCCGATCCATTCTCCATATCACAGCTAGAATGAGTTTCTTAAGTGCCCATGGGAGCACATCACTCCCCTGCTAAACCTTATCAGCTTCTACATTGCCTGCCTATCAGGCCTCAGTTAATCCTCCTAGATCTGCTCTGGACACACCCTTTGCGATACCAGTCATCCTCAGAGCATCTCGACACCTCGGACTTCAGGTCTCGATCCATGCGGTTCACAGTTTGGATCACTCTCCTCTCTACTCTCCCATGTCTTTGCCTGCACCTGGTTACCTCTTACTCAACCTCCCTGTCTCCGCTTGCAGGCTATTTTTTCTAGCAGCCTTCCTTTGCTCTCTAGGTCGGGTTGATGCTACTCCAGGAAATGGCTACAGTGCACGATTCCTTATCCTGTTCCTTTTTAAAGCCCCTCCACTAAACTAAGAGGAAAGGCCCGTGTGATTCATCATCACATCCTCAAAACCTAGCATGCGACCTGACCCGTTATAGTCATGCAATAAATACTGAATAAATAAATGAATCTTGCGTCCACTATTAAGGGTGTAAGTAGTTACTCTCATTTACCGAGCCTCTGTTTTGGAATGTGTAAAATGAGGATTAAAAACTGCATGAAAGTGCAGACTGAGCCATATACTGAACTCCCTTTTTCGTCCTAAATCCCAACAAAAGACAAGAATTTTTTTTATTAAATTAAGTTGAATTGCAGCAATAATCAGGAGGCTTAAATGACATAATATAAATAAAGTTCCTGATGCTTGGAAATGTTACCCAGAATTGCTAACAAGGATTAACTCCAGGAAGGGGAGTCAAAAGGTCAAGGAGAGAGGAAGTCTAAATTTAGTATCCTTCAAAACCCTCGGACATGTACAGACTATTCAAAAAAACAAATAAATTAGAAAAGAAAAATGGGCCTGACACACATTAGATTCAATGAAGGTGAGCTTCCATCATAGGTGACAAGGCCAATACACCTGATTAGTACTGACAACACCAGGACTGTAACATAAAGCATCCAAATCTTTGCAGTTTCTCTACTGGGCAGGGAGAATTTTAGACAAAATGGCAGTCCAGTCAAGTAGCACCCTTAGCGGACACCGCCTTTGCCCTATGTTCATCATGTGTGTACCTATGTTGGATTCAAATTTCTGTTACTTAATTATATATACTTGTATTATAGAACAGACAAATTTGCCTTTAATTTTGTTATAAGTCAGCAAGAATAAACACATTTCTTCTTGGTACATCTGAAATGTTTCCTACATTCAAAACTGAACACAGTACACACCATCTACAAGTGTGGACATTGTCTGTTTGGCTGTGGCATGCTAGGTCAATACAAGGAGCCTGGGCTTTGGAGAAAACTCTAAAAATCCCATTTTTAAATACCATTTTAATTTTTGTTTTTAATTTTCACCCAAGGACATGCTTAGAGAGAAGGGAAGGGAGAGAGACAGGGAAAGAAATATGGATCTGAGAGAACGTTATCCATCAGTTGACTATCATAGGTACATGCCCTGACCGGGGTACCTATATCATATGCGTCTCTACCTGGGACCAAACCCACAACCCAAGCATGTGCCCTGACTAGGAATCAAACCCACGAACTTTCGGTTTATAGGACAACACTTCAACCAAATGAGCCACACCAGCCAGGGTCTGTTTTAATTTTTAATAGCATTGTGACCTCAGGTAAGTTGTTTAACCATTCAGAGACTCACCTTTTTTTCATATGCAAGATAGATCTAATAATAAAAATACAAAATTGTTTGGGAAGATTAAATGGGCACATGTATGTGAAGCATTCAGCAAATAGTAAGCACTAAGTAATAACAATTCCTATAATTTTTTGATTTTTTAAAGCAGCTTTTTTGACTTTTTATTTTACAAACCAAAAACGTGCTATTAGACACATTCTGAATAATTTTTTTTAAAAAAGCAAGCAAGATCAGCCTTTCTTTGACTATTGGAGGCTAAAAATCAGTAAACAAGCAAGACCAGCCTTTCTTTGACTATTGGAGGCTAAAAATCAGTTTAATAACCTTCAGTTTTGCCAATCGCTTACCACACTGGCCATGGTATTTCTGAGATTGCAAGCGCTGTTGATTCTGTTTTGCTATAAGACTGGCCACGTGCCACGTAGCCTGGGCCCACTCAAGTGACTGCCTGAGTTGTTCCCCAAACCCCTATGAAATCAGCTGTGCCAGGAGGGTGTCAGTTTTGGGAATCCTCACCAACACATGAAATTAAATTTTAAAATGTGGAAGGTATTAATATTTAGCACGGGCCTAAATCCTTGCTCGCGTTGTTACTCATCTTGTTACTGCCCTTCTTCCCCCCAGCCAAGTCCAAATCCATTTCTACCCCTCACTCTGCAGAAAGAAGATCGAATATAAAGTCTCCTATCAAAATAGATATTGAATATAAAGGTTTTCTCATTATAGAGATTTGAGTCACTCAGAGTGACAAAACCTGTGGTTGCCGGGATGCGATCTAAAGCAAGTGGATTTAGGGACTTATGTTTGGAAGCCTGTGGTGTGTGAAGAAGTATGTCACAAAGTGGGAGCCTGGATGTCAGAGCCCATCTGGGGCACACATGTTGTTTACATCTCTAACCACATAAAAGGTGATGAACAACCCAAGAAGGTTTGCCAACAAATCAAAACATTTACCATTCAGCAGTTATAGCGGCCAAAATATTAAAAACCAGTTAGAAAATAATGAATGAACACATTTACAAAACTGTTCTGAACAAATTAGTTGATTTGGGATTCTGGCTTAGAAATCTGATTTTTCAGAATAAATTATTACATTAAGGATGCCTTTTTTAAAAATACTGATTAAAGCCCTGTCTGAGCAGCTCAAATGGTTAGAGCATTGTCCCAGTATGCCAAAGTTGCAGGTTCCATCCCAGTCAGGGCATACATAAGTATCAACCAATGAATGCATAAATAAGTGGAACAACAAATCAATGTTTCTCTCTTATTCTCTCTCTCTCTCTTTAAAATCAATAAATAAAATTTTTTAAATACCAATTAAAGATGGCCAGCTGAGCAAATGCATTTATCCCCTCCCTCAAATCTCCATTAAAATAAAAATAAAGAGATTTTTAAAAATTAAAAAGAGAGGGAAATAATGATAAAATTTCAGAGGCTAAATAATAGGACAATTGGTATCTGACTTAGAAAATTGAGAAAGGTAAATCTTAAACTAACAGAGAGGAAAACCAAGAAGCAACTCAATTCCCAGGACAGGCCACCTCAAAAGCCCCCCTCCCAAATGCAGCTTAGTCAGCTGCCTCTCCTAAAACAGCAACAGACTTGGGGTTTTCTTCATCAGAGGCTAAGGGTCTCTAAGCCAGAATTAGAGGCACTGGGAATGATTAAGATCAGAAATACTATACCGAAAGCAGAGAGTTTGGAAACAAGGTTTATATGGAGTGTTGTGATTCTCTAGCCCACACCGAGCTTTCAGAACCCTGGGAGCCATTGTTCTCTAGGTAAGAGCGGAGATGTTTCCTCCCTGAAAAATTCAAACAGACCAAGAAAAAGGACCTCAGGTAACGACATTTCTCCTCATATAAACGTCCTAGGCAGCCCAGACTAGTGTGGCTCAGTTGGTTGGGTATCATGCCAGCAATAAAAAGGTCGCTGGTTCAATTCCCAGTCAGGGCACATTCTGGGTTGTGCTGGATTGGTCCCCAGTCGGAGTGCATTCAAGAGACAGCCAATGGATGTTCCTTTATCACATTGATGTTTCTCTCTCTCTTTCTTCCTCCCTTTCTCTCTCTCTAAAAATAAATAAATAAAATCTTAATAAATAAATAAATAAATAAATAAATAAATAAATAAATGTACCAGGCAAATCGCCTTAGAGTAAAGATTGAACTCAACAACTTTCATCTATTTGGCAGCATTTCCCATTAGCTTTAAAATATGAGTGAAGGGTAAGAGTCATCAGACATCTGAAGAAAGCCTCTATCTCAGAATATAGAGACAAAACACATGAAGATAAAAAAAAAATCAATTGGAGAGGAAACAGAGACTATGCAGGGAAATAGAAACTTCCAAAAAATGCTATTAATATATTTAGAGAAGTAAATGGAATTTTATAAGAATAGGATGCTATAAAAAATCATCAGAGAACAATAAAGAATGTTTGGAAATTTAAACTATGATAATAGAATTTTAGAACTTAACAAAGTTCTAAAGCTGATAAAGTTGTGGAACTCTCAGAAAATAAAGCCAAAAGAAAAGGAAAAGAATAAAAAAAGTAAGAGATAAGATGGAATATCAATGTAGAAGTTCTAATATTCCAATAAATAAGAGTTTCAGAAAGAGAGAATAGAAATAATAATGGGGAGGAACTCATAATAAATAGGTAATTCAAGATGTCCAAAACCAAGGGTACACAAACTACCAGGTTGATAGGGCAACAAATACTGGGTACAATGGATTAAAACGGATCAACACTAAATCATATTCCTGTGAAATTTAAGAACCCTGGAGACAGGATGAAAATTCAACAAGCTTTCAGAGGGAAATGAAGGCGTCATACAAAGGACCAAAAGTCCAAATATTAGAAGGCCGTGTAAGATGGTAATTATTGTCAACTGATGGTCATTGGTGCCAATTCAACCTCAATAAGAATCTACAATTTAGGGTGTGGTGAAGAAAGAAACTTTATTCAGTGCGAACAGCTCAATTCTGATACAGCACAACTGTGGAACAGCTCAATTATGAAGCAGCAAGGCTGTGAAAGACGCACGGCGGTGAGGTGGCCTGGGGGTGAGGCCCCCTTCCAGGTGGACTCCTCTGCTTTGCTCTCCTCTGCTTCGTGCTGCCCAGGTCTGCTCCCCTCTTCCTCACTCTGGTCTGACCAGATAACTTCAGTGTTTCCTCTTTGGTATTTCAGCTCCAGACAGGGAAACACAGTTTTCTTTCTTGGGTGGAAAAGGAAAGTGTACTGTCTCAGTCAAAAAGGAGCTGACTTATAGAGACAGAAGTCCCCGGCCCTGATTGCTGATTGGTCTGTCCTCATGCAGATGAGAACTCCAAATCCTGGCAGTTTGATTGGCATTGATTGGTGAAGATGCTGATGGGGATGGAGACAGGACTCCAGGAACTCCTTTCTTAAGGCTGGCTGGGATAGCAGGGCAGGGACACAGGGCAGGCCCGCAGTTCAGTGCAGGCTTCTCCTTGAAGCATAGTATGTGTGAGAGACCCCTGTGTAGAAACGGCTGGTAGGCTCTGTATTTTTTGTTTGGTTTTTGTTTTTTAAATTTCAGCGCAGCTAGCCACCAGAAGTCCTTCTTAGCAGGCATCTTCTTTCTCAGGGTCCACATTATTAATCCATAACAAGAGACCGAGATACTAGTTCATTTTCTAAAACTAAAGGAAAACAGTAGTTAGAACTCTAGGGGACACTTCGAAGAGAAATCCTAATTCTAAAGCACATCTGTAGGACAAGAAACTGAAAGCAAATGCTCAATGTTATGGACTTGGGTTGAGAAACAGATTATAGCGGGGATTTCTTCTTAATCCTTGGATATCAACAAACCACAGTCATTCTAGCTAACCTGGGCCAGGCATCTCAATAACCATTTCAAGCACACATTAGTTTGTATAATCCTCATAACATTCCAAATAGGCAGAAATAATTACCACAACTTTACAGATTAAGTTATGCTAATTAAGTAATTTACCCAAAGGTCACTGTCCCTGGTTAAGAAAACAAGCTAGACTCCAAACACTAAAACCCATTCTTTTGGCTGCTATACCATGCAGCCTTGGGAAATAATGTTTATATTATAATATCACAGTCACAATTTTCATGAAGTTCAATATTTCTGCCAACACTGACTTCTTAGAGACAGCAAAAATGTGTGTATCAGGACTCTACTTCATATCTTTATATTTTGGAATAAGGAGGAAAGAGGGAGATTAGCTTTAAATTATTCTAATAAAATAAAATACTAGTTCATGGTTTTTCAGGAAAGAGTATCTTGGTTAGCTGGCAGGACTTCTAGGGAACACTTTAAGAAAAGGAAAGCGTCAAAGATGAGGGTCCAAAAGAGAGTAGCAATATTCTAGTTTCAGCTGGCCTACCACTCAGTTGCTCAGTGGTATTCATGCCCAAACTACAAGAGGGTTTTGCACAAGTCTTTTATAATTTGGCCTGGCAGCCATTTTTATGTACACAAGCCCTCCCATACTGAATTTTCCATATTAATGTGCTTCCATTGTACTCAGTTGGGCCTGCAGTAACTTTAGCCCTCTTCCAGATGTTTCCTGACATTAGCATCCAAGATGTGCTGGCCAGCTGTCTTTAAAATTGCAGGAACTCTGTGTTGTGTGCATTAGTTATGCAAATGGAAAAGCAAGGACAAGAAGCCAATGTAGAGGATGAAAAAGAACCAGGGGAGGGACTGGAGCAGGGCTTTGCTGGCGCTTGTAGTGTAGGTAGAAAGCCAAAAAAACAAGCTGTCTTTGATCAAAACCCCCAGCAGCCTTCACCACCACTGCCCACGCAGAAGGGTCATTGTCCTCAGTTCCCAGGCCAGGCCTGGGTTTCTGGAAGCTTCCTCACTCTGGTGATTTAATAGGAACACACTGAATACCCACAGATCTATCCAAACTCTAACCAGTTTCTCCTTTGCTCTACTTTGTCAACAGAAAAATATCTGCATAAACTAGAGAACAATTCCCCAAAGTGTAGTCCTCAGTAAAATAATAGATATTTCGTGAAAAAAAAAAGGGACTAGGCAGTCAAATGAGGTTGGAAAAACCTAGGTTAAACAAAGTTAAGCAATTTTCTTTCCCAAAGCACTCTCAGGGCCTCTGATATGTTCATGTACACTGTGACAATTGGACATTAAGCATTTCCTCAGAGGACTGAGTCCACCTGAGAAAATGCTGGACAAGAGGCAACGTGGCTTGTCGGTCCCAATCACCCTCTCAGATACTAAACTAACTGCCAACTGAATAGTTTTGCATATCCTGAACTTAACACACGTGTTACAGAACCCACGATTGCCTCTTGTATCTGCCCAGGCTCCAGCTTCCTTTTCCTGGATTATAGCAGCACCATCAGTATTCTCCTAAACTAGAATTAGAGCAGTTGTCCCCTCTGTTTCCTTTGTCCTCATTTCCACCCTCCCTCATCCACCAACCTGCCATAAAGGACTCCTGCTTTGTCTTCAGAGCACCTCCATGGGTACCAATCACCCAGCTCAGACTACAGCATTCCTAGCTGATGACTGTATATTTCTATTTGGTTCACTACCAAACACTGTACCTGGGCTTGTCAATGACTGACTTCAAGTCTTCATCACCCAACAGGCATCTTTTCCTCACCTCTCTGTAACTCTCAACGATATAGATCGCTATGTTCTCAAACCCACTGTGTAGGCTTTTTTTTTCCTTGTTTGTTTTTATTTTTGTTTTGTTGGTTGGTTCATTATTTTGTTTGTTTTATTTTCAATTGTGGTTATATATATAATATTAAATTTACCATCTTATTAATTTTTAAGTGAACAGTTTAGTAGTGGGAAGTACATTTACATTGTTGTACAACCAAAGTTCAGACATCTTTTCATGTTGCAAAAGTAAAAATCTGTGCTCTTTAAACAACTCCCCACTTCACTCTTCTCCCAGCCCCTTCTGTTTTCTATAATCACCATGTTACTTTCTCTATGAATTTGACTACTCTAAGTACCTCATATAAGTGGTGTCCTAGAGTATTTGTCTTTTTGTAACTAGCTTATTTCAAATACTTAGCATAATTTTCTCAGGGTTCATCTATGTTATGGTGTGTTTAAGGATGAATAACACTTGGGTTGCTATAACATTTTGGCTGTTATAAACATGAGTGTACAAGCATCCCGTTGAAAGTCTGCTTTTGATTCAAAGGTAGAGTCAGATACAAAGCCAGGTTTGTGCCAAAGCGATCTTACTCCCCAGTTGAGTGAAGCTTTTACTGATTAACTCCACCCAAGTTGATTATGTAGTGATTTAATTATATGGGCACAGTTTTGGAGGAAGACGGGGGAGGGGAAATGAGGAGACTTATATACCTAAAAAAAAAAAGAACAAACAGAGTTTTTGTAAAACAGTCAAAAGTATGGGAAATCGGCAGTCAAATAATTCTACTCTTATTATTATTATTAGCACGTCAAAGCGATATAAACCAAGTAGATTGACCTCTGTTTTATTTTTGAGTTGTCACGTGTCAGCAACCTCTGGAGTGCGCATCTGTGAGTAGGAGTAAGGGTGTGTACTGGGAAGTGGGTGTGACGTCATCGCACCCTAACTCCACTCACCTCATCAGCCATCTGACATTCACTATGAAGTTATCGCTCTCTCCCTTCTCTCCTCCGGGGTTTATATGAAGACCATTTTATAAGAAATAAATGCCTAAAATGAAAGAAGGATGTACAATCATTATCAATAATATTTTACAACTAAATCACAGCTCTAAGTTCAGTACTTACGTTTCTTTATGACAATGCTTCTAAAAACCATAGAAATAGCTAACAAGTTTTCCAGCAACTCTTCTTATCACACAGAGAAATTACACAAAAAGATTAAGTAAGTGATTTGTTCAAAGAGACCTAATAATACCCTCTAGGCTTCACGATGATGAGTTCATGGATAAATTTGGTGGTATGGTCACTCTGAGTGAAAGAGGTTCAACTCAGCCACATGTTTCACTGAATACCACAAACGCTGTGCCATTACACCCAAGAGAGCTGCAAGATGCATTTGCCTTGTGAGAGAATGGCACTGAAACTTCTTTTACAGAGAAAAATTACCTTAGCTCCAGGGCATACACAATTTGACCACTAGTTCTATCTTTTGCAGACGCTTACCCTCAAACTTCACCAGCTGGGTTCCCATCCAGATCACTCCACTGACCCCCTTCTGCCTGGATCACTGAAGGCCAACTCCGAGAGTCACTTCTGGTTTTCTTCTCACCTGCCCTCTCAGCAGCATCAGTTGACCCAGTCTCTCTTTCTTGAAACATCCTCTTCTCTTAGCCTCTTGGTTCTCCATTTTCCTGGTTTCTACCTACCACTCATGCTGCTTCTTCTGTCTTCTTTAACAGCTTTTCTTCCATCCACCTGACATCTTAAAGGTGCAGGGCCCCAGGGACCACAGGGATTCACCTAATTCCTAGCCCAGAGCTCTTGAGGCCCTCTTACTCTCTACATGCCAAAAATGTTCTTACCTTGAGGCGATGGCACTAGCTCTGCCTGGAACACTTTTCTCCCACGTAGCCACAGTGTTAACTCCTCGCTTCTTTGAAATCTTAAAGGTCACCTTCCTTATTTAAAACCTCAAAATATTAACCCTCTCTTCTCTTTTTTATAACTCTTGTCACCTTATAAGATACTATGTAAGTCACTGCTCCAGTACCAGTATATAATACACCCACTAACACGTAATAGTCATTCAATATATATTTTTGAACAAATGATTTAATCTCCATGCCAACAACTATCACATTATATCTCCAACTGTGCTCTCTCTCCTGAGGATCAGAAACATATATTTAAATGACTATTTGACATCAGCATGTGTTTGAAAGGCACCTCAAAATTAACATGGCCAAAGAGTGAACTCTTGGTGTACACCTTCACCTAAACTCAGGTTTTAACATCTCAGTAATGGCACTGCCATGCTGCAAGTTTCTCGGGCCAAAAACCTGGGAGTCATGGTTGATTTGTTCCTTTTCCTGATGCCCTGTATCTAATCCATCAGCAATGTGCTTTGATTCTTCTTTTACAACATATTCCCAAATTTCTATTTCTCACCTTCTTAAGTGTCACCACTATATTCTAGCCACTATCATCCCTTGCTAGGAGTACTGACATGACCCCTTAACTGGTATCCCTGGGGTCACTTAATGAGAGGCACAGGGTTCGCTGAAGCCAGATGTCGCTCGTTTGAGAGAATTTAGGAAAATCTGAAGCATGGGCCAAGACAAGCCATTCAGATGGAAAAACACTGGAAACAGCTTGGGTGGGCCCAAAAGTTGGGTGGGGCAGGGCCTCAGGAGATCACCAGAGTGGGACAAACCAGGTTTGTTGGAGTCTCAGGTATGGCGTCCACCTGTGGGCTCTGTGGCTCTGTGGAGGGAGGGCTCGGAAGAGAAACAATGGCCTCTACCAGCACTTTTATCTGGGAGAAAGCTGCCTCCCAGCTCTTGTCCCGATGCTGAACAATTCACTTCCTCCTCGTATGTCTCTGATGCCTTTCAATCTGCTGCTCCCAGGTTGGAGATCAGAGGGAGTGAGCCTGATTAAGTCTGTGTATGGGCCCTTTAAGAGGAACTTCCTGGGAATCCAGAACTTTCTGTTTTCCACAGCCTCTATCCCCCTTGGTTTTTACAGGCAGAAGTTATAGAGACTTATCTTCCCGGCACTGGAACCCCGGGCTGGGGGACCAGGTGTGAAGCTGGAACCCCTCTCTCCTGAGATATCGCTCCCAGTTTCTATCTACCACATGTGGGTGCAGGACCAGCTCATTCCGTGACTCTGCCTCTCCTAGCAGTCTTGATGTGGCTTGTTCTCGATGTGGCTTGTTCTTTATTTCTGCAGTTTTAGGACTTCCACTCAGCTCAATTTCTGATGGTTCTGAATGATGGTTGTTCTATAGTTTAATTGTAATTTTAAAAAAGATTTTATTTATTTATTTATAGAAAAAGGGAGGGAGAAAGATGGAGAGAAATATCAATGTGTGGTTGTGTCTCATGTGCCCCCAACCGGGGACCTGATCCACAACCCAGGCATGTGCCCTAATGGGGAATCGAACCAGTGATCCTTTGGTTCGCAGGGTGACACTCAATCCACTGAACCACAACAGCCAGGGCCATTCAGTTGTAATTTTGAAATACTTCTGTGAGGAGGCTAGCTGTCTTTACCTATGCTGCCATCTTGACCAGAAGTCTCAAGACTGGCGGTTTTGCTCATTATTATACTCTTAGTGCTTAGCACAGTGTTAGACACACAAGTGCTTAGTTTACATTTTTTTATTGAATAAATGCTGAATAAAGTTGAAGTCATAGGAAGAAAGAAAACAGAAAGGAAGGGAAGAGAAGGGAAGGAAGGCAGAATTTTATTTTATAGTTTTAAATTTTAAATAATTGGAACTTTGACAGAAGGGGTAAGTGAAAATACAGAAATTTTTTTTCCCAAATCAGTTTTTCTAACCATGACTGTCTTCATGTTCAGTCCTTTATTTGCCATTTAACCAATATTCTCTCATTCCTGAATTCTCCTGAATTCACATTTCCTGGGTCGTAATATGAGATGATCCCACTTCTTGGCCATCAGGTTGTTTTAGTTGCTGACAAAAGCTTACATCAAGAGGAAAAGCTCGCTGGCCAGGTAACTCAGTTGATTAGAGCATCACCCTGATACCCCGAAGTTGTGGATTTGATCACCAGTCAGGTCATAGTAAGAATCAACCAAGGAATGCATAGAAAAAGTGGAATAACAGGTTAATGTTTCTCCCTCTCTGTCTCTCTCTCTGTCTTCCTTTCCCACACTCTTTAAAAATCAATAAATAAAAACAATTTTTTTAAAAGAGGAAAAGTGTGGCCAGTACAATTAGGATTGTATATCCTACCTTTGTATTATTGAACCTTATGAATAAAAATTTTTTAAAGTAGATATTAGTTAGTTTGAGGCCAATCCCAAAAGCTAATTCTTATGGAATAGTAACAGCCCTAGCTTCCTCACTGTACTCAAAACTCTAAACCATAATGAAAATGGCAAAATAATTTATTAATAGATATTACCCAGGTTACTACTAAAAAGGATAGAAAGTATTTTGGAACCAGTTATACTTCAGAGCAATACAAAAGATATATCATTTAATCCTGAAAATAACTCTAAGAGGTATACACTATTATTATTTTTTTCTGTATGGAACCTGAGGCTCAATCAAGTAACATTTGTTCAAGGTCACACAGTAAATAAATAGGGCAGAGAGGTGTCTGATGCCCAAAGCTACATTTCTTTTTCTTCCACCCACACTGCCTCCCAAACAAACACCCACATTTGACATAGCCCATAAATGAGAGTGACTCCCTGGTGAGCAGGGTATGTGGGTGAAGAGGAAAGGTCATACTGAGAAACAAGAAGGGATTTGAAATTTTTGATTTGGGTTGGGTTGGAGCTGGGGGAATTGAAGTTCAAGATATAATTTCCCTTGTACTCCATAGTAGTTTTAAAATATATTTCAAATAGTTGACTTAAAATTTTTTTTACATATAAAACATTAGAAATTCAGGACATCTATACCAATTCTAAAAAACAAAACAAAAACCTAATTATCTCCTGTAATAATGTGTATCTTGAATTTTAAAATCTATCAACTTATTTAACTTCTCTGAAGCAGTTGTCCATCCCATAAAATGGAGATAATAGCACCCCACAGACGTATCTCACATGGGAGCTGGGAGATGGATAAATTCAACTTGACGTGTGTGAATAAAATGCTCTGCAGATATTAATTCCTCTTCCTATTTCTTATAGAAATCACAAAAAGTTAAAAACAACAATAACAAAGAGTAGTGGGGATTCCAAAGGGGACTACAACATATTTAACTAGATAAAATGTTTTGTCTTGTTTGGGGTGGGCGAGCTGGGGAGTTTCACCAACATTTATAACATTGTCTTTCTAGGAACACTGGTCCCACGTTCACTTACAAAGACAACATTGACAAACTTTGAGCATAAAATCTTTTATCTAGTGAGGGTTATTTGTGTTGAATTCAAAAATTGCTGTTCAGATGCTCTGAAGTCTCTGACCCCTTAAACTAAACCTAATCGCGGTTGTCAGAGTAGCAAAAGAACATTATAGATCTCTTAATATTCACAATGTTCTATTAGTGACCAAATGGCTACTTGAATGGTTCTGAATACATAGTTTAGGATAAGTCTGCAAGAATGAACAGGTTTAGAAAGGGAAAATTTTTCATGAAGGAAGCTTAACAGAGAAATGATAAGGAAAAATAAAACTATGAGAACTACATGCACGAGGACAAAAAAATAACTTTACCCTTTAAAAAAAAAAATCTGTCCCTGGAAATCATTGTTGACCACTTATTGATTACTTGCTAGGGAAAAGGCCTTGTCTTGCTAACCTATCTCCTAGAGGTAACTCTACTGTGTGATTATATGGTGCTTCTCTCCCCTTTGAAGGCAGTTTCACTTCTATTATCCCACTTTATAAGCTTTCAAGACAAGAATAAGGAATAGAATTTTAGATTGTCTTCAGCCTAAAAACAATTAGGAACAAAAAAAGATTCTGAACTAATTGTTTACAAAGACTTTACAAGCACAATTCTTTTGATTGTGCAGGTTGATAAAGGGTGGCAGCCTCCTGAGTAATCATTACTTTCTGTCTCTGGTGGGTGTGGTGAGCCATCAGAAAAAATGTTAATGATCAGGAAGAACAAAGCTATATTGTTCCCTTAAGCTTCTTCAAGGTGCTGGAGCAAATCCAGAGAAAACTTTGATGGGGGGCAGGGATGAGGGAGTGGGGGTGGCGTAGGGGGTGGATTTGTATCCCAGACAAGTGAGCCTTAAGATGCTGCCCTCTGGTGCCCAAGAGGTGAAAGACAGGCTGACAAATCCATCAACCAATTTGTAAATGTGAAACAGGTTGAAAGACTTTAACTCCCTGATTATGTGTGGGGTGGGGTTGGTGAAGGAGAATATTCTCAGTTTGTGGTAAAGGCATAAAAGTTCATACACTTGGAAGATCTCACTAAGTGGAGGTATAGGAAAAGACTGTAGTAACAGTCAGTATTTAGACTTTTTTAAAAAAAAAAGTAACAACGGTTTATTAAGCTGTGCCTTAAGACAGGTGCTGGGGCTTGCCCATGGTGCTCTTGTTGTACCAGGGCCAGACATTCTACCAGTTCTTTTCGAGCAATGACACCAGGAAATTGATAGCTAAGTGGGTGTTGTACACAAGCTAATCCTCTGCCACCTTCACATGGCCAACAGCCACCGTTAGGCACAGCATCTTCTTTATCTGGAACTTGGTTGCGGATTTCGCTTCATCTACTTTGACTACCATGTTCTCATTGTGGGTCAGAGAGGAAGAGAACTGGCCAGCCTTATTGGGGCCTGATCACAGACTCTGAAGCCAAAAAGTCATCATACTTCTTGGCCAGCTTCTTAACCAGTTTCTTATTCTTATTGAGTTTCTTCAGCATCTCAGGGTCCATGTAGGGGATAGTCACGGCCCTGGCCTCATCATTGGTTTCCCAGAGCACAGACGGAGAATTTGGGTCAGGGAATGGACTTAAGCCTGACAGTGCCTGTGAAGTGTTTGTTCTTCAGAGGGTCATAGTTCTTCAAGCTGATCTGCAGCTCCACTGTCCCCCAAAACTTCCTGTATTGTGTTGGTTCCCATGCAGGACTTCCCGGAACCACCTAGTAGAGGGTGTTTTGGGGGGTATTGCTGTTTAGGATTCCTCGCACTGTCAAAAACCGGAAAAGACAGTATTTAAACATTTTCTTAGCAATTATGTCACTCTCCAAGATTTTATTTCACTGTTAATAAAACAAGTAACATTATTATCCTTATTTTGGAAAGAATAAGAAATGGTCTATCACTAAGGCTGTATTTACTGAAAAATAAGTGAACAACAGGGTGACTTTAGCAAAATTCCATCCATGCCTAAAATGCTTATTTAGGAAAACTGGACCATCAAGCCAATATATCATAAAACTGCTTACTCTTTTACCTCGACACACCTGTATTAATACTGCTAAGTCCAGGCCCAATGGATTGAAAAAAAAAATCCGTGACTATCAGAAAATTAAAGGACCTTCTTCTTCTTCTTCCTCCTTTTTTTTTTTTTTTTAAATAACTGTCACAACAAACTTGGAATTTAAGATCTCAGGGAAGTGGGATTTTTCTCTCAAGGAAGCAGATCAGAAACAGGGAATTGAAGAAGAAAAGGAAGCAGATAGTGGGAAATAGGAGATCATTGCCAACCACTCATTCAGCCATAGGCCACTCACCTCTGCTCTCATGATAAGCTCAATGGTTCTCAGGGACTTCTCAGGATTTTCTTGTTATCTTATCGAGGGCCCTTTATTTTTAAATATTTTCCATTTTTTAAATTCTGGTAAAATAAACATACATAAAATTTACATCTTAACCATTTCTAAGTGTACAGCTCGGTGGTGTAAAGCACCTTCCGTCGTTGTGCAGCAATCGCCACCGTACACCTCCCGGACTCTTCCTGGTGCAGAGCTGAAACACCATCCTCACCTCACCACACAGTAACTCCCCAGCCCTCCCATCCTTAGTCCCTGGCAACCGCCCTTCTATTCCTGACTCTGTTATTTTTCTATTTTCTATTTCATCTCTGCTCTAACCTTCATTATTTTCTTCCCTCTGCTAGATTTGGGTTTAGTTTGTTCTTTTTCTAGTTCCTAAACTGGCAAATTTAGGTTGTTGTTTGGAGATATTTCTTGTTTTTTAATGTAAGCATTTATAACTATGGTTTTTCCCTTTAGCATTACTTTCACAGTGTCTCCTAAGTTTCAGTATGTTGTTTTAGTTTTCATTTATCTTTATTTTCCAGTTCTTGTGATTTTTTCCTTACATCCATTGATTGTTTAAGAGTGTGTTAGTTTACTCTAAAAGGTAAACTCCCGTTTCTAGGCCATACCTAGCCCTTCTTGCCATGGTTCTCTCTCACAGATACATAAAACTATAAGTACAATGAGCCCTCATATGCCCATCACTTAATTTCAATAACAATCAACTTACTCAAAAGAATATATGTACACCTATGTTCATAGCAGCATTATTTATAATAGCCCAGTTTTGGAAACAGTCTAAGTGTGCATCAGTAGATGAGTGGATAAAATAGCTGTGGTACATTTACACAACGGACTACTCTGCTGCAGTAAAAAAAGGGGGAACTCTTACCTTTTGTCACAGCAGGGATGGACCTGGAGAACTATTATGTTTAGTGAAATAAGCCATTCAGTAAAAGACAAATACCATATGATCTCACTTATATGTAGAATCTAATGAACAAAATAAACTAACAAGAAAAATAGAAACAGAGTATAGAAACATGGAACAGACTAACAGCTGTAAGAGGAGAGGGGGAAGGTGGGGGCTGGTTGAAAGAAGGTGAAGTGATTTGCCAAAGAACATGCATGCATGACCCATGATCTGGGGATTGCCTAAGGGGTGAGTGGGGGCTGGGAGGGGTGCAGCAAAAGGGGAAAATTGGCACAACTGTAATAGCATAAACAATAAAATACAGTTTAAAAAAACCAGTCAACTCATGGGCATAGGAGGGTTCATTCTACCTACTTTTGTATATGTTTGAAATTTTCTGTAGTTAAAAACAACAGTAACTGCATCTCTGCAGAGATTTTGGCCATGACATTTCATCACTTGAAGATCCCTCTGTGTTTTCCAGAATAATGAAACTCGCAGCCTTGCAATGAATTAGATCTCCACCTCTTGCAAATGAGCTTCTTCCCTCCCTCCACAGATGATCCAGAGACTTTGCAGCCCATATTTCCTCAATGCGAACATCCTGGCTACTGAGTTCTTTCCTTGAAAAGCACCCTCTTCAAGGTAACCTCTCATATGCAGCCCTAGGATCATAACATCTGAGGGTCTTGCTCTCCTTTCGCTATATTTAGGAATGTGTGCTAGGTATATAGACAGAGGATTCAGGCACTGCATTTCTAAATGGTAAAAGGAACTCTACCTGTGTTATTTTATTCCTCTTTTTAAAAGGATTTTACTGGTACAATTTGAATGAAAAGGAGTCTGTTGAGGGTGGCTTGAAGAATGACTGTCTGGCCACCAGGACAGGATAATATCTCTGATCTTAGTAAAGTTTATGGCAGGGGCCTTATTCTGGAATGTGGTCCTCTGTTTTATAAACTCAGAAACTTAAATGTTAGCACACGTAGACACAACAGGACTCTAAGGGCTGATGAATGCCAATAATTAACTTGCAATGGGAAACTTAATTACAAGCAGACTCCGAATCCATGTTTTCTGGTTAGCACATTTCTGTCTATGGGAAACGTTTTGTGCAAAGCCAAATTATAATCAGATAGGTATTTAGTGAGAGCAAACTCTAGAACAGTGAATTTTTAACTAGGAAGAGTTAGCATCCCCTCGGGGATGGGGAAAGGGAGGAGGCTTTTGGGGGAATTTTTGTGTGTGGTATATTTTTCCTTTTTTAGCTTATGTCATTACAAATGGTGTGCCCAATGTTATAATTCAATAATACATTTCAGGGGGGAATGTAAACCCTATTGCTTTTATAATGGAAATTATAAAAAGCAAAGTTCAATAGAATCTTCTTGGCTGGTGACACACAGTTTGGGGGGTAAAAATCCACAAATCAGACTCTCTGGAGGATCTTACACTTTTTGTTTTTCAAAATGAGGTGAGAAGACATTGTCCACTGAAGCTCTAAGCAAAGGCCGTATGTGTGGCAACTTATATTTGCAGGATGCAAATCAAATTTTCTGTTCTCAAGTTCATCCTCACTAGACAATTTTGTGATGAATATAATCATATTTAGTTTATGATTAGTCACTAACTGTGGGGATTGATGTAGAAATGTACCTATGTTACTTATAAAGTGTTATGTACTACAGTATAATATATACTATAATACTGTGAAGGACTACTACAGTTTTGTAAACAAAGTCTGCAGCAAGGTCAAACCACTATGTGGTAATGGTAGGCATTTGATGGTTTCAGCATTGATTTTCCTTCCTTCCTCCTTCCTCAAACACTTTATGTTCATTTGAGGATTGCCATGGTTCCTGGGAAGATGACTTTACTCTTGTTCTAGCACATTCCCACTCCTTGAACACAGTGATTGATTTGTAACCTAAACCAGTCCAATCAAAGTGAATCTGAAAACATTTTCTAATAATAATATTGGGACAAAGATGGGTTCACTTTCCAGGTGCCTTTAGCAACTGCCATCTTTGGCCATGAGGAGGGCCTAAATAAGGAGAAAGCCAACACCAGGGCAGGTAAGAGAAGCAGAAAAATAAGTGGTGGTCACTAGGGTTGTCACTGGGCCACTGGGCCGTTTTGCCTGAAACCAACACTATCTCTGGCCTTGGTAGTTACTTGTACCAATGAATTCTTTTTACTATATCAGCCAGTTTTAGTTGAAGTTGAAAGCACTCGCGGGTGTTAGGGCACTGCTGAATCTGGATTGTTTGACTTTCTTGTTCTCCAACAGGTTCAAATATCAGTGAAGCAAGTCGCAAAGTAAAACAAATTCCAGTAACTGTCGTGTTCTTAACTTTTGCTGTACACTAGAATCATGTGGAGGACTTTTTTTAATCTAAGGCCAATTAAATGAGAATCTATGAAGGTGGGACTCAGGAAACAGTATATGCACCCTCTCCAACCCAAGTGATTCCAAAGGACGGCCTAGGAGGAGAGCCACTGGCCTTAGTAAATATCTGGCTCTGTCCATTCAATGAAATCTGCAGACTCAACGAGCTAAATATGTCTTCCCAACTAAAGAAAAAAACAACCCCAAAATGCTGACATATAACTTGCGAGGTTTATGCAAACCATGCTTGTGTGATAGAAAAGAAAAATTAATTTGGAGCCTTGTTTTATCTTTAAAATGTATGGAAATGTTATATGCTAATCCATTTTATATTCCTTTCTCCCTCTCTCCCTTTCTCCTGTCCACATTTTTTAAAAATTTATATTTAGAAAGAGGGGAGGGAGGGAGAAAGAGAGGGAGAGAAACATCAATGTGTGAGAGGAAAATCAACATGTGAAAGAAAAATCGACTGGTTGCCTCTTGCACGCCCCCTACTGGGGACCTGGCCCATAACCCAGGCATGTGCCTTAGCTGGGAATCAAACCAGCACATGTCAGTTCACAAGTCAATGCTCAGTCTACTGAGTCACACCAGCCAGGGCTCTCCTCTATGTTTAATTGTAGTTTATCATGTACCAGTCACAGTGAAAGACACCAAGGATACAGAGGAAAACAAGAAAAACACATTTCCTACAATCCAGAAATAATAGGTAATTAAGTAACGAATTACAAAAAAAAAACCAACCCTGTAAATTCTATGATAAAGGCAGCAAGCAGCACTCTGCAAACAGAACAAGGCCCCTGTCCTCCTGGGAGAAACACTGGTTAAGCTAAAACCAGAGGAATGCGTATGAGTTGCCTGAGTAGATGATTTAAGAGTTGCCTGAGTAGATGATTTAAGTGGAAGTGAAGGAACTGAAAGAACTGAGCAGGAAGAAGAGGATAAAGCTAGAGAGATGAGGTTGGAGATAAAGGCAAGGGACCAGACTTTATACCAAGATCAATGAAAGTCAACCAAAGGGCTTTAAGCAGTCAAAGGATGTGATTTCTCTTTTTGAAAGATAATTCTGGCACCTGTGTAGGAAACGAATGGGGGAGGAGGCAGGGGGCATCAGAGTGAGTCAGGGAGACCAGTTAACTGGAGGCAGATATAGTAGCCCAATCATGAGCGTGGAGGCCATAGGAATGGAGACATGTGGATTAAGTTGAGTGATATTTAACAAAGTGGAATTGCTAGGACTTGATAATTGACCAGCTGTGGTGACTGAGTGGGGAAAGAGAGGCCAAGAGTCACACACGTATCTCTGGCTTGAGCAACTGTGTGGACAGCAATGTCATTTCTTGAATAAAGAACACCGGAAGAAAAGCAAGTTGGTAGGAGATGACCGAATTTTGCCCAATCTGAGGCATCTAAGTGCAGAGAGCTCATAGGCAGTTATGTATGTCTCAAATCCAGAAGAGCAATACAGGCTAGAGACGTATAGTTAACGGTCATCAGGAAATTAATAGTAATTAAAGCGAAGAGAATGAATCGAATTACCTGGCATAGGTCTGTAGAGAGAATGGCTCAGGATGAAGTTCTGAGGGAAACCTGCCACTGAGAGGAGAGGACAGAGTCTTGCAGAGAGAGAACACATCGCCAGAGATGTTGGAGGCGAAGTAGGAGAGTGTTTTACACGCATACTTACAAGGACAGGGAAGGGTGTATATTTTAGAAGGACATCGTGATCAGTCTCACAAATGCTGCTAAAATATCCAGTAAGGTGAAGGCTGAAAAATGTACATTGGATTTAGCAAAATGGAAGGTCCTAGAAATGTTACAGGAGTGCCTTGGGAAGGGAACGTGAAGTTTTTCAGAAGTTAATGAAATGGAAAAGAGAGAAAGTGTGTGCTAACTGAAAAGGGATGTGGGTCTAGGGTATTAAGATGAGATAGACTGAAAAAAAATTTTTTTAATGGAAAGAAATCAGGAAGATGGATAAATAAAAGATACAGAAGTTTCAGGATCCAGAAATGTGAGGAATACCTCTACTACTAGATTAGAGAGAAAGAGGAGCATCAGTGCAGAGAACAGTGAGACTTTTAGTTTTGTTAACTAGAAGTGGAGAAAATTCCTATCTGGTCACTTCTGTTTGCTCTGAGAGGAGACAATCATCAACAGAGAATGAGAGGGGGTGGTGGTAGAGTTAGAGGCTTAAGGGGAGTGGAGCAGATTTGAACTAATTGTTAAAAATGGGACACAACGATCCTGGCTGGTGTGGTTCTGTTGGTCGCCCTGTGCACTGAAAGGTTGCGGGTTCGATTCCTGGTAAGAGCACATACCTAGGTTGTGGGTTAGACCCCAAGTTGGGACATGTCGGGGAGGTCACTGATCTGTTTCTCTCTCACATCGATGTTTCTTTCTCTCTTTCTCTCTAGAAGCAATGAAAAGATGTCTTTCGGTTAGGATTTAAAAAAAAAGGAGGGGAAGATAACTGACTAGGGAAACTGTAGGCTGGCCTGGCAGCGATAAGAGCTTAATTGAGATTGATGATCATTAATGTATAAGATTGATAGTCTGCGTGGTTCTGTGTATTTTCTCCTGTAGGGCCCATCATCCCATGAACTAGCAAGAAAAAAGATGGATATTTTAATTCATATACGGTGAGCAAAATAGATGTGATAGAAGGTGAAATGAAAAGGACTTAGAATATTGGTAGTGATCGCTTGTTAGAAGCGATGGGTTGTGAATCCAAGTTGGATAGGGAGGAAAATATGGATGGGCAGAGAGAATAGGGTAAGAGAACTGAGGGTCCATTTGGAGCTCAAGAACTGAACAGTTAGGAGTAACTGACCAATGAACCGGATCAATTTCAGAGGATAGGGTGTCTGAAATTGTGATTTCAGATATAGAACAGTTCAGGTGGGGACAATGGTCAGAGAGTACCAGTGGAAGCAAGTGGCTGAAAGAAACTGGGAAGATCTTAGGAAATGAGATCCAGGAAACAAGAAGCCAAGGTGTGGGATGGATCACCCACATACCCAGTTTGATGGAAGAACTTGGAGGAGAAGATCAAATGGAAGCTAAAGGCCACTCATAATATAATCTCGCTGCTGCCCGTTCTTCTGATCATGTCTACCCTCACTTACCTCAAGCCACACCATCCTCCTCACACTCCCTCAGACATATCAGCCTCATTGTCACCTCAGGGCATTTGCATATACTTGTCCTTATGTCTTCACTACTCTTCTTCCAAATATTCCACAGCTTATTCCCTCACTTCATTCACGTTTCTACTCCAACATCACCTCTTCAGAGTTTTCTCTGACCAGTCTACCTAAAATGGCAGCTCTTGACTCGAGGCTATAATAATCTGGTGGCTAGAGCCCCTCACTCCAAAACCTAATCTGGTTTTACTTTTCTTCGGAGTATTTAGCACAACCCAAAATTATAGTAATCACTTATTTTCTTTATTATCTATCACACCACTAGAACGTAAGCTCAATGGAGGCACCGATTGTTCTCTTGTTCCCACTGTATTTTCGGCACCCGAAACAGACCCTGGAACCTAGTAGGTGCTCAATAAATACCTGTTGGCTAAATAGACAGATGGAAAAGAGAAAGAATCCAGAAAGTGCGTGAAAGGCAGCTATTAATGACAAAGGGGACAGAGCTGAATGGCATAAATTCTAATGAGCTAGAGCATTGAAACAAGAGTAAAAGGGGAAAGTTGGAAAGGCAGAGTGGGTAAATGATACTGACACCCCCTCTTCCATTCCCAGAACACTCTCCTCCACTAAAAAAGGCAAAAATGAAGTGGGTCCTGAGGGGAGAACCAGATCTAAGGTTGCAGTGACAGTGGGTCATTGTACACAGGGGCCCACAAAAGGCAGCAGCCACATTCCATACCGCAGCTCAGGTGACAGCAGTGCAGCCGCTGGTTTCCCACTTCTGTGCCTTTGCTCAAGTGCATCTCCTGCTCAGAATGCCCACCTTGCTCATCTGTCTGCTCAAATCCTACTCTTCTCTCAACAACCAAGACACTTTCTTCTGACCACCACAGGCTAAAGTGCTTTCTCCCTACCCTGAAGTTCCACAGAGCTTACTGCAAGTACTATTCACTCACTCGTATTTACCCATTCATTTGTTCACTAATTTTTTTAACTGTAATTTGCCAAGTACTGTCCCAGTCAGTTTCATTTGATAATTACTGTTTTATGTTTTTATCTTATTTCTACAAGCAAACTGTAATATACTAATTAAAAAGATTAGAGTGAAACCACCAGATTATTATAAGTTTGGGGGAAGTAGTTTACAGGCACAATAGGGAAGATACAGGAAGCAAATAAAATAGTACAGCATTCAAAGGAAAATGCTCATTAAGGTTGTTTGTTCTGAATCTTCATTTCCTCAGTCAACTGTGCAATCCTAATTATGAGTTTGTTGCACTCAACCTATATCCTAAAATAATGCTTAACTTTCAGATGCCTGACAATCTGCAGAGCTATTTGACAAAAATCTTATTTTATGAAATAAACTATGCAATTTCACAGAATTAATCAGGGTTATTTAGGCCCCAACCTAAGCTGAGAAAGAGTTGACTGAGCATCTATTAGGTACGCTACAGCATCAGAAGGCAGCTCTGAGACCTGGTCCTGACAGGACGAGCGCAGGAGCACCTTCACGAGGCCATGTGACAGGTCAGCAGGCATCTTGCAAGGCTGTCCTAACTATTCTCTCTGACTCCTCCAAGTCCCCAGAGAGAGACTTAAGAGGCTCAGCATGGTCTCCTGTCTAACACTGGCACTGAACTATATCCAATTCAGAAGCGATTATTCCCCAAATGTAAACTGGAGTGCAATTACCAGAACGGCAAAAACAATCAAGGAAAAAAGTGCCTTCCTGATGTCCCTTGTGAGAACTACTCACTCCCTCTCTTATGCATGCAGGGCTCCTTCTTTATTGTATCCCTTCCCATGCTTACTCAACTTTGACCGAATCATGTTGCTTACCTTCCCATTTCCTCCCTGGGCCTGTGAGTCCCAGGGCAGTGGCAGCAGCGGCGGCGTCCTCTGCAGAACGGTGTCCTAGAGACCGCTCGGCACACTATTTCAAAATTAGTTCAGAAATATTCTCGGATGTGAACTTAAGCAAAAGTAAGTGCCTTTTTCTTTATTCCACCACAGACAATTTTTATGAATTGTTTAGTTTTATCTAATATGAAAAGTATATGAAATGAATATAGGAAGACATAAATCCTTAGTTGTTTTCCTATCTTCTCTAAATCTATAAAATGCCCACACAATTTTCCTCATTTTAGTCGGAAATCTCTTATATTAAAATAAAAAGAACACTAATATAATTTTCTTCGAAGCTGATTTCAGCTAAAAGTCTCTTCAGCAATTGAGCTGACTAGCTCTCTACCTGGTATAACTTTTTTAATAAGACTAAAAATAAAACAGTTCACTGGAAAATAGTTCTACTAATAACTCTGCTGGCTTAGGAAGAAATTGCTGTCAGACTTTTCTAACGTGAATCTGGGAAGATAATTCCAGAAAAGCATCATTGCAGAGAATGCATTACTAAATCTGTCAAAGGTGCTCTTATAAACATTATATAATAAAATATAACAGATTAATTTCACTGCAAGACCAGGAATGAGCCTCAACTATTGTAAAAACCAAGGGCTTGTCCCTATAATGGAGTATTATTCAGTCATAAAAAAGGTATGAGGTACTGACACCTGCTACAACATGAACCTTAAAAATACTGTTAATTGAAAGACAGACACAAAAAGCCATATGTTTATATAATTCCACTTATGTGAAATGTCTACAAGAGACAAATCCACAGAGAGACGAGTGGCTGCCAGGGGTGGTGGGAGGGGAATAGAGAGTGGTTGTTAATGGATATGGGCTTCTCTTGGGAGTGGAGTGGTGAAAGTGTTCTATCAGATAATGGTGAGGGTTGCACAATTTTGTGAACATACCAGAAATCACTGAATTGTACATTTTGAAAGGATGAATTTTATGTGAATTACTTCTAAAAAATAAAAAACTATTAAAGGGAGGGAAGAGGCTTAATGAGAGGCTTGGCATGAAAATAAATTGTTCGAAGGGCCTAAGAAAGGCATGAATTTTGTATTTATGTCAAGGCAAAAACAAAGAATGGGGGGAGAAAAGCACAGGGAAAAATACCCAATAATTACCTCCTTAGAGTCTAAACACTTTTTAAAAAGGCTTTTATTACATTGTCCATATCGTGAGACAAATAGTTTTGCCATTTAAGTACTAAAAAAGTCACCCGCAGCGTTTCTTAGTTCTCTTAGTCTATGAATTGTGCAACAGTCTCAGCTGCAAAGCAAGCAATTTTATTATGTTGCAGCACTTAAACTCACTGGAGCTTTGTAAGAGCTTTTTATTTATTTGGAATAAAAGCACAGTTGGTAGACCATGCCAGGATATTATATCCCAACCATCTATACTTGCCCCAGTGAAACTCAAAGACTTCCCTGAATTTTCTTTTCCTCATTCTCTGAATTTTAATCTGTGAGTTTTTAGTCTTTGAGTTAACTGAGAAGCCTTTTCATTCTGTGAACTAAGCACATTCCTTCAAAACCACAGGCATCCACTTTTCATTGGATTTTTAACAATCATCACATTGGCATGCAGGTAAAAAAAGAACTCAATTTGCTTTTCCCATCACACCTCTGGTTACCTCAGGGAACCCCACTTCAATGGAAAAGGAGTAAGGATAATTTCTGACATTCTAATTCAGTCCGGATATTCCACAATATTCTGTAATGATCTCCCCTTTCCCCTGCACATTCTACATCTCTAGCCTTTGAATCACGTTAGCTTTTGCCTTCCACAAGAGCACGGAGTGTCAAGGAAAAGAGGTTTCCACAGACAGCAGTCCAGAGGAGCTTCGCTTTTTCAGAACAGCCCCCTTAGGAGGCTCCTTTCTGCAGCCTAATGAGTTTACGGATTAAACTATTTTCAAGGATTGAAAAGGATGGACTAGCACTAGAGCACTCTACTGTGACTAGGACTTTATCTTTTGTTCGACACACAACATGAATCACCCTAAGCACTTAACAAATATTTAACAAAACTGAGTCAATACCATTATCAAAAATAGCTATAAAAGGTTTTCAAATTTGCTTTGTTTTTCCTGTCAACACAATGCCATACATAAACTGGTGAATTACAGCTCAATATAAGAGAGTAAAGAGTAAGAAAAATGAAGAATAAAAGAAGTAAAAGACCTCATGGTTTGTGAGAAAGGGCAAAATCTTTTTTCTGTGTTGTCTCTCTTTTTAGCTGGTTGTTAGAAGACTGTTTTGCAAGATATAACTGCAAAGGAAAATGAAAGTTATAGTCTTTGCAACTAAAAAGCATCAATTTTGGTTCAAGCATAAAAAAAGAGCAAGGCCTCCAATGCCAACGGCCACATTATTTGTAATATTCCTAATAACAACAAACCTAATATACAATATAATTATTTAAAAAACTCAAAGTCACTTGTGCTTAAAAAACCAACCACCTGAGTAGAAGCCACCCTCAGAGTACATTAATGCAGATATTTGTGTTTCTCATGCCCCTTTTCAGATTAAGCCCATTAAGGAAATAGAATTACTTTTTCTGTTTCCCCATTATGGCAAGTAGGATCTTAGGGACTTGTGGTTATCGAGCACATTAAGTCATTTGGGTTCCTGGGTAGAGAGGAGTAGAGTTATATAAACATAGCATCAAAGAGCCATTGCTGTTCAGGTATCTAACCATTAAACATATACTTCATTGAGATAAAGTATATCATTGTTTTTTCACCTCCACAGTATACTGTTTTGCAAAGCTGAGAAATAATGGGCTTATTCTGCTTTTATAATTAAAAGATCACTTTCAAAGTTTGTAAAGCTCACTGAACTAACCACATTAATAATGGAGTTGGGCTTGCTTGTTTTGTTTTTAAAAATGTTTTCAAGTTTGAACGTAACAGTCATGGTGGTTTAAAAAGTGAATATATTTAAATTAGAGGCAATGTATTATGATACCTTTTTTACCAAAATATTTTCTACCTTTTGTGAAAGAAGAGATGACAGTAACCTAAGATTATGGAAATTCTGGAAGGGTAAGTTAAAGAGGGACTTAATCAAACATATATTTTATAAAATAAGTACAAGTGAGTAAATTACAGCAGGAAGACTTTAATACAGCAGCTGACAGACCTTCCTGACCATAAGGGCTATACAAAGCTACAAAGATGTATTAAGTGTTTTCCTTTGGAGACTAAAAACAACACAGGTAATTCTTCAGTTAGATGATATATTACCTAAAAAAGAACTGGCTTAATGTCTTGAGCTTCCCATGCTTTTTTCACTAGTAGGGAGAAAAGAGAAAAGACTCTAGACCAAGCCTCTGTGTAAAACGCTTAGCCTGACCATCTGAGTCCTTTGGGGACTAAGTAGTTCTGAATAGCTGAGTTTTCTGGAGAACTATGTATGTGTATATCCTTCCAAGAATTAAAATTTTGGACAAAAATATTACTAAAAATGTATTTAAATCCTTTGATCTTTTTTTCTCCTTACTTCAGATTTCCAAGTTGTTTTTAATGTTATTAAACTCATTATAGAAATTAAGAAGGAAAAGGAACAGCCTTAATCCTACCACCCCAAAATCACCAGGTAACATTTTCTGTTTCTTGAATTATCTCCCAGTGTATATTGGACATAATTCAAGGTCATAAAATAATAAGATCTCAGTCTACATATTTTCTAAAGCCTGGGACTGTGCTAAACATTCTATATACATAGTCTCACTTAGTCCCCATAAGCCAGTAAGATAGGTGTTATTACTCCTATTTTATAGATGAAGAAAACAAGACTTTAGGAACTTATCAAGGCCCTAGAAGAAGCTACAGAGCCTAAATTCAAGCCCTTTTGTTCAGCTCCAAAGGCTGGCCTCTTAACTTTTTCATAGGATTAAGAGCCCCTATACATGCATCCTTTACAAACACACTTAATGATTTTTCAAACTTTCCTTACTGTCAGGTTCTTATCTTTCAGTTTTCAAAGATATATTTCCTTCTTACCATTTCTCCACCACCTCTGATTTGCTGCTTTAAATTTTGCTGCTTAAGCTTGGAAACATCAATAATAGATAAGTTCATTGAATTCTTGTGAAACAGAGATTTCCATGGTTGAAGTATATGTAGACTTTGTGATACATATATTATTTCCTACTCACAGCTCTGATCCGGGTTTGACAAGAAAGATATGATAGCTAAGTGTAAACATGCTTCAATCAATCCTGAAAAATCAGCTAACAATCCTAATGTTTTAATAAGAATTTAGATAGCAATAGATAGAAAGGCACATTACCCAGGGTCAAGAAACTTGATCATACAGTACAGTAGAATAGTGACTGCACCTGCAGAATATATATCCACATACAAGACACACACACTCAAATGTGCCATAAAACCAGCTCACTCGCTGGCCTGTACTAAAAAGTGAGCCTCGGGTTCAAAAAGATGTCAGGAGACTGCTTCCAACTCACTCTGGCCCAAAAGGTGAAGAAGGCAGCACATCAGAAATAACGGGAGAAAGAGGAAGCCAGGAAAGTGTGACACAAATGAAAAGAGATTAACACATGCTTTCTTGTTTTGGTTGGGGTAAGAACAGTGGATATGAAGTGGAAGAAAGGTTACCCTGGGGTCAGTCCTGCTTATCTCCCACCAAATATGGACAAATAAGCTTCACAGAGCTATTTTATCATCTAAGCTTGGCAGGCACATTGTTTTAAAACTGGATGACACGTGGTACTATTTCATGAGATACGTAAAATTTCCTTTCGTCTGTCAGGTTGTTAATATGAAAGCTTCATTAATCAAGTTATCACTGTAATTAAAAATTATTTCTGATTATAGTTTGCTAATATCTGATATAGGTATTTTGCAACTGTAATACCCCTCTGAGAAAAGAGCGACCCGCATGCCTGCAGGGGGCTGATGGGTGGCAATTTCAATTGTGCTTTTCCTCCAATGGTCTGTTTCCTGATAGGCTAGTTCGTAAGACAACGCAGCAGCATGAAGTCACTCTGACCTGAAAATCTTTCTCAGGAGGCAGAGTATTGATAGAGCCTGGAGTGCAGCTTAGACTCAGATGGTCTGACAGGCCTTCCTGGGTTGCTCCATGGGGACAAGCCTCTCGGAATAAGGCCCCAAATACATATTTAAGGCTGAGTCCCCATTTCCACCCTTCCATATGGCTTTTCTCCGTAAGTCTCCCTGTGTCCCTGCACTCTTATCAAGCTGACCTAACAGATCAGCATATGAGTTTTTCAGGCCAATAGCTTATAGGTACCTACTAAAAAACCAAAACAAAACAAAATCCAGTTCATAAGGAAGAGCGGATTTGTGTGAAATGTAGTAAACATAATCTCCCTTTCCTTCTTTATGCTTTATTCAAACAAAAATATAAAAAGTGACTGTAATTTTTATTCACATAATTATGAATCCATTATATTACTCCTACATGCATTGTTTATAACTGTAAATGACAGCATGTTCTTAGATGCTTTGGGTACTGGAGGAAAAATAGTCCTTCATAACGTACAATATATGGTCACACAAATTTAAGTACTAAATATTTAAGCTAATTAGCCACAACAATTCAAACTTAAGCAACATGGCAAATACTTCACATGCAATGAAAAATGTATGAACTGCCTAAACAATAAACCTTTTAAAAAATCTTATATTTATTTCCAACTATCCTGTGCCTATTAACATCCTTGGGTTGCTTTCAAAGGTCAAAAACTGAATTGTCTAGAAACATTCTGAATAGTAAGAGTATTACACTGTGAATTTTATTTTCACATTTTGGTCAATAAGGAGGAAAATAACAAAATTAAGCAGTCAAAAGAAGTACTAAAGAAATGACAGTCATTCATACGGACAGATAATATGAACAGTGGAGATTCATTTCCAGTTGGTTCAATTCTATTTACACATTTAAAATATAAAATACATGTTAATTTGTCAGGAAGGTGACCACATTTAGCACCAGGTAAGGAACTTTACGTTAGCCTTTGAACATGACCTCACATCTTGTCATTGGAAAAGAACTTTCATAGAACCTATATGTAGTTACCACCATCAATTAATTAAAAAAATAGCTTTTAAAAGTAATTGCTGCATATTATTAATTCACAAGCACTTCAGAGGGAATTAATCTTAAAACTGGGACTACTTGATATTGCGCACAACTCTCCTACAGTGGTTTGTTTTCATCTCCTCCAATGCTTGTTCCAATTGTTGAACCAAATGGAGCAGGGTGGCTGGGTCCGTCTGCAGTACTTTGGTGTTGTGATCTCCATTCTGATTAAGGTGTAGCTTTATAGTCACTGATGGTTTTATCTGTTGCCTGAGGCTTCTGCTTGCAAGCTTGATTTGGAATGGAATAAGAACATAACAACTATTTAATAATCATGCCCAATACGTAACACGTATAATTACCTTACACCATATACAAAAACCAAGTTTCAGATAAATCACAGACTTCAACATGAAAGGTAAACTTTAAAACTTTTTTCAAAAGATTTTATTTATTTATTTTTTAGAGAGGGGAAGGGAAGGAGACAGAGGTGGAGAAAAACATTGTTGTGTGAGAGATCAGTTGCCTCTCACACACCCCCAACTGAGGACCTGGTCCGAAACCCAAACATGTGCCCTGACTGGGAATTGAACCAGCAACCCTTTGGTTCACAGGCTGGTGCTCAATCCCCTGAGCCCCACCAGCCACGGCTGGAAGGATTTCTTAAACATGATATAAAAAAGGCACAAAGCATAATGAAAAAATGACAAATTTAGCTATATTAAAGTTATTAACTTTTCTTCAAAGGATACCTAAAGATAATGGAAAAACAAGCCACAAAATGAGAGAAGTTATTTGGTAACACATGTAACAAAAAAGATTAGTATCCAAGAATGCATGAACAACTGCTCTGATTTAAAAGGAACAAAAATACAAAACCAAGAGAAAAAACATGCAGAAGACCTAAATAAGCAGTTAACAAAAGAAGTAACACAAATAGATAAACATATGCAAATATGCTCAACTTTATTAGGAACCAAAAAATTGGCCAATAAAATCTTTAAATACTGTTTTGCACATATCAGACTAGCGTGAATTAAAAAGCTGTCCATACGGTGCACTGCAAGCTACGGAAACTCGTCCACCGAAGTGAGAGTGATGAGAGAATCACTCTGGAAACAATATATATTAGCAGTAATTCCACTCTTAGGTATATGTCCTAACCTCTGACACATATACATGTATTTATAATAGTACTTGTTAAGAGTCAAAAATTAGAAACATCTTAAGTATTCTTTAACAGAATGGATACACTGAGAATATTCATACAATGAGATGCTTACTGGCAGCAAAAAGAAATATACTACAGCAAAATGAACTGTCATGGATAAATCTAAAAAAAATTAAATAAAAAAAGCAAGTCACACATGAAAATCTAAAACGTAGTTTACTGAAAAAAAGTGTGTAAAAAAAACCTGTAAGTAAAAAAATAACAAAATTCAGGATGGTGGTTACCTCCAGTGTGCTAAGAGCGGGTTCAGATTCAAGGGTACTGGTTTCATTCTAGTTCTTGAGCTTGGCAATGGGTACTTGTTTTATTATTCTTCTTTAAACTGATTATCTATAATCTTGTTTTTTATGATACATTCCAAAATTTAAAAAACAAGTACTACTGATATATTATTAAAAGAAAATAACTAGAAACAATGACCAACTTGAAAATGACATTATTTAACCCTCACACCACAGTGTGCTCTCTAAAGACTATTCACCCTTAAAAGGAACCAGGACCTCCCTGAATAGTTGATTTGATTCCAGTCTAGGTTGGAATTGTACAAGATGAATCTGAAACATTTTGTTATGCAAGAAAGCAAGATTGTTAACTAAACCTACTGGAGTAGTGTCAAAGGACAAGAAGCCAAATTGAAAAGACTTCTAGTGAGTAACAAATTTAAACCTAAGATTTCAGGATTAACTTAATACCGCAGCACAGAATATCCTAACTAATAACTTCTTCCAATTAATTCTAGGTCATTTGTGCATCCAAAAGAACCCAAGATACTGATCCAAAGCTGAGATTTTATGTCTCAAAATAATTTGGAAACAACAGATAAACCCCTTTGGGTGAGCTAGTCCCCAAACATAAAATGTGTATGTGTAAGATAAATTATCTCTGTACAATTATTTCTCTAGTACACAAGATTATAGAAAGGCAAATGGTAATAAATATGATTACTAAAAATACTACTTATTCATTCGATTATGCATAGTTTATACTTCTTTTTCCCCCTATATCTGAACTGACACATAAGGACGAAACATATCTAGGTGTGCAATTAAGCCATGAATTTTTTTGTTGAAACACTTAAGGTCACCCAATCTATCCCCCTATTTTTAGATAACCAGGATCTAAATAACCTTCCCAGATAGTTTTCTGTACCATTCTTTAACATTTCTAGATAAAGATTACATAATATCCCTAACAAAGACCTAGTCAAATAAAATTAGGCTGAATATTTTCTCAAAGAAATTGGAATGACAGTCAGTAGTACTACTACAGGATAAAGAAGAGTATCCCATAAAGTTCTTGATATGAACTTATTTTTAATGGGGATACAATTCTGTCCTTCTTCCTGTAAAAATAACAATAGCAACTTTAAATAAATTAGCCCTAACGGTAACATCCTCCTCTACCAATCTCAGATGCATTTAACTCAACTGATGCTATTTTTAAAAAATATATTTTATTGATTATGCTATTACAGTTGTCCCATTTTTTTCTCCCCTTTATTCCCCTCCACCCTGTACCCCACCTCCCACCACAGTTCCCCACCTTAGTTCATGTCTATGGGTTGTACATATAAGTTCTTTGGCTTCTTCATTTCCTATACTATTCTTAACCTACCCCTATTTTGTACCTACCATTTATACTTTTTATTCCCTGTATCTTTTCTCCCCACTCTCCACCCTCTCCCTCCCCACTGATAACCCTCCATGTGATCTCCATTTCTGTGATTCTGTTCCTGTTCTAGTTGTTTGCTTAGTTTCAGTTTATGTTTTTTTTAGGTTCAGTTGTTGATAGTTATGAGTTTGTTATTTTACTATTCATAGTTTTGACCATCTTCTTTTTCTTAGATAAGTCCCTTTAACATTTCATATAATAAGGGTTTGGTGATGATGAACTCCTTTAGCTTTACCTTGTCTGGGAAGCACTTGATCTGCCCTTCCATTCTAAATGATAGCTTAGCCAGATAGAGTAATCTTGGGCTTAGGTCCTTGCCTTTCATGACTTTGAATACTTCTTCCCAGCCCCTTCTTGCCTGTAAGGTTTCTTTTGAGAAATCAGCTGATAGTCTATGGGAACTCCTTTGTAGGTAACTGTCTCCTTTTCTCTTGATGCTTTTAAGACTCTCTCCTTATCTTTAATCTCGGGTAATGTAATGTGATGTGCCCTGGTGTGTGCTTCCTTGGGTCCAACTTCTTTGGGACTCTGAGCTTCCTGGACTTCCTGGAAGTCTATTTCCATTGCCAGATTGAGGAAGTTCTCCTTCACTATTTTTTCAAATAAGTTTTCAATTTCTTGCTCTTCCTCTTCATTCTTCTGGCACCCCTATTGTTCGGATGTTAGAACATTTAAAGTTGTCCCAGAGGTTCCTAAGCCTCTCCTCATTTTTTTGAATTCTTGTTTCGTCATTCTGTTCTGGTTGAATATTTATTTCTTCTTTCTGCTCCGAATCATTGATTTAAGTTCTGGTTTCCTTCCCATCACTGTTTGTTCCCTGTATACTTTTCTTTATTTCACTTTGCATACCCTTCACTTCTTCCTCCATATTGTGACCATACTCAACCATTTCTGTGAGCATCCTGATTACCAGTGTTTTGTACTCTGCATCTGTTAGGTTGGCTAGCTCTTCATCATTTAGCTCTGTTTTTGGAGCTTTGATCTGTTCTTTCATTTGGGCCTTTTTTTTTTTTTTTTTTGTCTCAGTCGGCCTATTACGTTGTGAGGGGCAGAGCCTTAGGTATTCACCAGGGTAGGCAACCCTTGTTACTGCCTTGTGGTGTTGTATGTGGGGGAGGGGTCTGAGAGGGAACAAAGCCACTTGCTTGGCTCTTGATCAGGTTTCAGTCACTTCCCCTGTTACCCACAAGCAAACTGGGACCTTCTGGTGCTGATTTCCGGGTGGGAGGGTTTATGTACATTCTAGGACCCTGTGGGTCCCTCAAACGAACTCTCCTATGAAACTGTCAGTTTCTCCTGCCGCTGCAAACCCTGCAAGTTTTTACTGGTAGAGGTTTGAGGCTTTCTTTTCCTGCGCTGGAACCCCGGGTTGCATGGTCTCTCTCACTCCCCAGGTGTTCCTCCCAGTTATCTGAATGCCCCGTCCGCCAGCCGCTGCCTTGCTGCGCGTCCTCTCCACCCTGGCTGCTCGCCTCCGCCCCTCCTGCCCGTCTGAATGAATGTTTCTTCTTTAACTCCTTGGCTGTCGGACTTCCATATGGCTGATTTTCTGGCAGTTCCGGCTAGTTTTTGTTTTTAAATTTGTCGCTGTCCTTCTTTTGGTTGTGCGAGGAGACAAAGTGTATCAGCTATGCCTCCGTCTTGGCCAGAAGTCAACTGATGCTATTAACAAAGGTGTTAATTATGCTTGGAATTTATGAAGTACAGGAAATGTTTTTATTAGAAACTAAACTATGATGATTAATTTATTCCCCATAAACACTACACAATAATTTGATGGTAACTATACACTCATTACCAGTCTTCATGAGACAAATCAGTTACTCAAAAAGGTTCTGTATCCTGTTACTAGTTTTCTAGCCTTTTAGCTGGTTTTCATTTGATAAGTCTTCCTCCCACAAGCGGAATAATCCACTCCAGTTAAAAATCCCTTATAGTAATGCCCGGACTGGTGTGACATGGAGGTCGTCCATGGTTGGACATCACCTTGCAAAGAAAAAGGTCACAGGTCCGATTCCTAAACAGAGCACACACCTGGGTTGTGGGTTTGGTCCCCTCACAAGAGGGAACCAACTGATGTTTCTCTCCCTCTCTTTCTCTTTCCCTTCCCCTCTCTCTAAAAATAAATAGATAAATAAAAAAAAAATTTTTTAAAACCCCTTGTAATAATTTCAACTAATAAGCTCACTAAATCAATTAGTTTTCTGGTAGCTTTTTTAGCACTGAAATGCATTTCACCATGAGGTCATATTAATTCAGTATACCCTCAAATTTAGACTGTATTAATCCTAGCAGTAACACAACTATTCAAACTCATTTCACTGATAAATAAGCTCTCTTGAGTTTAATTTTAGAAAATCCAATTGCTCAACTTTTTAACTTCTCAAAATGTCTTCATAATGGAAAAACTCAAAGCTAATGAACAAAGACTAAAAATAAATAAATAAAAAGCCTCTAAGGACTATCAGACCCCAAGAGTCAGAAGATATCCCCACACAAAGAGGTAATGTAAAAGGTAAATTACTGCTGAATCTCATGAACATGACCGTCCCCACTTCTCTTCCACCTGGTTATTATGAAAGAACCTAAACATAAAGGCTTAACCAATAATCTCCTCCTCCCTATAAGGTCTACAGGACTTGCTGCTTATGATGATCCAAGAGCATAAACTGTACCTTGTTCTTTGCTATATCTGTACCACATGATAGGTATACAAAAGATATTTGATAAATTAATAAAAGAATGTACTTACCAACACTAGCCCCCTCGCCACCGTTTTCATATTTAGCAGTGAATGGCTACTATATGCCAGGCACTGTGCTGGCATATAATAGGCACAATGTGACTATAGTGCCGGGGACCCAGTAGTCAACAAGACATGGTACCTGTCCTCATGGAATCTATAACCTGGTTTATACCATAACCATGCTAATATCTATTCAAGCACTCATCACATTAGATTATAATTGCTGAACTCTTCTAACTGAATTTCTATAACCTATTTGGAGCACCTTACTGCTATTTAAATCAGGAAGAATCCACTATAACAGTGGTTTACAAACTTTATTGCACATTAGAATTAACTGGGTGAATGAGGAGCTTTTAAATAGCCTGATGCCCACGCCAAATCCCATACTAATAAGTTAGAATCTCTGGGAGGGTGGAACATAGAATTTTTAAAAGCTCCCAGGTCATTCCAATATGCAGTCGAGTTTGGCTAGGCTAGTGAGCTTTATCAAATATTCAACATGCTCATTTCCATATGCATGTGGGTCTTTACAGCTTACACTGTCTCTTCTGTCAAGAATATTTACCCCGGTTTTCTCTATTCATTTATCTTTCTGTAATCTCACCTCCTTTTGTTGAAGCTTTTCTGGATCATTCCTGTGGACACTGAAGTGAACGACCTGAGCTATAGCTTTTTTGAATTACTCAGTTGTACCTTGATTTACACAGCTCTATTCCTTTTCCTTCCCCAGAACCACATTTTACAACTGTCTCTATTTACTAGTTATTTTGAGAACATCTAATATTACTAAATGAAAATATTTTTTCTAGCTAAGAAAGCATCTTACACTTTTGTTTCCTAAAGCATTCGGCAAAGCACTGATCAGCAAATGGATGACATTCAATAAACATCTTTTTATCTGTCACTGCTTGATAAAGGGCTACATGTAATAGTCTGAAAACTCCCCTTTGGTTATCTATATAAAACGTAACTGAATCTCACAAATATAATGTGTACAGGACCCAGAAACAAAAGAACATTTGCTGAATCATTTCATATATAGAAAGCGAAAGAGTAGCAAAAGTAATCTATGTATTGGAAGGGAGAAAAGGAGGAAAGGGGATTGGTAGGAGGCAAGGAGGATGCTTCTGGGATGCTGGTCATGGGTAAGTGTTGGTTTCATGGGTGTTTTCATCATGGGATAATTCACTGCACTGTACATTCACTGACCTGTCTGTGCGCTTTTCTGTATGTGTATTTTTTTAAACAGAAAAGTTTTTCAAAATCTAAGCATCACTTAAAAAAAATCCACATAACCATTTCCTTTTCCAAAATAGCCTGTTTCTTACAAATTTCCAAATTAAACTGACTGACACCTTAAAAACATAAGAAAATGAACTATTTGTGTAATGGCCTGAAAATGAGCATTAAAAACACTGGAGTTTCAAACCAGAGTTTGATTAAGGTGGTAAAGAATACAATAAGCCTGAGGACATACACCTAAAATAAATCTTATATTCTAATTCAGATTAAAAAAGAAGGAGAAGCAGCAGCAGCAGCAGCCATACCTGCACATCTAGTCGCCACTCAAGGCTGTGGTAACTGGGCAAGTCTGGTGCCAGTTCACTCAGAATAGTTCTGATCTCTTTTCTGTTGTCCAGATAGAGCTGAAGCAACAATTTGTTCAGTTCTTCAGAGAATCCCAGAACAAAAACAGAGTCTTGGAAATCCAGTTCAGAAATCTAAAGTAAATTGAGTTTAACAGAACATTAAAATTTACCTTTGCCTAATAAATGCTAAAATAGCTGATATACACAAAAGAATATAAAATCCCTCAATTCTTTTCTGTCTAGTAAAAGAATCAACTCTCTTTAATTAAAGGCAATCCTTGCCCACTATTTTAAAATCTGAGTTTCTGATACATAAATGTACTTTATTAAGTATAAAAAAGAATTATTAAAATGCCCAATTTTCTCTCCTATTCTTCATCAAGCCAGATACTGCTAATACGCAAAGAAAAAGGACAATAATCATTATGTTCTCTCTCCTCTTAGGATACATACTATTGTATATGGTTCAATAACATGCAGAATTAGCCAGCAGAGTGTTATAGTCTTATTGTTTAGGCATGGCTTCGCCTAGTCAATTATAAACCATTAACATTACTGAAATAATTAGGTACCTGCCAGGGCTGTGACATAGAGTATATATGACCTTCTTAAGGTTCGGGTAATATTGTACAAAACAGTCTACAGGGAGCGCTTACCATGAGCTTTGAGCTTTCAGTGAGGAGGTATGTTAATCCTTCCACGCCATGCTGGACAGTGTCACGACTCACATTGAGTTTTCCTGGGGGAAAAAAAAGGAAAAATGAGCAAATACATTATTGTGTGATATTTATCCTTTTATTCAAACTGCTATTTAAGGATAAATATTATCCATTATTCCATTTTTTTCAAACACCGCTATTAATAATAATGAATTGGTAATAGCCTCCCGTTCTTTCCCCACTCTCAGCCAAATGGTCTCAGTATTTCCTGCCTTTTAAACTTTACAAAATGCAGACGCCTAGACGACTAGTACGAGGGGCACGTCCCTCTCTTGAAGACACAGTTGCTTCAAGCCTGGCAGGAGAGGAACTCAGCAGGGACTGGCAATCTGAGAAACTGCCCCGGTTCCAGCGGGGAAACAATACTTCACCAACAGTAGATGTGTGAACAACTAATAAAAACCAAACACATAACCGGACTATTCCAGACACTTCGGAGAAAGCAAGTCTTACAGTATCTCTGGCAGATGGTAGTATGTCTATTTTACACACGAAGAAGTCGACTTAATAGAAGCTTTAGCAATCTCACAGCTACTTAGGAAACCTGCAGGATGTGCGTCCTCACTGAAGAGCCCTTCTGATTTTATTCTACCGCAATGGGATCAAGACGGTCAGAGTCACAATAACCCCTTTCCACCGCACAGCCTGCAGGGCCGTGCCATTCCCCTTCTTACTGGCGGCGCCGTCGTAGATCTTGGGGTTTGAGCCTCGCCTCAGGAACTCCACTGCAATCCGACCAAACTCGGCGACCACTGCAACGGAAGCCAGTAGATCATAAGCAAGGGGAGCTCCCTGCTTTCTTCCCCAGACCACAGAACACCACCCTCCGCTGCCGCGTCCTGACCCGAGCTGTCCACTTGCGGCAGGAAGGCCAGGTGCTCCTTATGCTCCTCGGACAGGTCCAGCAGCATCTTCGCCGGGTGGCCAATTTCATCCGTAGCGCTGGCCCCGCCCTCCCCACTTCCGGATATCGAGTCCTAGTGCTAAGGAGCTCCGGCGCCTCAGCGTCCCGAGCTTTGTGTTCCGGACTGTGGTCGTCCTACACTCAAACGCCCCTGCGGTGCGTTCTGGGGTTGGGGGTGGGGAGTGGGGTTAGAAGATTCGTTCGTAAATCTCTCTCAGGTGTAGTTAGCTGGGTGCAAGGTGCTAGGATCTGTTGGAGACAAAAAGATGTTTAAAATCCGACAACCTCCCCCCCACCCCGCGGAATTTACATTTATAATATCGATAGCTAGCAGTTATTAAGCACGGTCTCAGGGACTGTTCTTACCATTATTGTTCCCCTTGAAGATAAGGAAACTAAGAAGTCGAGCAACTGAAACTAAGTTTTATAGAGCTATAAGTTTTCACAGAGCTTTGGTATATGTTATTTTGTTTAATGTATCTTATTTAACATGTTCGATAGCTGTTAATTTGTTCTTACAGATGAAGAATCAAAGCTCCAAAATGACGTAATAAGCCAGTGACAGAGCTGGAAGGAGAGGATCAGATTCCTTGACCACGTGTTCAAAAGCCCATCATTCTACACAGCATGCTAAAAGCTGAAGGTGTGTCACAAGTTCTATGAGTGATAATAAATTAGGATAAAGATGATGACGCCTGCAAGGATTGGTGCTTGCAGAGCTCGGAACAGTTTGCTTTTATGTGTTGAATGCAGTGTGAGAATTCTGTTTTTTTCCCATGTGTCTTTTCTTACCTGCTGTGGTTCAAATACAAGAGACTATAGAATTGCTATTGATAGGAACATGACTCTCCAAATCTTCCCTCTTTGCGTGTGGTGGGGAGAAACCTAGAGAAAGAAAGAAACCCTTCTTATCTACCTTATATCCAGGGATTGAGACATCTCTTTCTTTGCTGGGAGAGTAAAAATTGGAAGTTCCTCAGCTGTGCATTGTGTCTACCTGGTCCCACACATTTGACTGAAATTGAAATTCTTTGTTTCCTCCAGGGGGGCACAGAAAGGCAAGTCCTTGAACTTGTTATAGTAGTTAGGTCTTGAATAAGCATTTGCAGAGAAAGTGTAATTTTTACTTAGACTGTAAGTTGCAGATCAGCAAAAATAGCATTATTTCCTGAAGAAGCCTTTATTCATACATTATTGAGGAAATATCCATTATTGAAGAATTATTTTCAGAAAACGTAAAATCATGATTTTTCTATAAATATATGATGAAAGACTGTATTGAAATCATGAATTAGTAAGGAAATTGGTAAGGTTACAGTAAGAAGTAGGTTCAATGGATTCAAAGGAGATATTCCCAAGCCGTCCATCAAAGACGGTATTGAAATCACGAGTTAGTGAGGAAATCAATAAGGTTACAGTAAGAAGTAGTTTCAGTGGATTCAAAGGAGTTATCCCAAAACCATACATATGAAGGGTGACCCCCCAAAACCCAAAATTATCTTCTGGAGGGCAGGCCCCTTGTAGTGCAGGCTTCCCCTGCTTGGTGAGTGTCCTAGGAACCCATCTGTGTCACTGTATCAGCTGGCATTGCTGTAGGAGGCTGCATTCAGCTTCAGTGAATCTTTTTGAAGACTCTTTCAACATGTTTGCCGAAGTTATAGCTGGTAGAAACCAGCCTGAGAGTTATAACTCCCTAGGCTAATTTAGACAGTGACTGCTGTCAACGTGATGTCATTTAGAAGAAATTACCTGAATAAAAAAAATTAAAGGTCTAGATTCCAGATCTGGTTCTGATACTTACTAATTGTAGAGCCACCAACAAATTGTTTTTATACCTTATACAGTTAGCATCTCCATTTGTAAAATGGTTATTTTAATGACCGCCCTTTTGTACCATGCATAAACTAATAAAAACATATTAAGAAATTGGTTTTGATGGTCAAATAAAGCAATAAATTAGCCTTAAGCAATCGAAGGATTTGTAAACTGAAGCATTCATATTTTATAGGAGGAGATTTTATATGTAAAAATCATTGAGAATTCCATGTGCATGTTCATCCTAAAATTCATTCAATTCAACAAATACTTATAGAGCAGTTAATCAAAGGTTCAAGCATATGCTATGCCTTGGCAATTTGGAGTTGCGTAAGATAATGTCCTTTCCCCCTAGAAGATGACAGTTAAGTGAGGGAGACAATCGAATAATTTCAGTAGGGTGTGATGAGTGGTAATGCTTGAAGAATAAACAAAGTAACATGGAAGCATGGAGAAGGTGGCAATTTCAATAAGATTCAGGCTTAGAATACATGTTCTAGGATATCCTGTACACGCTAATTATGCTTTGCAGTTGTAGAACATTATAAGTATATAAGGCCTTAATGTTATTTCATCATATATCTCAAGTAAGCTGTCTTCTTAACCTATCTTATTTCTGGAGCTGAAGTAAAGAAAGAATAAATACTCAGTATTTTTTCAGTTGATTCTGTCAGAGAACATTGTTTCATATCAATTGCCCTTCCTCGTATTTCTTTCTCTGCCTTTTCTACTTTCCTTTCCCCTTATATTTTCCCATATTCCTTTCTCCTTCTTAGGCATTTCAGCTCCAGAATCCTTGCACCAGACATTTCCTTGGCTGTGTTTCAGTGATACATAAAATATTTTCATCCTTGCAAGGAATCACAGTTCGGTTCAGCAGGCTATCAAGGGCCTGAGATTAAAAAAAAAAAATTTAGTCACTTTTTAAATTGGATTACAAACTGCTTATAAAAAGGATACAGATAAAAAATACTTCTGTTGAACGTTCTCAAATTGAACACACCTATTAACCCAGATGAAAAACTCACATGTTATCGGTACCCTAGAACCTCTGCTGTGCCCTTGGCTAGTCACTATCTCCTCTTACAGTCACTAAATTGAACTGACTCACAAGAGTATACACAAACGGCCTTACAGCATCTCTTTACCATCATCCTTGTATTTTCTTTTGTATTAACCTTATATGTACCCCAACCTCATAATATTTAACTAAGAATTTAAAGATTTTTAAAATAGATTTTATTTATTTATTTTTTAGAGAAGGGAAGGAAGGGAGAAAGAGGGAGAGGAAAATCAGTGTGTGGTTGCCTCTCATGTGGCCCTTTCTGGGGACCTGGCCTGCAACCCAGCCATGTGCTGTAGGCTGGGAATCGAACCAGAGACCCTTTGGCTTGCAGGCCGGAGGTCAATCCACTGAGCCACACCAACCAGGACAAAAATTTAAAGATATTTTAAAAGTGAGCTTTAAGCTTTAGGTTTCTCTGAGTTTTGTATGAGAATCTGTTTTTTAAAACTTCCTAGCAAATAGAATAAAAAACCAAAATATTTAGGAAAATAATTAACAAAAGATTTGCAAGACCTCTATACCAAAAACTAAAAAAACACTCGAGGGAAATTGAGAAAGACTTAAATGGGGACATATAGCATAGATAGAGAAATATATCGTGGGTTGTAAGATTCAATATTATTACAATAACAGTTGCTCTCAATCAAGATCCCAACAGGCTTTTTTGTAGGCAATGAAAATTTTATTTTAAAATTTATGTGGAAATGCAAAGGGCTGAGAATAGCCAAAATAACTAAAAAAATAACCCAAGACATAGTTGAAGTGTTCATACTATCTGATTTTGAGACCCACTATAAACCTACAGTAATTAAGACAGTGTGTTATTAGTATAAGGACATGTAAATACATCTATGGAACAGAATAGAGAGTCCAAAAATGGATCCATACATATATTGTAAATTGACTTTTGACAAAATTGCCAAGATAATTCAATAGTGGAAAGGAAAGTCTGTTTAACAACTAGTATTAGAGGAATTTGATAAACTGTTAAATGGAAAAAAATAAATCCTGGCCCTCATCTCATATCATACACATACAAATAATTTTAGATAGATTATATACCTAACATAAAATCTAAAATTGTGAAACTTAAAATATATGAAAATGTCTTCATGACTTTGGATTAGGCAGAAATTTTTTAGGAAACAGAAAGCATGAATCATAGACCAAAAAAAGCGATAAATTATACTTAATCAAAGTTAAAAACTTTTATTCATCAAAAAAACCATTAATAAAATGAAAAAGTAATCCATAGACTGGTTAAAAAAAAATCAACACATTTATCTGATGACTTTATATTGCAAGTATCTAAAAATCTTCAATAATCCAATAATTAAAAGATGAGCAACCCAATACTTCAAGTTTCAAAAAGTGTAAATTTACACTTCACAAAAGAGAATATACAAATGGCCAATAAGCACATGAAAAAGCACTCACTATCATTAGACATCAGTAAAATGCAGATTAAAATCACAATGAGATGTCATTTCAAACCTACTAGAATAACTAAAAATCAAAAACTTTGAAGACACTAAATTTTGGTGGTATGCAAAGCAACCAGAACAGTTGTACATTGTTAGTGGAAGTGTAAAATCATAAAACCACTGTGGAGAACTGTCAGACAGTTTCTTGTAATGTAAACTGTATATTTACCGTATTGTCCAACAATTCCACTCCTAGGTACTTGACCAAAAGCAATGATGACATATGTCCAGAAGAAGACCTTTTACAATAGTGTTCATAGTAGCTTTATTAGTAATATCCCCTATCATGAAGTAACCCAAATGTCCATATAGGTGAATAGATAGATCATAGTGCATCCCTACAGTGGCATACTAATCAGTAATAAAAAAGAATGTCCTACTAAGACATGCAACAATGTAAATGAAACTCAAAGTATTAAGTTGAGCAAAATAATCCAGGCACAAGATAAGCACCTATCTGATTCCTTGGATTGGGACAGTTTCTCTATGGAGATAGAAATCAGAATAGTGGTTGCTTAATGGGGGTTGAGATAGACTTGGACAGAAACTTAAAGAAACTTTCTGGGGTAATGGAGTTATTCTACATCTTGATTGGGATATTGGTTACACAGATGCATATATTTGTCAAAGTCATTGAATTTTACATGTAAGGTCACTCACTGTATGCAAACTTTACATGCAACTCACTGTATGTGAACTTTACCTCAATTAAGACAATTAATAGAAACTATGTTTTAGCAGATGTTGCAAAGATGTCTGAGACCAAGTACTAGACTTAAATGGTATTTGTAACTTTTAGGAACTGTCCCGATGTAGAATTTTTAAAATTTTATTTTTTTAACTACATACTGCATTCATGTGATTTAAGAAAATTCAAACAAACCGTGGGTGGAAAAAAAGAAACAGTAAAAGTTCTTAAGTTTGTCCTTGTTTCTAATGCTCCCAGTTTTCCTACCTCAGAGACAACTACTATTCTCAGTTTCTTATGAATTCTTCCTCAGACGCTTTATGCAAAAACAAATGCCCTAAATTTTCATTTACAGTGATAGAGTTCAAGAAAACATGGTGTTTAACCATGTTAAACCATGTTAAACATTAAATATTCTATTCATAGTTATGTAGCATTAGAACTTTGATTAGAAATTATAGCATTAGAAATGTTTTTAGAAATGTTAATATTCAAACTGGAGCTTCTATTTGACCAGTTCTTTACCCAAACTGAGGCTGTCATGACTTTTCAAAGTGCAGTTTCCACCAGATTTTCACACATTCTCAGTCCTTCTTGGGTAGTCAGGCGAGAAATGCTCTTTTTGGCTAGGACTCTTGCTATTTCTAACTGCTGAAGCCATCGTTTCTCTTTAAAAGCACTGAAAGAAACCAAGACTTTATTTATTGATTTATTTATTTATCACCAATGAAGTTCAAGGTTTTATTTCATTTTTTAAAATTTTTATTGTATTTATTGGGTTGACATTAGTTAATAAAATTATATAGGTTTCATGTGTGCAATTCTACTAGACATCATTTATAGTGTATTGTGTGTTCACCACCCAAAGTCAGGTCTCCCTCCGTCACCATTTATCTCTCCTTTACCTTCCTCTACCTCCCCCTACTGCCCTTTCCCTCTGTTAATCACCACACTGTTGTCTCCTTTACCTTCCTCTACCTCCCCCTACTGCCGTTTCCCTCTGTTAATCACCACACTGTTGTCTCTGTCTGTGACGTTCTTTTACTTTGCTTAGTGCCTTCACCTATGCACCCAGCCCCCTTACCCTCTGACAGCTCTCAGTCTGTTCTCTGTATCTGAGTCTGTTTCTGTTTTGTTTGTTGGTTTATTTTGTTCATTAGATTCCACATACAAGTGAGATCATATGGTACTTGTCTTTCTCTGACTGGCTTATTTCACTTTGCATATTTCCTTACTTTTTATGACTGAATAATATTTCATTGTGTAAATATACCACAGCTTTTTTATCCACTCATCTATTAATGGGCACTTGGGCTGTTTCCAAATCTTGGCTATTGTAAATAATGCTGTAATAAATATAGGGGTGCGTATGTTCTTTCAAATTATTGTTTCAGGTTTCTTTGGGTATATTCCCAGAAGTGGATTCACTGGGTCATAAGGCAGTTCCATTTTTACTTGTTTTTATTGCAGCTTTTTCATCACCATTTATCCCCCTTAACCCTCTTCCACCTCCACCCACCCCCTCCACCCTGAAATCACCACACTGGTGACCGTGCCCATGGGTCCTTTTCCTTTTTTGCTCAATCCCTTCACTCAAACCACCCACACCCAGAGATGTCAGCCTGCTCTCTATCTATGAGTCTGTCCCTGTTTTATTTGTTAGTTCAGTTTGTTCATTAGATTCCACATATGAGTAAAATATGGTATTTGTCTTCCTCTGACTGCCTTATTTCACTTAGCATAGTGTTCTCCAGGTCCATCCATGCTGCCGCAAAGGATAAAGATTTCTTCTTTTTTATGGTCAAGTAGCATTCTATTGTAAATGTACCGTAGTTGTTTTATCCACCCATCTACTGATGGACACTTGGGCTGCTTCCAAATCTTGGCTATTATAAGTAATGCTGCAGTGAAGATAGGGGTGCTTTTATTCTTTCAAATTAATGTTCCTGGTTTCTTCAGATAAATTTCCAGAAGTGAAACTGCTGGGTCATAAGGCAGTACCTTTTGTAATTTTGAGGTTAACTCCATGCTTCTTTCCACAGTGGCTGCACCAATCTGCATCCCACCGACAGTGCATGAGGGTTCCCTTTTCTCCACACCCTTGCCAACACTTTTTGTTTTCATTTTTAAAATATGTTTGGGGATTTTAGAGAGAGAGGAAGGGCAAGGGAGAGAAAGAGATAGAGAAACATCAATGCGAGAGAGAAACATTGATGGGTTGCCTCATATGCACCCCGACAGGGCATCGAATCCACAACATAAGTATGTGCCCTGAGCAAGAATTGAACCCCCAACCACTTGGTGTACAGGACAGTGCTGCAACCAACTGAGCCACACTGTCAAAGGCACCAACACTTGTTTTTTGGTTGATTTATTGATGGTAGCCATTCTGACAGGTACAAGTTGATATCTCGAGATCTTAGTTTGTATTTCTCTGATGATTAGTGATGTTGAGCATCTTTTCATAGATCTATTTGCCATCTGTATGTCCCCTTTGGAGAAGTGTCTCTTCAGGTTCTTTGCCCATTTTTAAATTGGATTATTTGGGTTTTTGGCGTTGAGCTTTATCAGTCCTTTATACATTTTGTATATTAACGCCTTATCAGGTATATCATTGGCAAACAGGTTCTTCCATTCAGTGGGTTGTCTCCTTATTTTGTTGATGGTTTCTTTTGCTGTGCAAAAACCTTTGTAGTTTGATATAGTCCCAATTTGTTTTTTCCTTTTGTTTCCCTTGCCAAGGAAATACATCAGAAAAATATTGCTATAGGAAATGTCAGAGATTTTACTGGCTATGCTCCTTCTAGAATTCTTATGGTTTCAAGTCTAACATTTTAGTTCTTTAATTAAAACCCATTTTGAGTTTATTCTTGTGTATGGTGTAAGAAGATGATATAGTTTTATTTTTTTGCACATATTTATTTAAAGTTCCCAACACCATTTATTGAATAGACTATCATTACCCAATTGTGCTTTTGCCTCCTTTGTCAAATATTATTATTTCATATATTTTATTGATTATGTTATTACAATTGTCCCAATTTTTCCCTCTTTGCTCCCCTCTGCCTGGTACCCCTCTTCCCTCCAGCAGCCTCCTCCCCCTTAGCCATGTCCATGGGTTATGAGTATCAGTTCTTTGGCTTCTTCATCTGTTATACTATTCTTAACATTACCCTGTTTATTTTGTACCTACCAATTTTGCTTTTTAATCCCTGTACCTTTATCCCTGTTCTCCCCTTCCCCCTCCCAGAAGACAACCCTCCAAATGATCTCCATACCTATGATTCTGTTCATGTTATAGTTGTTTACCTAGTTTGGTGGGGTTTTTTGTTTGTTTGTTTTAGGTTCAGTTGTCGATAGTTGTGGATTTGTTGCCCTTTTTAATGCTCATAATTTTGATCTTATTTTTTTTAAATAAGTCCTTTTAACATTTTATATAATAAGGGACTGGTGATGATGAACTTGTTTAGCTTTACCTTGTCTGGGAAGTACTTTGTCCTTCCATTCCAAATGATAGCTCTGCTGGATAGTGTACTCTATGTTGTAGGTCCTTGCTTTTCATCACTTTGAATACTTCTTGCCAGTCCCTTCTTGCCTGCAAAATTTCTTTTGAGAAATCAGCTGATAGTCTTATGGGTATTCCTTTGTAGGTAACTCTCTTTGTAGGTTCTCTTGCTGCTTTTAAGATTCTTTATCTTTCACCTTTGGCATTTTAATTATGATGTGTCTTGGTGTGGTCCTCTTTGAGTCCAACTTGTTTGATTCTTTTTGTGCTTCCTGGACTTGTATGTCTATTTCCTTCACCAAATTAGAGAAGCTTTCTTTCACTATTTTTTCAAATAAGTTTTCAATTTCTTGGTCTACCACTTCTCCTTCTGGCACTCCTATGATTCAGATGTTGGAACGTTTAAAGTTGTCCCAGAGGTTTCTAAGCCTCTCAACATTTTTTTTTAATTCCTGTTTCTTCATTCTGTTCCTGTTGAATGTTTATTTCTTCCTTATGTTCCAAATTGTTGATTTGAATCCCAGCTTCCTTTCCTCCACTACTGGTTCCCTGTGGATTTTTCTTTATTTCACTTAGTGTAACCTTCATTTCTTCCTTTGTGTTGTTGCCATACTCAATGAGTTCTTTGAGCATCTTGATCACCAGTGTTTTGAACTCTGCATCTGATAGGTTGGATATCTCTGTTGCATTGAGTTCTTTTTCTGGGGTTTTGTTCTGTTCTTTCATTTGGGCCATATTTCTTTGTTGCCTCAATTTGGCAGCTTCCCTGTGTTTGTTTCTGTGTATTAGGTAGAGCTGTGTTTACTCCCTGTAAAAGGCACCTGTAAATTGTGTGGGAAGGAGCCCGAGATAATCACCAGGGTAGGGCAACACACTTCACTGCTTTGTGGCCCTGTGTGGGGCAGAGGCTTTGGAGAGGGAACTGTGCCACTGCCTGGCTTCTGGTGATTTTCCTGGCACTCGCCCTGTTTCCAGTCACTTCATGTGCTCTCCGTATGCGACTGGAGCCCTTCCAGCTGTTGTCCTGGTGTCGAATCCCAGAGTGGGTGGGTTTGCATACATTTTAAGACTGTCTGGACCCTTTAAGTGAAGTTTCCTGAAAATCTGGCAGTTTCTTCTACCACCGCACCCTCCACTGGTTTTTACAATCAGAAGTTATGGGGATTTATCTTCCCAGTGCTGGAACTCTGGGCTGTTTGGACTGGCAGGGAGCTTGGATCACCTGCTCCCATTGTATTCCTCCTGATTTTTATCCACCACATGTGAATGGGGGACCAGATGTGAATGTGGGACTGCCTATGCCCGTTCCACTGCTACCATATTAAAAATTTTTTTAAATGTTTATTGATTTTAGAGAGAGAAGGGGGGGAGAGAGAAACATCAATCAGTTGCTTCCCATATGTGCCCCAACCAGGCATCAAACCCACAACCTACGTATGTGCTCTTACCAGGATTCAAATCCCCAACCTACTGGAGTACAGGATGACCCTCGAACCATCTAAGCCATACCACCAGGGCTTGTCAAATATTAATTGACTGTAAAAATGTGGGTTATTTCTGGGGCCTTCATCTTGATTTATATGTCTGTTTTTATGCCAGTACTATGCTGTTTTGATTACTATGGTCTTATAGTATAGTTTGATATCAGGTAGCATGAGTCCTCCAACTTTGTTCTTTTTTCTCAAGAATGATATGGCTATTTGGGGTATCTCATGGTTCCATATATATTTTTGGAATATTTATTCTAGTTCTGTGAAATACACCATTGGTACCTTGGTAGGAATTGCATTGAATCTATAGATTGCTTTGGGTAGTATGGACATTTTAATGACATTAATTCTTCCTATCCATGAACACAATATATGCTCCCACTTATTTATGTCTTCTTCTGTTTCCTTCTTCAGTATGTTATAATTTTTCAAGTACACATCTTTTACACGTCAAGTACACGTCCTTGGTTATATTTATTCTTAAGTATTTTATTTTTCTGATGCAATTATAAATAGGATTATTTTCTTAGTTTCGCTTTCTAATAGTTCATTATTGGGGTATAAAAATGCCACTGAGAGCTTTCCGGCCAAGATGGAGGCGTAGGTAGATACACTTTGTCTCCTTGCACAACCAAAAGACAGACAACAAGAAATTTAAAAACAAAAATAACCAGAACTGCCAGAAAATTGAACTGCATGGAAGTTCATCAACCAAGGAGTTAAAGAAGAAACATTCATTCAGACTGGTAAGAGGGGCAGAGACAATCAGCCAGGGCAAAGAGGATGTGCAGCAAGGCTGTGGCTGGTAGACCGGGGCAGGCAAGGCCGTGGATGGTGAGCCAGGTGGTCCCACATTTGTGTGCAGATAAACAGGGAGGAACAACTGGGGAGTAAGAGAGACCACGCATCCCAGGTCTCTAGCACAGGAAAAGAGCCTCAGAACCTCTACTGGTAAAAACCTGTGGGGTTTGCGGTGGCGGGAGAAACTGCCAGTCTCACAATAGAGTTTGTTTGAGAGATGCACAGGGTTCCAGAATGTACACAAACTTACCCACCCAGGAACCAGCACCAACTTGCTTGTGGGTAGCAGGGGAAGTGACTGAAACCTGGTTAAGAACCAAGCAAGTGGCATTGTTCCGTCTTAGACTCCTCTCCCAAAGACAGTGCCACAAGGCAGTGATGTGGGTTGCCCACCCTGGCGAACACCTAAGCTTCCACCCCTTACATTGTAACAGGTTGCTGAGACAAAAAAAAACCATGACCCAAACGAAAGAACAGATCAAAGCTTCAAAAATACAACTAACCGAGGAAGAGATAGCCAGCCTAACAGATGCAGAGGTCAAAACACAGGTAATCAGGATGCTCACAGAAATGGTTGAGTATGGTCACAAAATGAAGGAAAAAGTGTAGGCTATGCAAAGTGAAATAAAGCAAAATATATAGGGAACCAGCACTGAAGGGAAGGAAACCGGAACTCAAATCAATGATTTGGAGTAGAAAGAAGAAATAAACATTCAACCAGAACAGAACGATGAAACAAGAATTCAGAAAAATGAAGAGAGGCTTAGGAACCTCCAGGACAACTTTAAATGCTCCAACATCCAAATCATAGGGGTGCCAGAAGAAGAAAAGGAAGAGCAAGAAATTGAAAACTTATTTGAAAAAAAAAATGAAGGAGAAATTTCCCAATCTGGCAAAGGAAATAGGCTTCCAGGATGTCCAGGAAGCTCAGAGAGTCCCAAAGGAGTTGGACCCAAGGAAGCACACACCAAGGCACATCATCATTACATTACCCAAGATGAAAGATAAGGAAAGAATCTTAAAAGCAACAAGAGAAAAGGAGACAGTTGCCTACAAAGAAGTTGCCATAAGACTGTCAACTGATTTCTCAAAAAAACAGGCGAGAAGGTGCTGGCAAGAAGTATTCAAAGTCATGAAAGGCAAAGGCCTAGATCCGAGATGACTCTATCTAGCAAAGTTATCATTTAGAATGGAAGGGTTGATAAAGTGCTTCCCAAATAAGGTCAAGTTAAAGGAGTTCATCATCACCAAGCCCTTATTATATGAAATGTTAAAGGGACTTATCTAAGAAAAAGAAGATGGTCAAAACTATGAATAGTAAAATGACAACAAACTCATAACTATCAACGACTGAACCTAAAAAAAAACATAAACTGAAACTAAGCAAACAACTAGAACAGGAACAGAATCACAGAAATGGTGATCACATGAATGGTTATCAGCGGTTAGGGGGAGGGTGGAGAATGGGGGAAAAGATACAGGAAATAAGAAGCATAAAAATGATAGGTACAAAATAGACAGGGGTAGGTTAAGAAAAGTATAGGAAATGGAGAAGCTGAAGAATTTGTATGTACAACCCATGGACATGAACTAGGTCGGGGAATGCTGGTCAGGGGGGTGCAGGGCAGAGGGTAATAAAGGGGAGAGAAAAAATGGGACCACCGTAATAGCATAATCAATAAAATATATTAAGAACACAACTGATTTCTGGATATTTATTTTGTATCCTGCTACTGTACTGAATTCATTAATCAGTTCTAATAGGTGTTTGGTGGAATCTTTAGGATTCTCTATATACAGTGTCATGTCATCTGCAAATAATGATAGTTTTAATTCTTTCTTTTTAATTATATGCATTTTATTTATTCTTATGTCTGATTACTATGGCTAGAACTTCTAGTACTATGTTGAATAAGAGTGGTGAAAGCAGACATCCCTGTATTTTTCCTGATCTTAAGGAAAAATTCTTTTAGTTTTTGCCCATTGAATATGATCGATTTGTTATATATGGTCTTTATTACATTGAGGTATGTTCCCTCTATTCTTACTGTGCTGTGAGTTTTTATCAAAAATGGGTCCTAAATTTTAGCAGATCCTTTTTCTGCATCTATTAATATGAATATGTGATTTTTATCCTTCTTTTTTTTTATGTGGTGTATCACATGTATTGATTTGTGGATATTTTCCAATCTTGTATACCCAGAATAAATCCCACTTGATCAGGGTGTATGATCTTTTTAATGTATTACTGCATTCTGTTTGCTAATATTTGCTGAGGATTTTAGCATCCATGTTCATCATGGATATGGGCTTATAATTTTCTTTCTTTGTGGTGTCTTTATCTGGTTTTGGAATTAGGATAATGCTGGCCATGTAAAATGACCTTGGGAGTCTTCCTTCCTCTTGAATTTTTTGGAGTAGTTTGAGAAGGATAGGTGTTAGTTCTTCTTTGAATGTTTTTGGTAAAATTTACCAGTGAAGCTATCCAGTCCAGAGCTTTTGTTTGTTGAGAGTTTTTAAAATTACTGCTTCAACTTCATTAGTTGTAATCTGTCTATTTAGATTTTCTGATTCTTTCTGATTCAATTGTGAAAGGTTATATGCTTCTAGGAATTTATCCATTCATCCAGATTGTCCAATTTTTGGCATATAGGTGTTTGTAGTGTTTTCTTATAATCCTTTGTATTTCTTTGGTGTCAGTTCTCCTTTTTTCATTTCTGATTTATTTATTTGGGTCCTCTTCTTGATGAGTCTGGTTGTGGCTTGTTGATCTTTTTTTTTTTTAATCCTCACCCAAGGATATGTTTTTTATTTTTTTTTAAATAAAAATTTTTATTTTTTAAATGTTTTTATTGTTTGTTCTATTACAGTTGTCCCACTTCTCCCCATTGTCCTCCCCAGCCTTCCCTTCCCACAGTCAGTCTCTACACCATTGTCATGACAGTGGGTGATGCATATATGTTCTTTGCTAACCCCTTCACCTTCTTTTAACCAGTCCTAACCTTCCCTCACCCCTCATACAGCTATCAGTCTGTTCCTTGTTTCTATGCCTCTGATTCTATTTTACTTGTTAGTTTATTTTGTTCCTTAGATTCGAGTTATAAGTGAGATCATATGACATTTATCTTTCATTGCCTAGCTTCTTTCACTTAGAAAAATAGACTCCAGGTCCATCCATGCTGTCACAAAAGATAAGAATTCCTTGTTTTTATGGCTGCATAGTATTCCATTGCGTAAATGTACCACAGCTTTTAAAAATATGGAATACTTCATGAATTTACATGTCACCCTTGCACAGGGGCCATGCTAATCTTCTCTATATCCTTCCAATTTTAGTATATGTGCTGCTGAAGTGAGCGCCCATGGTATGTTTTTATTGATTTTAGAGAGAGAGGAAAGAGAGGAGGGAGGGAGGAAGGGGGTGTAAGAGAGAGACAGACAGAGACACAGAGAGAGAAACATCGATGTGAAAGAGAAGCATTGATTGGCTGTCTTCTCTATTTTCCCTGACTGGGGATTGAACCCACAACCCAGGCATGTGCTCTGACCTGGGATCAAACCTGAAGCCCCTTGGTGTATGGGATGACACCTCAACCAATTGAGCCACCTGGCCAGGGCTGTCAATCTTGGTTGGTTTCAAAAACCAGCTCTTGGTTTCATCGATCTTTTGTATTATGTTTTTTAGATTGTATTGTGTTTATTTCTGCTCTGATCTTTATTATTTCCTTTCTTTTACTCACTTTGGGCTTTGTTTGTTGTTCTTTTTGTAGTTTCTTTAAGTATAAAATTAGATTGCTTATTTGAGGTTTTTCTTGTTTTTTGAAGTAGTTCTGTAATTCTATGAATTTCCCTTTTAGGAATGCCTTCACTTTTTCCCATAAATTTTTGATTGTTGTGTTCTCATTTTCCTTTGTTCCAAAGTATCTTTTGATTTCTTCCTTGATCTCATTATTAACCGATTCATTGTTTAGAAACATGTTATTTAGCTTCCGTGTCCATGTGTGTTTTTCAGTTTTGTTCTTGTGATTGATTCCTAGTTTTATACCATTATGGTCAGGGAAGATGCTTGATGTGATTTCAGTCTTCTTAAATTTATTGAGACTTGTTTTGTGTCCTAACATATGGTCTATCCTAGAAACTGTTCCATGTGCACTTGAAAAAAATGTATGCTGTGATACTCTGAAGATATCAATTAAATCCATATGATTTAGTTTGTCATTTAAGACCACCAGTTCCTTGTTGCTGTTCTATCTGGAAGATCTATCCATTAATGCCAATGGGGCGTTACTATCCCCTACTATGATTGAATTACTGTTGGTCTCCCACTTTACATCCATCAAGATTTGCTTTATATATTTAGGTGCTCTCATGTTGTGTGCATAAACATTTACAAGGGTTATATCCTCTTGTTGGATTACTCCTTTTGTCACTATGTAGTGTCCTTCTTTGTCTCTTACTATAGGCTTTGTTTTAAAGTTTATTTTTAAAGTCAGATATAAGTATTGCTGCCCCAGCTTTTTTTTATCATTTCTATTTGCATGAAATATCTTTTTCCATGACTCTACCTTTTGTCTGTGTTTAACTTTCATTCTGAGAGTATTATGCTAGATGAAATAAGCCAGTCAGAGAAAGACAAGTACCATATGATTTCACTTATATGTGGAATCTAATGAATAAAATAAACTAACAAACAAAATAGAAACAGACTCATAAATACATAGAACAGACTGACAGCTGTCAGGAAGAAGAGGGATTAGGGGGATGGGTGAAAAAGGTGAAGGGATTAAGCGAAGGAGAAAAAACCTCATAGACACAGGCATGGTGATTACCAGAGGGAAGGGGGTATGGGGGAGGTAGAGGAGGGTTGAGGGGAGATAAATGGTGATGGAGGGAGACTTGACTTTGGATGGTGAACACACAATACAATATAGATGATATACTGTAGAACTGAATACCTGAAAACTATATAATTTTATTAAATTGAATAAAAATTTAAAAACAAATCAGACTATGATAGCACCATGAATAAAAACAAAGCAGGGCTGGAGGAAGCAGGTATAGGCTGGCACTACTCAGGTCAGATTTTTTCAAATAACCCCTGCCTCTTTGCCATGCCCAGACCCACCCTCTGTGAGTGTGTAGAAATGGGCTAATTTAGGCATTTTGTCCTTGAGTCATCATTTTCTGGGCTTCTGGCACTTACCCAAGAGAGACCAATGTAATTACTATCACTGTGGCAGGCAAGAACAATACACGCATTCATCAACAGGGCTGCTTTACCGTAGCATTATTTTGCCTCTACCAGTTGGGCACACTGCTGGGCTTTCTGAACACGGGGACCTGCTCAAAATATGTCTGTAAGCTCCTGAGAAGACCTAGGAATTCCTATAGCTGCCCATGCTTCCCTAGATGTGAGAACAGAGCGTTATGGGTCATGTTGCTGAAGCTGTGACTGGGTGTGTCTATGCATCCAGAACCTCACCCTTGCTTTGATAGCTCAAAAGACAAGAGTCATCTTTGCATCCACCTTGACCTTCATTTCTTATCATATGCAGTCTACCACCAAAGCCTATCAATTGTTTTCTTACACTTATCTCCAACCCATCTACTTTTCTCCATTACTCAAGTCACACGTATAGTGCAGTCTACCGTTGTCTGTCCCCTGCACCTCTACAGCTGCCTCCTCTCTGGATTTCAGAGTCCAGTCTAGTTCTCCCACACCACAGCCAACCACAATGTCTCTACAAAATGTGAAGCTGATTAGGTCAAACTTTTCAATGTTCCCTTACTGTTTTTAGCCTAAAGCTGCCCTGTCCTTCATAGGGGCAGCCTGCCTCCCCAGGTTTGTCTCATACTTCTATTCTCTCTCTTTGCTCTAGCACGTCTTTCTATTTCACAAATGCCCCATGAGGTCCAGCCACGAAGTTTTTGCACGAGCCATTTCTTCTACCTGGAGCACTCTCTTTCCACTCTTCGCCTGGTAAACTCCTACTCATCCTTCGGAATTCAGTTCAGACATTTTCTCAGGGAGGTCATAAAACCTCTTCCTCCAAATTCCTCTCCTTTACAGCACTTTCTTCAGCTTGTGTGATAATGCCTGTCACACCCTAGTAAGTAGTTTGCTTCACAAGTACAGGACTGTATCTGTGTTTGCTCTTGATTATATAAGATGACCACCTCCCCTAGTTTGCCAAAAACTGAGGGATTTCTCAGGAAACAGGACTTGCAGTGCTAAACTAGGAAAATCATCCTACTACTGTATCACCAGCTCAATATATGTTTGTTGAATGAATAACTGTTAATAATCACTAATTGGTCCATCAGCCCAACCGCCTAACTGAATCTCAGTGTTTCTTTTCAGCATAGGAGTTCCCAGTTCAAGGAGAAAAGGGTAGTATAACTATATCCACCTCTACCTGGCTTGATAGGTGGTTTCAGGTAGACATACGTGCTTTCATAACTTCTGTGAGGGGCATAAATCAGACCAAAAAGAGCTGTGCAGAGTCATGAAGACTATAGGTCCCTCCTTTCTCTCCACAGCCCACCAGCAGAGGGACGTGGCACGGATCCTGGGAAAGATGCAGTGAAAATGGGAGAAAACAAATGGGAAGGAAGTAGAGAGTGCAAATAGTAGGAAGAGAAAAAGAGAAGCAGTAAAGTTGGAAAGATTTGCTAGGAGGAGCTCTGCCTGAGGAACTGCAAAATCAGAATGACCACCACTCCTTTTATGAGTCTCCCCTCTGCACTAACCTCTTTCTTTCTTTCTGTTATTTTTTATTGTTGACACTATTGCACATGTTTTCATTTGCCCACCTTGATAACCTCTTTTTTTCTAACCTCTTTTTTTAAGCATTCTTGAATTTTTTACAAAAAGATTTTATTTATTTTTTAGAGAGAGGGGGAAGGAGGGAGAAAAAGAAGGAGGGAAACATCTATGTGTGAGAGAAGCATCGATGGTTGCCTCTTGCACACTCCCAGCTAGGGACCTGGCCCACAAACCAAGCATGTGCCCTGACTGGGAATCAAACCAGCAACCTTTTAGTTCGCAGGTCAGTGTTCAACCCACTGAGCTACACTAGACAGGGCTTGCTAGCCTTTTTTTTTAATACAGTGTTTTCCCCAGAAATTCCTTTCTCAACCTTGAAATTGTTTTCCCTGATAACTTCAATTTTATAAAATATACCTACAAAAACAGCATGCTAGAACAACCTCTTTGGAAAACTGTTTGGAAGTGTTTACTAAAAATGAACTCACCCTGTGACTGAGCAATTTCATTTCTAGGTATATAGTCAAGTGAAATGAATGCAAATGTCTAACAAACCTTATATATACAAATAATTATACAGTTTTATTCAAATAGCCCCAAATTAGAAACAACCCAGCCCTGGCTGGTGTGGCTCAGTGGGTTGAGCACTGGTCTGCAAACTGGGAGGTTGTCAGTTTGGTTCCTGGTCAGGGCACATGCCTGGGTTGCTGGTCAGGTCCCCATTTGGGGACATGTGAGAGGCAGCCAATCGATGTTTCTCTCTCACATCAATGTTTCTCTTCCTCTGTTTCTCCCTCCCTGCCCCTCTCTCTAAAAGTAAGTATATAAAATCTTTAAAAAGAAAACAGCACAATTGCCCAACTGTAGGAGAACAGATAAATAAACATATGGAATACTGCATGGAAAAGGAATAGAACTGTATAGAGATAAAAAGAATCAATACATGCAAAAACATGGATGAATCCTGTAGGCAATATGTTGAACAAACAAGCCACACCAAGAAGGTACATACCATATTGATGCCCTTTATATAAAATTCAAGAACAGGCAAAATTAATCTCACTGACAGGGATCAGAATAATGGTCAAATCTGGAAGAGGTTATTGACTGGCAAGGGGCATGAGGGAACTTTGTGGGGTGCTGGAAATATTTTGCATCTGATCTGAGTACCTATTACACGGATGTATGCAAAATGAGCCATATATGTGGGACTAACACTCCTTATGCATTTTGCTATATGCTTTGCAACTGAATTCCTTCCCAAGAAAATACCCCTCACAATAGACACTGGCAGCCTTTCTCCCCCGAAACCACACATATGCACACCTTGAATACAGATGCACTTGCACATTTCCATCCTGCTTAACATTGCACTAGGCCATAATAAGCACTTTTTAGATGACTGAAAAATAAACTCTTTTTTCAATTTTATTTAGATGTAATTGACACAATAAGAAAATAAGCTCATTTTTCATATGTATCTGTTGAGAAAACTAACCAGTATTTCCTTTAGTATGTTTATAGCCTGATTTTAAGATGGGTTATGTAATTTTTTCGATTAATAATTTTCCAGTCTTTTGCTGGAATTTTAGATTATCTCTTTTTTCTACATTCTACTCAGAGATACCTCACAAATTACAAAGACTGAAAATACTAAGTTGTTTCTTTACTGTCACAGTTCTGAAGAATTGTGCCGGTGTTATAGCCTAGATTACTCTCACCACTAGGTGGCGATAACCTCGCTGAAATAAAGTAGAGCAGAAATAAAGACCAATTTAGAAAGGCAACTAAAATAATTTAGCCTAGTTTTTTCTTTCTTTCTCATAAGTTGAGTAAGGGAAAAAGCCACTCACAAATCTATATTTCTACTGTAATACTGGCACCCAATAATACCTCACATGTAGTTAATGGGACATGAGATTTGATCAGAGTTGTTTTCAGTGAAGTCTCATGACCAGTACATAAAATTTTATCTTATGAAGAGAATGTGTCTGAAAAGCCCACCTCAAATACACTTGTTTGTCTTTAGATGTGATACTTTATTACTTTTTAAAACTTACCTTAAATATTAACATCAATTCTATCACGCCATCCAATATAGATCTCCCACAACTTGTATATCTTGCCCAGTAAGTCATCTAAAGCCTTTATGGTTCAGTCATTCCTTTTTTTTTCTTCCACTTTCATTACCATCCAGTCTTTCATGACACTCTTGATGTCTCCCTTCCACATTTTAATGCACAATTTCTTATTATTAGGTTTTCTTTTTTTTTTTAAAGAAACAATGGACTTCATTAACTGATAGAACTCTTTTAACTGTCTATTTTCTTCCTCCACGCTTCAGGAGTGAAGCACTACATTGATTGGATTGGTCAATACAATCGGTTTGTTTTGTTCTAGACATGCCGCTAAGATGAGGTCCCTGAAGCCAGGTACTGACACATTGTAACAACCTGTATTACACTGTATGGCATGGTAAGGGTTCACAGACCATTCATTCTCTGCCCCTAGACCTGCCCTTTTAAAGGTTTGCCCTCATATGTTTAAAGAGAAAATATTCCTGTTCACTAATGTCACCCCAATAAATTTAACTAAAAATAAATAAATACATGCATGCAAAGTACATAAATACATACATAGAAAAAAATTACCTGGCCACAGCTAAGCAGTAGATGGCATTTTCCCTTGGAGTTCTGCCGCTGTGCTCAGAGAAAGATGCGAGGGAAGATCTGAGTAAAAAGTTAGCACTGGGTGTTGAGTAGTAAAAAGATGGGTGTGAATAGCCCACTCTTGAAACTGGAGGGAGTGGGATTTGGGGGAGATACGTGTTTTTTATGAGCTTTTCTTTTTTCTTATCCATGGCAATAATATTTTTCCAATTTTGTTGTTGTCTTTGTAATTCAGAGAATGTATTTGTATCTACCAGGGGAAGAAATTTGAGGGTTTGTTCTCTTGTGTCCTGCTGTGAAATTACCAAAGGATTGACAGTTTTCCTGCTTGCAGTTTGTTCCTTGAGAGGAGGTAACTTGACCATAGTGCTTTGTGATTCCTTTTTCTCAGCCTTATGCCAGCTCTTAGAGGTCATTTTTGGTTTGCTGAAACCATCCACCATCACAGTGTCTCCAACTTTTGCCCCAAAGACCCTCGATCCACGCAGCTGGCTTTTATAAAGGTTGTGACTCTGAGCCTTGAGCACCCATTGTTTTATTTTAATATAGATCCTCATGGGGACTGAAATTTTCAGAAAAGAAACTGTGGACCACATTTTACCAAGTAAATATAATACGCAGTCCTTATGCTGGTGTTTGAGTGCGATGGTCAGGGGAGCTTGTCCTGCTGCGTTTCTGCATTCTAGACACAGCACACTGCAGTTGACAAAGGCCTTCAGAATCAGCAGCTGGCCTGCTTCTGCAGCTGCATGAATGGGACATTTAGAGACATCTGCATGCAGGGCCTCATGGCACCATGCTCGGTAAGGGTGGACGCCAACCGCCTCGTTGGGCCGCACACCCTGCTTCAGGGCCCATTCGGTGAGCTCGATGTAGCCATGAGAGGCGGCGATGTACAGGGCCACCCTTTTCTGAAACCTGAATGAGTGAAACAAGTAGGAGCTGGGGGTTTAGCAAGTCAGCAAACAGACATAATGCAGTTACGCTAAATGCCCATGAAACATTCTAGTTAAAATTTTTGTTGCTTTCCTAACTTTTACCCAAAATGTTTTCAGAAAAGGCATATAGTAACAGACAGGTTAAACTGCAGAGGCCCTGCTTGTACACGTTGTCCTACAATGCACACATAAATAATTCAAACTGGCTTCCTCGCAGTTTCCTTTCTTATGAAAATTCAGTGCTCGGGAGAAATCTCAACCTTTATATTGGTTGGGAAAGCATTGGAAGAAAGCACATTTTAGAAATGTGAAAGTTGTATATGTTTGTTTGTTTTGTCCTTTCTAACAGTCCCTATTTTCTGGCTTCTCAAAACCCCTACAGCCGTCTTGCCTAAGCACTAGGTTGCTACCCTCCTCCAGCACCACTCCCAGTGCCTACTTGGTTCCCGCCTCATTTATCTCCCTCCAGGCTTTTCCTCACACAGTACTCAATGATCTATTTATTCTATAAATTGGAAGTTTCCTGTCCTCAGTTCCAAACCGTCCAATAGCTTCCCACTGCAATTGGAATTCTAACTCCCCTCTTTGGCCTATAAGGCCCCTCATCATCTGGCCACTGGCCCCTCTCCTGCCCCACTTCCCGTCAGTCCTCTTGCATTTCATTGTATTGGAGGCACACTGGCCTTTTTACTATCCTTCCAGTACCCCGTAAGGCATAAGCTGATTGATGGGGGAAGGCTGTTCAGAGAAAGAAGAATTAAGGAGGGAAACCTAGACAGGGGCCCACCAGGTATTGTCCAGAATATACTTGGGCAGGGCCATCTGACCCCATTGTAGAGATGGAGGGAAGCTAGCCTGGTGTCATCCAAAATATACCGCATGTTAATAACTCTACTGTGCCTGATCGCATGCGTGCCACACCATCTTTTGATGTACAGATGGCTTCCCATGTAATTTTCCTGTATGAGGTAGATGGTTTGCCCAGAACCTATGGGTCTCTAGGACTCTGGCGGTTAGATTATAACTAATTAGATTTATACATTAATACGGTGGCATTTTGGTTCACACATCAATTTCTTTTGAAAGTCACTAATGTAAACCAGCATGTCTGAATTTGATCAGCTTTCTCGATTTGGGGAGAAGCGCCTCTCCTGGGTGAGCTAACTGGCCTTCGCTTTCATCCTCAGCACTCATGTTGTGGGAACTAGAGGCACTCTTCGTACCCAGGCTAGTTGATCCTGCTTTCTAAATGCATCTTTTCACAGTCTATGCTCCCAGTCCTGAGCCTAGGTCAGGCCACCATCTGCTTTTGACTATCTTCCTGTCTCCCTGCCTGCCTCTCTCTGTCACACTGAAGCCTACCTTCAATGTCTTCTGAACACTTAAATTATAGAGTTCAAATTCCTTTACATTCCTGTGGGGCCTGCATGAGCTGGGCTCTTGGTATCTTTTCAGCCTCTGGCTACTAGCACCCTCTCACTCTATGATATACCATGTGGAATTTCTTTGACTTCCTTGAAAATCCTTTCTCTTGCCCCGGTCTTTGTACATGTGGTTCCATCTGCTTTGGAACATGCTTTTTTTTCCCCCCCCTCCCTTCCATTTATCTGAGTACCAACTCTTCAGGTCTCAATCTTAATTCTATTTCTCGGGATGATCACCTGAACCTGGTTAGTTCTCAGTAATATAGATTCCCATGTCATCTTGCACTATGCCCATGTCATCACAATTTTCACACTGAATGATAACAATACCTACCATTTATATCCTACTTGCTATATGCCAGGCAGCTCTCTAAATTCCTTAGGATTACTAGGTAATTTAATATCTAAAACAGTTCTGTGAGGTAGATACTATTATCACTCCCATTTTATACAAGAGGATCCTGGGGTACAGGATGACTATAGAACTGGCCCAAGTTTACACAACTAAACATTTGGTGGGGCTTTGAACCTAGGCAAATGGGCCCTGAAGTTTCTACTGCCAAACGCTTTGCAGTTCCGCTTCTTTAGGATTTGGTGACTTGTTTTCTGTTTTCCCGACTGGAAGCACGGACTATATCTTGTTTATTGCTACCTTCCTAGGATCTTGTGTAATGTATAGCAAATGCTCAATAGATATTTGTTAATTGGGAAGAAGGATAAAAGGAGCTGTGCACTGTGATCATTTATATTCTCTGAGATTTTATTTAAATATTAAGGCAAGTGGAGGTGGTTAAACACATGAGCACTAGAGTTAAATTGTTAGGAGGATCCAGTACCCAGTTGTGTTCCTCTTAGCTGTGTGAAAATGGGCAGTTTTCTTCATATAAGTTTTCTCATCTATAAAACAAGATAAAAGAGTATCTACCTCATAAAAGAATAAAACTAGGTAATAAATATAACATAGTGTCTGCTACAAAGTACTCAATAAATATGCACTATTAAAAATAACTGTAGCACAGCTATTTCTTTGGATTTAGAGCATGAAAAGACAGAATTATTACCATCCCCAAATAGAAATTAATTTTAAATATTTGAATATTTTATAAACTTTCAAGAGGTGATTCCAATCTATTCATAGAGCTCTTAGAGCTACTGGTGGGGATGCCGGTTCTGTAAAGCATAATTAAATCACCCACAAGGGGGCACTCTTCTAAAATACAGTACCGCTGATTTTAAGACGAAAGGGTAAGGTAGCATTTGGGAAGCTGCAGAGATATATTAAAATGTTCACCTGCTTCTCTGAGCCTACCCACCTCCACTGCCCCAGCCACACATGTTCTATTTCATATACTGCAAATGTATGAATATTGTATTAAGTGCAGTTTGAAAAATTATGTGGAAGCTTAGGAAGAGGCAGCCAATTTTCAGCTACCTAATTAGCAAATAGTGGGGGTGGGAGGTTTGTTGTCGTTGTTTCGTTTTTAGAATAATTAAATGTGCCCTGACCAGATCAGTTGATTGGAGCGTCGTCCTATAAACCAAAAGGTCAGAGGTTCAATTCCTGGTCAGGGCAATGCCTAGATTGCAGGTTCTGTCCCCAGTGGGGGCGTACAAGAGGCAACTGATCAATGTTTCTCTGTCACATTGATGTTTCTCTCCCTCCCTTCCCATTTCTCTAAAAATCAATAAGCATGTCCTTGGGTGAGGATAAAAAATATAATTAAATGTGAGAGTGACAAGATACTTATTCCAATGGCTCTTAAAAAGATGTTAAAAGTATGATACCCAAATCAAACTGGTCACCCATTGAAATAGTGTTTCCTGAGGAACATCTACCGAGATTGCAATCAATCCCCAAAAGCTGTCAGCGCTGCTGGCACCCCTGCCGGCATCCCTGCCGTGTTATGCCATCAAATCTGTCAATAATGAGGTCTGGTTGAGACATGCTACGTGGAGCTGCCATGGAGCACCGGCACGCCAGCTGTGGAGTGAATTGTGAACTCAAGGTCCTATGGAAATTTAGTAAAAATTACTTAAATTAATTTAGCATTTGCATTATCTCCGTACTTAAGTACCGGTTTTTCATTTGATAAATAGCGCTGGACTTTAAGTTTTTGTCCAAGGAGACAACCCATCAGAAATTCCTTCCATCCATCCCAGACGTCCAAGCGAAGCGTTGTGCCTGTGGATCGAGAGAGATAGTTTATAGTACAGTCCATCACTGTGGCTTGGCAATCCATGAAACTTCTAAAGATAGCTTTCCCCAAACAGAGGCATGAACTAGATGCAAAATGAAAGGTAACACAAAAATACGTAAGTAGACAGAGGTTATTTTTAGCTTAGGCCTGCACAGTGATTGCGTATGATGGTGAAATATTTCCTGCAGCTATCTTCAAACAGTTCTGTAGATACTGATTCTGTGATGACGTATACATCGCTGTGTAAAACTGAAGCTGCTCTGTTGGAGGAGGGAACTAAAGAACACGTAGCAGGACAGATGGGCTTGCTTCTTGGGCCTTCAGCTTACAAGTGGGCTGTGGGTGGAGTTGAATGACCCCTTTGTTCTGTGCTTCACAAAATGGGAGCCATTCTATGCTATGTTCACTGCTGGTACAAGATTTGTCACCTGCTCCTCCAGGGTTTACGCTCTCCGGATCCTGTGACACCACATTCCCTTTGTTCTGCAGGCAAGTGCTTTCCGAGACTCTTTCCTAGGTTTTCTGCTTTGCTCACTCTCCGCATTCCTCAGGATAAAACGCAATCTGGCCGCCCTGACCTCGCTCCCTTCCCTCTCTCCAGCCTGCCTAACTCTTTCCAGGGCACTCTGACCTTTCACCTGTCCTTGAGACATACCACGTCCATCCCCATCTCAGAGCATAAAAGCTTATCATTTCTTTTGCTTCAAAGGGTCTTTATCCAGATTTTCACAGAAGAGTGTTATTCTTATTCAGTTTTCAGTTCAAGCATCCTGTCCTCACAGAGGACCTTCTCAGCCACCCACTGCCTCCTCCCCTTCAATACTGTTTATCCCATGACCTTATTTTAACTTCTCAATGTCCTCTATCACCAGGACTTGGAATCATTTTACTTATGTAGACATTTTTTTTTTCATGCCCTTTCTGAAAAGAAAGCTCCCTCAGGACTTGTCACACAGCCTGGCACTTGGTAAGTGCTCACTAATTACTTCTTGGTTGACTAACTGGCAACCTCAGTGACAGTAACGGCTTCATCGAGCACCCATGTACCACTCGCTCCCAAGTCCAAATCTCCAACCCGGGCCTCAGCTCCAGATACCCCTGCTGGGGACATTGCCGTCCCAAGGTATTGTGCTACCTTCATGTTGTTGTAAAGGACAGCTTGTTATCTTTCAACCCCAACCTACTTTTCCTCCTGCATTCTGTGCCTCAGTGGGTGGCACCACTATCTTCCTGACTGCCTATGTTAGAAATTTCGGAGTTGCTCTTTGTCCCTTCCTTTTCCTCGTGCTCTACACCTGCGTAATTGCTGAGGCCTGACTAGTTTATCTCAGAAATGTTTGAGACCTCTGTTTCCTTGCCTTCCTCTCAGCCAGCTCCACCCTGTTTCAGACTGAGATAATCTGTCACCTAAATCTACTTTGAGAAGCTCCCAACAAAACCTCCCCTCTCTTTCTTCAGGTCTGTGCTCAGATGTCATCCCCTTTGCTGGCTATCTAAAATAGCCTCCACCTTACGACATCATTCTGTATCCTGCTTTCTTTTCCTTCATAGTTCTTATTTCTATTTAAAATGTGATATTTTTCTGTTAACTTGATAGTGCTTGCTTTCCCCAGTGAAATACAAGCTTCAAGAGGGCAGGAACCTCGCCACTCTTACTCACAGCTCTATGTCTGCTTTCTCAGTGGTGCCTGGACCATGGTGAATGTTCAGTAAATCATTCGTGAAGTTCTGTCCCACTCCCCAAATCCATTCTGGGCATGCGCTGCCCTCCTCACCCTCAGCAGCCCAGCGGGCTGGCCTGCACTTCTGTGTGCACACTAGGCTGTTTCTGGCTCCAGGGCTTCTCCTTTTACTGCTCCTTCTGTCTGAATTTTTCTTACTCCTTCCCCCCACCCTCCTACCAATAGCTTATTATGCAACACTGGCATCGTCTTCTCCAGGAAGTCCTGCTTGACTACACCGTTCTCTCACTTCCCCAAATAGGTTAAAGGACTGCTGAACTGGCTGTCATAATATAATTTGAATCTGTCATTGAGCATACATTCTACTTTGGAATTACTAGTTTTCAAACACTAATAGAGAACTCTTTGAGTCCAAGCATCATGTCTCATCTAATCTATGGGCTATGTTTTAGTTATGCTCTAGGGTTGCAAGGAGGCCCTTAAAAAAATGGGTTTATTAAACTGAGACAGTGACTGGGAATGGCGTGCATTAGGAACCAAGGTCCCAGAATCTCCCTCTTGTGCCCTCTATATCTCTTGCATGTCTCCTCACTTTCTCTACCCACAGGCTGCCCTGCTTACAGTTTCTGTCCTATTGCACCTTTGGCATGCATTCAACATGAGTTTACCATGACCCAACCTTATTTCATGACACCTTTCATTTCCTGCTCCTACTGATAACCAATTTTATCTGTCTACATTTCCCAATTTGAATTTGCAAGACTGATAATGAGTAATAATATATTAAATGTGCATGGCCAATATTCATCAGATGCTTATTATATTCTCTGTGTTGTTCCAAGTACTTTACATGAATCAGCTAATTTAAAATTCACAAAAGCATTAAGTAATAAGTTGTATTATTTTCTCCATTTGACAGCTGAGGAAACCGAGGCATTATGAGATTAAGTAACTTGCCCAGGTTTTTCATACCCAGTAAGTAGTGCAACCAGGAGTTGGACCTTAGTAATCAGGCCCCCGTGCCCGTGTTCCTGTCCTCTATGTCATATTTGTCTCCAAACAGAATGTAACTGGCTCAGCTGTGATAGCCGATGTCACTGGACAGCCTATGGATTGGCTGCCTTGAATCAATATGATGGCCTTGGCAGTAGGAACTGGGATGTGTATGTGTATGTGTGTGTCTTGGCTCACCTATGCATATCTGTAGGTTCAGACATAGAGTAGGTTCCTAATAAATACTTGCAGATAAGAAGGAAGGGAGGGAGAGAAGGAGGGAGGTCAGCCTAATTAGTGTTTTGGAGGCATACAAATCTTCTAAACATGCTTACTTTTGTTGACTGGGATATCCTAACACCAGTAATCTTAGAGTCACAGAATGCTGAAGATAAAAAGATCCTAACAGATCAGCCCACTCAGTTCCCCTTTTTATAGACTAGGAAGCTGGGACCCAAAGATACGGTGAGGCGCCTGAGGTTACCCGGCAAGCTGGGAGTAGAACGCGGCCTGGAATTTATGTCTTTGGGGCCCTAGCTAATGCCTAGAAAGCCTCTTCCTTTCACTTGTTTTTCTTTTTTCTTTCTTCTTCCCTCTCTTTCCCTTCTTGCCTCTACTCCACAGGCAGACACACGCCTAATATATATGTTCTCTCTGCTGATCCTTCCCTTTCTGGATGTGCTGTGTTATTTCTATAATCTTGAAATGGGCCTGTTCCTCTGTTACTTTTTCACTGTGGTTTTGTATTTCTTGACCTTGGCCTCGCTCTCCTTTGTGGGTTGATTCCTCTTTGCCTTGCTTGTTTACTCACTGAGCCGGATCTGTAGTACTGACCTCATCCCCCTAATTTCTTCCACCCTCACAAATCTGGCCTCACTCTTTTTTGCTGGAGAATTATGGAACTATTCTGTAGAGACCAAGAAGTGGTCCTGCAGGTATACTGCAGAAATGCTTTGACAAACATTTTCTAAAATATGGATTACCCTTGACCTAATAGATTTAGTTTCTCTAAACCCTCTTGTTCTACTTAAACTTTCTTTTTTAAAGATTTTATTTATTTTATTTTTAGACAGAGGGGAAGGGAGGGAGAAAGAGAGGGAGAGAAACATCAATGTGTGGTTGCCTCTCACACACCGCCTAATGGGGACCTGGCCCACAACCCAGGCATGTGCCCTGACTGGGGAATCGAACCAGCGACCCTTTGGTTCGCAGGCCAACACTCAATGCGCTGAGGCACACCAGCCAGTGCTTAAACTTTCTTATAAAATGTTTGATTTCTGTGGGTATCACTGGTAACAAAGGACTTTAAATACTGGTCCAAGTGCATTTACTTTATCGCTTGACTTAAATGATTTGCTATGTTTTTAGTTTACCGTGAAGATCACTCAGAGATGAGCTTGGAACACTTTAGCCTGGCACTGTACCCCTGCCTCCTTGGTCCTCCACAACTGTAGCCACACAGCCTCCATCTGAAGGCCCAGCCCAGCCCAGCCCCAGGCCCAGGAAATAATTTTAATTCCAGTAGGAGGGGATAGGTGAAGATTCCAGGCCAGTAACTCATAGGATGGGTGAAAAGTCAGTGTTCCACATTCTAGGATCTTGCCTTACTCCTGACCAGGCCCCCACTTGGTGCCCCAGAACATGAGTTTCAGTACCCTAGCCTACCTTGTTGGTTTTAGAACTGAGGTTCTGTTCTCTGAGCTAGGAACTGAAGTTTCTACTCTGAACCCCGATCTCTGGGGTCAGATTTCTGGCACATGCTGTCAACAACCGGCTTGTCTAGTTTTCTGTCTGTGATGTCATTCATTAATTTATACATTTACTCCCTTGCTGCGATGCTATGATTCAGTCCCCACATACCTGCTGGATCTCCCTGAAGCTCACTTTCCGCCTTTCTCAATCTTACCAATTGCCAGTTGCAGCCTGACTTGCTTATTCCAGGACCCCCACTAGCAGGACTTCGGTACCCACACGTGGATTCTTCCTGGCCCATCCGTCCTTCCCTAAGTGGTTGCCTCACCTCAGGATCTTAGCTCTCCCTAGCTCAACCTGTCCACTGCTGATGAGCCCTGATTCTGAAAACTACAGTGAAGGCTATATGATTTATTTATTTTTATTTATTTATTTATTTTGTTTTTTTTGCTTTCTTTTGTTTCTTTTCTTTTTTTTAGTTTTTTTTCTTCTCTTATTCTTGACTGCTATGTGATTTACATCCTTATCAACAGTAGGGCACCTCCATCAAGCCCTGCATTTATTTTGCTTTAATTCCCTATCTAGGAGCAAATGTTATAACTATCAATTTCAGTTCCTTGCAATAAAGCAGTCCTAATGTCTAAAGGAACAAAATTAAAGTGGATGTTTTTTTCTCTTAATGCTCAGTGCTCAACTTTTATTTATCCAGAGAATTTCTAAGCAAGTTAACCAGCACCATTTATTGGCTAATCCTTCTATCCCAATCAATTTGTAATGCCTCCTTTGTCACCCATTAAATTCTTTCATAAGTTTAGGAATTCTGTTGGGAAATAGAAACTTACTTGAAGAGTGCTATGTTGTTCCAGAAAATACAATTAGAATCTATAACTGAAGTGAAAGTAAAACTAATGAGGCTTAAGCTTCAGGGTCCCTCATTATATGAGCTTTCTAATTCTCGGTTTTTAATTTTGGATTATTTTTAAGAGGACCCTCAAAATTGTATATATTTACAAAACTTCGATCCACCCACTTTCTGCTTGCAAACCCATCTATCTTTCCTGCCTAAGCCATGCAGGAAAGCAGGCATGAGCAACAGTGCCTGTTCTAGGGAACCATGTCCCCCCTCTCCCCATGTGGTCCCTGTCCCCAAGTTTCTGGATTCCTCATCCATACTCTGAGATCAATAGCTGCCTACCTGACTTGGGCTTTTTATTCTTTAATGTAGAAACCATTTCTCTGGTTTGGGTTTCTCCTAATGAGAAACAAAACATTGATCAGAACTTTAAAAGCATCGATAAAAATAGGTATACATAAAGGATGCTGGATTGGCAGTGTAAATGGTTGGAAACAGCCCCATCTTGAGTCTATGATTACAATTTATTGGCAGTATGACCTTTAGCAGGTCAGCTAACTTCTCTGAGCCTCATTTGTAAAAGGAATTAAAATGGCACAGTAGGTCACCAAGGGGCCCAAGGGAGCCTACTAGAGGGACCAAGGAGAGGGAGAGAGACCTAGGAGCCAGCCCAGATTTCAGGGTCTGAGCTGACAGGAAACCGCTCCTGGGACAGCCTCTCGGATGCACTGAGTTCAGGCTGGCCGTGAATACAAGCCATGAGGCATTTACAGTGGAAAGCACCAATGGCATCACCCGGTAAAGAAAAGACATTCATTTATTTACTCATTTATTTAGGCACACCTTGTTCTGAAAAAGATTAGTGTCACTTTATAAAAGGATATATAAAATATAGGCAGAATAACTAGTAGGCAAGTACATAGATAAGCAAGAGGAAAGCATGGGCCAGGATGAGACTTAGGAGCTAGAAATGGGCTGAAATGAACATCTATCCCTTGTAGGTTGATACAAGAAAAAATATGTGTGTGTGTTGTGTGTGTGCCTATATAATGTGTCACTAAACCTCAGGTCACAATATCACAATTAGGGGATGTCTAACTTTGATAAATTCTTGATAATTAATCATCAAATATTCCACCACCAAAAAAGTCCCTTAATCTCCTTATTACTATCTTCTTCCTAACTGCTGCAATATTACTGTCTCTCCACCCACTTTATTGAAGCTATTCTCTCTGAGTTCACCAATGATGTTTAAGCCAGATCAAAAGTTTTTTTTTTTAGACATCATTTTGGGCCTTCTCTGGCATCCTGAAAACCGTCTCTTTTTTGTCATCTGTAACAATGCAAAGTCCAGCTCTCCTCTCAACTCTGACAGTTTTCTGTGTCTCATTTCCTGACTCCTCTTCTGTCTACTTGCCCTAACTTAGGGGTGTCCTTAGCACTGGCCTTTGTCCCCTGACATGTCTCACTCTATTTACTCCCTAAGGAAAGCACCCCTCATAGAGCTTGACCCACAGTGCCATGGGCGGGACATCAAGCAATATCTGCCAATCTAGCCGTCACTCAAGCCCTAGCCCCATATTTGTTGTGGGGTTGTACTTACAGCTTGGCCACAAACTAGCTGAGTGATTTGCAGGGGAATTGCAAGTTACTCTCATCCATTGCCAGTGGATCTTGTTAATACTGAGATTATTAAAAGTGCCAGTTACCACATCAAAATTATAACTGCAAGACAACCATAATTTAGAACCACCTGAAATCTAGCTGAATGGAGGTCCTAAAACTAGGGAATTAAAAAGGAGCCACATCAAGACTGGTAGGAGGGGTGGAGACATAAAACAGGCTGGTCTCACAACCACATGTGGTGGGTAAAAATTGGGAGGGACATCTCAACTATGGAGTACCCCGTGAGGAGTGAGGGGTCCCAGCCCCGCACCAGGCCTCCCAGCCCAGAGTTTCAGTGCCATGAAGAGAAGTACCCATATTTTTTGTCTGTGAAAACCAGCAGGGAGTGTGACTGAGTGTGGCTGAGTGAGGAGGAGGCTCCTGGAGTCCCAGGCATTTCCTCTTAAAGGGTCTGTGCATGAACTCACTCCTTCTGAACTCCAGTGGTGAGGCAGCAGCTCGAAAGGCACCAGGGATATGCAGGGACTAATTGAATTTTCTGGCATCAGGACAAGAGATGTGCCAGACAAAAGTACTGGCAGAGGCCATTGTTCCTTTTCTGAGATGCCCCCCTTCCTCCTGCACACACACAAGGCAGGCAGACAAGCACTATATCTAAGTGTCCATCAATCTAATGTTCATCCTGCCCTGGCGATTCCCTGAGACCCCACCCCACACAACTTGTGGACACACCCAAGCTGTTTCCAGTGACTTTTCCATACAAACTGCCTGTCTTGGCTCCTGCTGAAGATTTTTCTAAAATCTCTCAAAGGTTCATAAATTGCAATTAAGCAGCATCTGGCCTTCGTGTGCCTGTACCTCTCACTAAGTGGCCCCAGGTCTAGCATGAGCAGTAGCCAACCTTGGGTCACAGCCTGGCCTCCCCTGGGCACCTCCAAGCCCAGTACAAGTAGTAACTATCTGCAGATTGCTTCGTAGCTCATACCAGGTAGCCCTGGGCAGGAAAAAGGTGGTGGCTGACCTTAGCCTGTTCCTCCCAGGGAGCCCCAGAGCCAGTACACCTGGTAGATAGCTTCCAACCACATCAAAGCACCACCAAACCACCTCCACATGCAACATGCTCAAGGGGTGGCCCCAGCAGGCCACCAAGACCCTGAGGAAGTGAGTCGTGCTTCATGGAGTGGGCACATCTGATTCTCCATGGTGGTTTCAGCCAGTCCTTGCAGTTGATCAGCCTGGGGGTAAATCCCTCCCACTGAGGTGCCAATAGCAGTCAAGGCTCAGCTACAACAGGTTGGTATACACAACCAACACGGAGTTGGGGGGAGCAGCACACCTGAAGCACCTGGTTTGGGTGATCAGGGAGGCTGTTCCATTGGACCCTACAGGACGCTTACTACATGAGGCCACTCTACCAAGACCAGAAGAAGTACCAGCTCTACCTAATACAAAGAAGCCATCATAGGGAAGCAGCCAAAATGCAGAAACAAAGCAGCAGATCCTAAATGAAAGAACAGGAGAAATCTCCAGAAAAAGAATTAAATTAAATAGAGGCAAGCAAACTACCAGAAACAAAGTTCAAAACTATGTTTATAAGGATGCCCAAGGAACTTAGTGGGAACTTCAATAGCATGAAAAAGGACATGGAAACCATAAAAAAGAACCAGTCAGAAACGAAGACTGATTTACAGGGAATCAACAGTAGAGTATTTTAAAGCTGAGAATCAAATCAATGATTTGGAATACAAGGAAGCGAAAAACACCAAATCACAAAAGCAACAACAACAAAAAAATTAAAAGCATGAAGCTAGCTTAAGGACCCTCTGGGACAACTTCAGGTGTACCAACAGTTGCATTATGGGGGTGCCAGAAGGAGAACAGAAAGAGTATGGAGTTGAAAATCTGTGTGAAAAAATGATGGAAAACTTCCCTAACCTGGTGAAGAAAATAGACATACAAGTATAGGATGTGCAGAGTCCCAAACAAAATGAACCTAAAGAGGTCCACATTGAGATGCATCATAATGAAAATGAAAAAGGTTGAAGATAAAGAGAGAATCTTAAAAGCAGCAAGAGAAAAACCAGTCAGTGACCTACAAGGGAGCTCTCATAAGACTGTCAGCTGGTTTTTCAACAGAAACTTTGCAGGGCAGAAGGGATTAGCATAAAATATTCAAAGTGATGAAAAGCAAGGACCTACAACCAAAATTACTCTACCCAGTAAAGCTATCATTTAGAATCAAAAGATGGATAGTGAGCTTCCCAGACAAGAGAAAGCTAAAGGAGTTCATCACCACCAAACCAGTATTACATAAAATGTTAAAGGGCCTTCTTTAAGAAAAAAATAAAAATATAAATAATAAAATGGCAATAAATACATATTTATCAACAATTGAATCTAAAAAACAAAATAAATGAACAAGTAGAACAGAAAGAGACTCATAGATACAGAGAACATTTTGATATTGCCAGAAAGGAGGGGGATTGAGGGGATGGGTGAAAAAAGATAAAGGGATTAAGAAGTACAAATTGGTAGTTACAGAATAGTCATGGGGATGTAAAGTACAGCATAAGGAATATAGTCAATAATATTGCAATAACTTCGTGTAGTGTCAAATGGGTACTAGATTTATTGGGATGATCACTTAGTAAGTTATATAATGTCTAATCACTGGGTTGTGCACCTGAAACTAATATAATATTGTATGTCAGCTGTAACTGAAAAATAAAAAATTATTTAAAAATAGAAAAGAAATGGTTTATACTTGACCCAGGAGTGAATTTAGCTAGAACTGTAAACAATTTGGGAAAAACAGGTTTCCATTTTTGATAATAATGGACTTCAGAAAGCAAATTTTCTTTACCAGTATTCAGAGTATATTAAATTGTAAATTTTGGAAAACTCAAATAAGCACAATACTAAATTATAGCAATAATAAATATGAAAAATAACAGGTATAATTTATGTCAAAGTTTTGAGAGCCTCAATTAAAAATAACATAAAAAGTAGCAAATATGACAGGAGGACTAACAATAAATGCAAATTTAGCATTTATAAAGGGTAAAACTGCTTAACTCAAGAACGTCTACAAAGCCCTATTATAAGTTGGTAGAACTCAAATTCCACTGCAACAAATGTTATACAGCGCAACATTACCTAAAAATGTCCAAATTGTTAGCAAAGACCCATTCACCTCAAGCAAGAGTCTCTATAAGGTTTGAACCATTTCCAATCTGGTTAAAGCAAAACTGACAGTCCTTTGAGTTTGTCTCGCTGGTACAGTGTTTAAAGGGAGGTTGCTTCTGCCGTGAAGGTAAAGGCCAGCTCACTGAGGCAGCTGTTTGGCCTGCATAGCACTGGCCTCACCCTGTTTACAAGATTATTTAATATAACCAACAATATTTTAAAATGAGATTGCATAGAGCAAGGCTCAGAACCGTGTTTATCATATGCTACCACTTGTGTTAAAAAGAGGGAAAAGAATATGTACTTGAACTTGCTTTTATATATGCTTGAAATATATTTGAAAGAGAAAACTATAAACTTGCTCTTCCATCCTGAGAATATTAAATCCTCTTGCTTTGAGTAAAGAGAACTAGACATGGCAGAGCTATAAGACCTTTTTTATGTCTTAGTCTATAGAACTGGACACCAAAGAGGGTTGTTGCTAATCTACATCCACACCATCCTTACAGGGGTTTTGGTTTAGAAACAATTCCTCTATTTGTTGCGAATCTGGTATCAAAGAACCCTAGTGCTCAGTAGTAGCTGGTATCAAGTGTAGAGGGCAGTACCAATGTCAGCCTGATAGTCCCTGAGAGTGTTGCAGTCATACATCTCCAGTCCACTTGGGGTCCGGAGACAGAAGACACTCACGGGGAAGCCACATCTAAAAGATACCAGCGTTCTCAGCTCAGACACTTTTTTACTGAAAAGCGAAGTGCTCTCCATGATTGGCATCGTCTCTTGGGTAACAGCATTGAACACGTGGAGAGTGGGTTTATCTTCTTTCTGCAGGGAGAGAAAAGGAGGGAACTCAGGAATTATCACTGTCTGGAGGTTGAGACAGGGACAAATATTTTGAAAGATGGCTCTGAGTGCCTCTAGCTAAGGATGAAAGTAAAGGTCAGTTAAGCCCCCTGAGTTCCAGTGCGAGTCTTGCTCTTCTCTCAGACAATGCTAATGAGTCCTCCTGCTTTGAGGAAAGTGAAGGAGCCTTGGTAGAGTTTTGAGAGCCTTCTTACTCCTTAGGCTACACAAGTAGCCTAAGATAGACCCGGATACACAAGTGTTGATAACATATCTGTGCTGTGTTAGTTTCAAAGCAACTCCGCCATCATGCAGCACTTTCATTTGGAAATGCTATGGATTCTAAACCTTCACTTAAAAAAAAAAGTCCTTTCTGTGGGGGTGTCTCTGGGGAAATGGAACTGAGTTCAGGTTGTGAGGGGAGTTTTGCTTATCATCTTATGTTCTTCATTGTCTGTATCATTTGACCTTAAAAAAATGTGTGTTTATATTTATTGTTTTAAAAAAGAAGTACTAAATGTAAGTGAAAAAAGTTTCCTTTGTTCCTTTTATTTTGTAATCTTAATAGGAAAGCAAGTGGAACCAAAATATCTGAGGTAGAGTTGAGACGGAAAACTTAGGGAAAGTATTAATCCTTAGTATTAAGGAAGTCAAACCAAAACTAAAAACACAGGAAATGGGGAAAATGGGAAAGTGGTAGGGAGGGAAAGATTGTTAACATTTCCACTATTCTAACAACAAAAAAATGAAACTGGCTTTACTTCCTCATTAGCGGATTCAGGTCAATCATGCTTTGCTTTTCTTCAATGCCTTGTGGTTGGCTGGCAGATGTGAGTGCGCAGAGCTGCCACCACGTGCCCTGGTAACCCACCTCTCAGGGAGGGGCCTTGAGCAAAACCAAGAAGCCAGCAACTGGCCTCCAGTTTCCGCAAGGCAACGCCACTCCAGTAGTAACTGCTCTCTTGTCCTTCCCCTGTTTTTTGCCTCCTCCTTCTCCCACCAAAATTCACCTTTGGTTTCCCTAGATGCCCCTCCCTGCTTCAGGCTTACAGTGCATTAAGTTGATTCCCCACCTCCCAGATAAAACTTTGCCATAGTATAATCAACATTAGATCTCTTCGAAGGAACCTTTAAGGAGTAATGTTATTGATGAAAGTTTAGGCTGCAATGCTTTAATCTAGGGCCCATTTTAGCAATTCACATCACTGGGAGCAGATTTGGGCTCTCTTCCCTGGGCATCAGCCATCTAGCACGCTGAGCTGCTCCCTGAGTCTAATGTGCTTAGAACAATATTTCTCAATAGCTTCTCATAAATCTACTCAATACAATGTCAAAGGACATAGGATTCACCCTTTCCCTTTCACCATGCTCCTGCTTTGCTATGGCTACGTTAAAGCAAGTATGTGCTCATCCTAATCCATGTGATATGTATGGGCAGGAAGAAATTCTTATGAAAACTGAATAATACTATAGAACTATACACTTGAAACCTATATAATTTGATTAACCAATGTCACCCCAAGAAATTTAACAAAATTTAAAAAACTGAATAAAAACTGAAAAGAGAAAAATTATATTTGATATAATTGCTGTTCCTTATTTCTTTTACAATTACTCTGATTTTCTGTCATCCCTTGGTATGGGTACTAAATTATGTTTAGAATTAAAGGGGTAATATACAAACAGGTAGTAAAGGCCTGTGTCACTCTTAACAGCTAATCATCTACTATATAATTGGAGAAATAAGTTTGAAAGGTGCTTCTCAGAATACAAGTAACCATACATTTATATATATGAAAAATTAATACTCATAATCTAAGTATACAAATAGCTCTGAAACAAGTAACACAACGGAAAATTGCAAAATATCTGCCAATCTTTAAATGAAAATCAAAAGTGCAAGGAAGAAAATATTATTAATTATTAATGAGGTCAGGTCCTTAAGTTCTTAAGTCTCAAGAAAATTAACACATATAGAACTTTTTTTTTTTTTGCCCCCAAGAACTTCCCGGGCCCATTCAATTCATAATGCATCTGGAACATATTTCTTAGTGGACTATTTTAACTCTCTGTATCCACCATTTTATAAACCTTGTTTCTGTGGTTAACCCATTTGAAGTTCTAATAAGGCACATGGGGCAGAGGCAATTGTTCACATTGGTTACATGGAGGGGGAGCAGGTAGATGCTGATTAATAGCAATTTGCAAACTCACCTTATCTACATAAGGGAAGTAATCTATCCATCCATTTGATATCCCTTCCCAATATTCGGAATGAGGGAACACTGGTAGTTATACCTACAGAAGCCAGATACTATTAAATAAAAAACATATACACAAATCACTCTTGGATATACTTAAAATTAGATTTTTCCCTTTGCAAACAAACCAAGACACCATGGTAGGAAGTATGCCGAGTTTCTTACTTTTTAATAAAAACAAATACATAGATAGATTTTGTGGGAATAATTCCACTTTTGTCTTCAAAAAACAAATGCGATTCTCCCTACCACAGTCATTTAGAGAGGTGAAGCTGAACTCTTTTTCTTAATTATCATGTGACAGGTTCTGGATTCCATGGGGAAAAAGTGTAGAATAGGCCAAGGACTGAAACTGGAGAATTCCCTGATCTTGGTGCTCTTTTCGGCTCTCCGGCCAGTGACGCTGCCAGTTGAGTCCCACATCCCACTATGACAGCCTTTGGCCAGGAAAGGAGACCAGCACAGCAAAGGCCATTCTGGAAGCAAAAGCACCTGCTTTTCATACTGCAGTCCGAAACATCTGCTAGCTAAATAAACAAGGTATATTTGCATTTTTTGACTCTGCAACAGCCTCTTTAAACTGTTTAAATGATAATATCCTTGGCTCATAGAGTACTACTTGCCTGGCTTTTCACATTACTCTTCTTGATCATGCTGGTTAGAAACTGGAGGAGAAGGAACCTTGGAACTGGTTTCTCATATTTATTCCAGTCCGGATATCTGATACTTTTCTGGTCATCCTCTATTTTTTTAAGTATATTTTATTGATTATGCTATTAGTTGTCCCATTTTTTTTCTCCCCTTTATTGCCCTCTGCCCTCACCCCCACAGTACCATTCCCCCCAACCCCCGCTCACCCCTTAGTTCATGTGCATGAGTCGTACATGTAAATTCTTTGGCTTCTCCATTTCCTGTACTATTCTTAATTTCCCCCTGTCTATTTTGTACCTACCAATTATGCTTCTTATTCCCTGTACCTTTTCCCCCATTCTCCCTCCTCCCCCTTCCCATTGATAACCCCCCATGTGATCTCCATTTCTGTGATTCTGTTCCTATTCTATTTGTTTGCTTAGTTTGTTTTGGGTTTGGGAGGGTTTTTTTAGGTTCAGTTGTTGATAGTTGTGAGTTTGTTGTCATTGTACTGTTCATAGTTTTTGATCATCTTCCTTTTCTTAGAGAAGTCCCTTTAACATCTCATATAATAAGGGCTTGGTGATGATGAACTCCTTTAACTTGACCTCATTTGGGAAGCACTTTATCTGCCCTTCCATTCTAAATGATAGCTTTGCGGGATAGAGTAACCTTGGATGTAGGTCCTGCCTTTCATGACTTTGAATGCTTCTTGCCAGCACCTTCTTGCCTGGAAGGTTTCCTTTGAGGAATCAGCTGGTAGCCTTATGGGAGCTCCTTTGTAGGTAACTGTCTCCTTTTCTCTTGCCGCTTTTAAGATTCTCTCCTTATCTTTCATCTTGGGTAATGTAATGATGATGTGCCCTGGTGTGTGCTTCTTTAGGTCCAACTTCTTTGGGACTCTCTGAGCTTCCTGGAAGCCTATTTCCTTTGCCAGATTGGAGAAATTATCCTTCATAATTTTTTCAAATAAATTTTCAATTTCTTGCTCTTCCTCTTCTCCTTCTGGCACCCCTATGATTCAGACGTTAGAGAGTTTAAAGTTGTGCCGGAGGTTCCTAAGCCTCTCCTCATTTTTCTGAATTCTTGGTTTGTCATTCTGTTCTGGTTGAATGTTTATTTCTTCCTTCTGCTCCAAATCATTGATTTAAGCCCTGGTTTCTTTCCCTTCACTGTTGGGTCCCTGTGTATTTTTCTTTATTTCACTTTGCTTAGCATTCACTTTTTCCTCTATTTTTCAACCACACTCCACCACTCCTGTGAGCCTCCTGATTACCAGTGTTTTGAACTCTGCATCTGATAGGTCTATCTCTTCATTGCTTAGTTCTTTTTTTGAACTTTGATCAGTTCTTTCATTTGGGCCATATTTCTTTGTCTTGGTGCACCTATTACATTGTAAGGGGCAGAGCCTTAGGTACTCACCAGGGTGGGACAATTCGTGTCACTGCGTCGTGACCCTGTCTGTGGGGGAGGGTCAGAGAAGGCACCAAGCTGCTTGCTTGGCCTTCTGCTGGCTTTCAGTCACTTCCCCAGCTCCCCACAAGCAAACTGGGCCCTTCTGGTGCTGATCCCCAGGTGGGTGGGTTTGTGTACATTCTAGGACCCTTTGGGTCTCTCCAACGAACACTCCTGTGATGTTGGGAGTTCTCCTGACACCACAACCCCCACAGATTTTTACAGCCAGAGGTTTTGAGGCTTTCTTTTCCTGTGCAGGAACCCTGGGTTGCATGGTCTGTCTCGCTCCCTTCTTGTTCTCCCCGGCTTATCCAGGTGTGAATGTGGGACTGCCCGGTCTGTTGCCTTGCCATACATCCTCTCCACCCCAGCTGCCCATCTGCACCCCTCCAACCAGTTGAATGAATGTTCTTTAACTCCTTGGTTGTTGGACTTCCATATAGTTTGATTTTCTGGCAGTTCTGGGGTTTTTTTGTTTTTAAATTTGTTGTTATCCTTCTTTTGGTTGTGTGGGGAGGCAAAGTGTATCTACCTATGCCTCCATCTTGGCTGGAAGTCTCTCTTTTCTGGTCATCCTGATTGTGAAAATGGTTTAGCGATATAAATCTGGCTTTGACCCTGGACATGGATCACACAATATTAAAAAACAAAACAAAACTGGTACTTCATTGCAATGATACTGAAATTAACCTTCTGCCTTGCACCCTATGCTAGACTGTGGAACATTTCACTATCACACACCTGTCCTGTCTTCGTTCCTTTTTGGATCTTACTGTCAGGGGCTTTGGCGAAGTTTGGCTATAACATTTTGTGTGTGTATGTGTTTGAGAGGCTGACTTCTAAGGACATCATCTTATTTTATTGCTGTTCAATAAGCTGTCATTAAAGCATCAGAATCTTTACAAGCTTGAAGAATACCCAACAACTGAGAAAAATACTGAATGTAGTTTTATACTCCTTCCATAAAGTAGCCTTGGTGAATTACAGACTTCCAGTCAACCCAAAGCTTAATTATTCAATATTTTAGTTATTAATATCCTTATTGTCCCTATTCAAATAAAGTTTGTTTTAGATCTTAATAAAACAAAAGAAGAAATGCAATTCACTATAGCTACATATATGTACATTAACAATAAAATAGGAAAAGTTAAAGAGAAACAGATGGAAAGAAAACAGCTAGTGTAAATTTTGAAAACTGCTATATTTTTTTTCAGAAGTTCTGCTTTTTTATATTCTGCTATCTTGGAGTTGCAACACCAAATAAGCAGAAACTTGCCCCAACTATTCCAAAGTAGACCAAAAGAGGAAACAATGTTTGTTTTTGTTGAACTGAATGAGTTCAAGTTGAGATGTCTTCGTAAATGCCTAAACCTCACAAACTCCTCTCTTGGTATAATAGTCACCCTGGAGAGGTTATACTGTGTGTCTAACCCAGTATAACTGGGACACCTTTCCTCACTAAAATCTTTAGATACTATTTTTTGTGTCTCATCTTAGAAGATATAACCATTTTTTAGAACATATTTTCACTCATAAATTATACATTTTTAAGCATGTTTAGGGTGGATAGAGGTGGGAGAAGGTATAAGGTGGATAAATGGTAATGAAAAGGTATACAATAAAAAATAAAAATAAATAAATAAAAATAAAAAAAGAAGTCTATTTATACATGTTTTTGTGAGTAAAAGTATATTTAAAATCTAAATGCACGTATAATATGTCTCCTGAATTTTGGTGTTTGTGCATTAATAATGCCTTTCAAAACCTAAACTGTATATTATTTTGAATTAATTTTAGACCAAGTAATATAGCTCAAACTTTTTCAACTTGTCTGATAGGCATTTACTCAGTACCACAGTTAACCTAATCTCTTGCCATTAAAGCCGCATTCCAAGGATTCCAGAAAAGACTGACTAAGTTTTAGCCCAGCCCTGCCCTCCATGGGTTGGTGGAAGCCTGGTGATAGAAGGCAGAAAGCCAGTGGAGTGTTAGGGAGACTGAGCCCAGCTCATATTTTTTTAGAAGGCACAAC